>JAUIMM010000133.1:1515000-2115000 GCA_031769625.1 Taudactylus pleione | reverse complement strand
GCAAAATATTGATAGGCCTGACACAAGGACAATAGCCGCATGCAGCCAGGAAGCAGGGTCCATTTACCATCTTATCATGCAGAGACTTTGGGCCTGACTCAGGTCTGGCCTCTGTTGTGTGGTATAATGCAGTTTTCTGATTATAGCAAAGCTACGCATCCACAGGACCCATTAGTGCATGTGCAGAGCAGGTTCTGCTATCTCATTTGCAGATCCCCCATGTCTGACATACTGCAGGGCTTGGGGGCAGAGCCTGGACAATCTTCCCAGAAATGAGAGCATTGCCCTATTTTACGGTAGTGCTGAGGCCAGGGTCTGCATCCGTGGATGCAGATTTCTTGGCCTTGCAAGCTTTTGGCTCCCTGCAGAAAATCTATGTAGGCAATGCAGGTATAGGGTAGATGCACAAGATACAGCTGGAACGTATGACGTTACGCAGGTAATGTGTGAATAACAGGATGCACAAACCTGATCTTAGAGGTGAAGAAAACAGTTTAGGTCAGGGCAGCAAAAGTGACAAATAATGTAAATTTCAGAGTTATTGAAAAAAAAAGGAACAAGTAACGGGTTATTTACAGCTGTCCTGCAGCAATGATAGAGGAGGCTTGTCTGAGCCATGAGGCACCAACAGTGGCACCGTAGGACTGGAAGAGGGTATTATGGTGTGATGGATCAATATTTGAAATCTTTAGTTCTACACATGTGACACCCCGCCAGGTAGGATAGAGTTGTTACGTGAGGTTCAGGTATCTTACTAGAAGGAATAGAGGGTTGGTCACTCTCTGTATTAGCTCTTACAAGGGTTATCTTCACAGCAGAGGAGGAGTTTGATTCTTCACCCAATGAATTATGCCAGTTTGTCTCAACTAGACTCTATTTATTGACAGTATTAACTCATTAGCACAGTTGAAGTAATGTTAGGGATATAGGGCCTGATTCAGAGCTGAACGCTCTGACCAGAGCGCTCGCTCTGAATCAGGGCCCTCCTACCTGAAAATGGAGCGGCCTCCTGGCCGCTCGCATAGCTGTGGGTGACCACCCACAGCATATGCGAGCGGCCAAAAAGATGGTTGCGATGGTCTTTGACCATCGTGCCCATCGGGCTTGCGACGAGACCCTGTGGTAGGGTCTCGCTGCCGCAAGCTCAGGAGTGATTTTGGCTCTATCAGAGCCAAAATCACTCCCACTGACATCATCACTGATGTCAGTGGGGCCGGCTTCAGACGGTAGGCATTCCCATGGAAACACCTCCGTCTGGCAGCCACGGCCCCGGCACGCCCACCGAAGGGGTTGTGTTGTCAGTCACCATCGACAGCACGCCCCCTTTGGTGCAAGACCCCGAGCGACGTATTCCTCGTCGCGCGCCGGGTCTCGTGCATGCGCATGACGGAGCTCCCTCCGTTGTGTGCTTGCGCATTCTGCAAACATCGACCCGCTTGCGAGCGTCCTTTGCTCGCGAGCGGGTCTGAATGACTCCCATAGTTACAATACATTTCATAAAATTAATACATGCAAAAGGTATTTCTGGATATGTAACATACACATAAAATGTAGCAAGGTTTATTATACTGGAACTTGGCAAGATCCAAATTTTTCTTCACTTATCACCTGTTAGATCTATGTGATCCTGAGGACACAAAACTGGTTTGACAATACCAATGCAGGTTACCTTAACCAAACTGTACCACATTACTAAATACCATTTAGTTATTATCTGAACCACCTAAACGGATTATCTAGACCAAACCACTAGTAGGTTGGAGGGAACAGGAACAACGTAAAAGGCATTTTTGCATAAAACCCTTTAGGACTACTATAAACTAAATTTAGTTAATACTTTCTCTAGTACAATTCCCCCGCTGGATCTGTAGAGGTGGTGCACATACGCTGGATCTGTAGAGGTGGAGCACATACGCTGGATCTGTAGAGGTGAAGCACATACGCTGGATCTGTAGAGGTGGTGCACATACGCTGGATCTGTAGAGGTGGTGCACATACGCTGGATCTGTAGAGGTGGTGCACATACTGTACGTTGCAGATCTCATTCTCAGATAGTGTGTCCAGGGGAAGTAGCTATTATTAGTTGTCCCTGCAGAGGGCCTTGAAAATCCCCAAACTGCTGGCTCTGTTTGTGGCAAAGAAATTATTCTTAAAACAGTTTTTACTATCTCTTTTCTGCCACCACAAGACACTGTGAAAGTTGCACTTGGCGTATCACTGTAATTTGAGGACTGAGAACTATTCAGTGACTTTAGCGAGTCTTTCAGTACAGTATTTATTGGCTGCTTTGCACTACTAATGGTGTCCTAGGAACAGATGTAACTATCCTGTTTATACAGAGGCACTATGGCCTGGGGAGATGAGGTAGTCTCTGCTGTGAACACTGGCTGTCACTGTGTAGCAGTAGGGAGCTAGTGCTATAATGCAGGGCTGTGCTTAGTGTGACTACAGACCTCTCCAGGCGTCACCTTTGTCCGGAAATGAGGATCGGCTAATAAGATCAGCGCCCTCCTTCATATCAGCTCTGACATCGGGCTCCCTGCTCACTTCCCTGCACGCCTTGTTGGAGGGAGAGTCTGCCTCACAGCCGGCCTCCAGATAGAAGGGATCCACCTTCCACCTCCAGCCACAAAAGCTGTACATCACTGTCGGATCACAGGCACACCGCCAGGAGCTTTAGCAGCCAGTTGTAATGTGCAGCGCTACCGATTCCAGATGTTACTCTGGTGTCCACAGAGACCCCGGTGAGTGTTGCAGCGCGAGTCCTTCCTTCCTCACCGTCCTCTCAGGGCTCCCTGTAACCGACGTAACTGTCTTACTCCACCCCCTACAGCTGATTCCAGCAGCTTCTGTGTCATGTGACCTACTGCTGACACACTGCATATTACCTGCACCAGTACATATAGGTATACGGGTAACTGCCCCAGGTCTCTGGTGGGGCAGAAATGTATCAGTCAGTTACAATATGGTTTATATTGATTAGTCTTTGCCACATACACAGAGCACACTGTATTTACATATTCTATATACAGTATTTACATGTAGGACACAACATGCACGAGTACACCAAGGTCTGGGGTACCACACACATACACAGTGTTTTTAGTATGCCATCAAATAGGTGAAAGGGGGGATCATCAGTGTGTGGAGTTTATTTCTTAAGAAGCAGAATGTAAAAGCAGCTGAATCCCAGCATTTTATAAATTCACAATAAAAGGGCAATCATTTAAACAGCAAAACACCCAATAAGGAAATAACCCCCTGTCACACATGGAGGAAACATGATGTGCGGGGCTCTATTACTGGCTCTCAAGTCAGTGACCTGCTCCCAAAAGGGCTTCACAGCATTATACAGTACCATGATACAATACCCTCTCGTCTATGTCTAGTTGGTCTAGGGTACATCCTACAGAATGATAATGACCCACAACTGCCTTCCAACTATATCAGAACTACCTACATGGAACATAATTAGCCATTAGGCCTCAAATCATGGAATGGTGGTGCAGTTTCTGGTCTTAGGGTCTGATTCAGAAATGTACACACATCTCCAATGGTGAAGAGTCTACGCCAATGGGTCCTGTGATCTCGCTCGCTGTGGCATTTCGGGCAGAACAGGGGCATGCCCGGGCAGGAGGAGGAACCAGTAGGAGGAACCATTATAACCATCGGTCTCGATGGTGGAGATGGCAAACCCAGCATGCAATGCTGGTCGCAGTTCTGGGATTTCAGATGCAGCAAGGAGGTGTGTGACACCATTTAGTTTGAGGTGAAGACAGACAGACAGAATGGTGTAGGCAAAGCATCCTACATGTGCAGAACATTTCTTGGAACTGCTGGAATAGTGATGGAAAGAAGTTATCAAACATTATTTCACCTCTATTATAGTAGGCGAACACTGGATAAGCTTGAGAATAACTAAGAATACTGTTTTTTTTGCTGTATGGCTGTTGATGACAGCCTTGTGGCTGGGCAGTTTCTAGTGCTGTCTGGTCAGCTGGTTGGGGGAGCCAATGATATTGCTTGAGGGAGTGGTCGGGTGCACATTATATAATGGCTCATTTGCATTGTGGGCAGCCTCTTTTTTATGGATCTTTGAAACAGGATCAGGCTGAGTAGCTTTGCCTTTTATATATTCTTTCAACTTTGTATTTCCAGTTTCATAATGCCATCCTTTGCCCACACTTTGTTATTTCTCATCCTCTGGTGCCATCCTTTATCTCACTGTTTCCCCCCCACGCCACCCGCCCTCCCACCACTGGTTTCAGTTTGCCAAATGCTCAGTGCAGCTCGTACAAGGGCTATACCCCCTCCTCCCCCACCTGCTCAGGCTTTCCAGGGGCTGTGAGGTCTCCTGCATGTGCAACCCCCATCAGCACACTTGCCCTGCTGGACCAGCAGGAGCTCCAACTTCAGCAGCTCTTGCTGCACACTCTGCGGTATCACCTTTCCCCCTCCTGTGGCTAGCACAGTAGTGCAGTCCCCGGATGGTGCAGCAATGCCCACCCTTAGCTGCGGGTGGTCTCAGCACCGGGCCCTTGCGGAAGGCCCTCGGCCATCTTAATATCATGGCGTCCATTTTGGGCAGTGCTCCTCAGCACTGCTCATATGGGCAGTCATCCTGCCAATCACATTATTGCCCATATGTCCCCTTGTCACCAAGGCTAATTGTCAGGTAGTGGGTATCACAGTTTCTGCATGCTTCTTCCCCACAAGGCTCTGTTACCTCCACTCCTCGTGTCTTCCTCACTTATTATCCTGTGCAGGGGGTTCTTCAGCTGGACCTCTCTGGTCAGACATCATAGTGCTCCGGCTTTGCTCCCCATTTCACTGTACCCCCATTTTTTCCTGCTTTTTTCCCTTATTAGTTGTTCCTCATCCCCCCTTTTCTCTCTACCCTCTCCTTCATCACTATTTCCTCCTTCACTATAGCCCCCCTTTGTATGTATTTTTACTCAGCTTGCACCTCCATTCCACCAGGTACCCCCCACCCTTACTCCTTCCCATGCGGCCATCAGCAGCTCCTGTTTACACTGGGTTTGCCCGCGCTATTGGGGCTGTCCTTCCTACTCTATTACCCATTCCGGCCACTCACTTTCTCATACATCCCCGCTCCCACAGCGGTTCCTCTCTTGCTTTCCCCAGTATCCCCAGTAGTGGTCCCCCTTTTACAGCCCCCAATTAGTTCCCCTTATTCAGTGCCCCCAGTAGTGGTCCCCCCAAATGCAGTGCCCCATGTAGTGTTCCCCCTTATGCAGTGCCCCCAATAGCAGTCCCCACAATGCATTGCACCCAGTAGTGGTATCCCCTTATGCAGTGCCCTTTATATAGTGCCCCCTGTAGTAGTCCCCCCCTATGCAGTGCCCTTTATATAGTGCCCCCAGCAGTAGTCCCCCCTATGCAGTGCACATTATATTGTGTCCCCAGCAGTAGTACCCCCACCTGCAGTTTTCCCTGTAGTGGTCCCCCTTATGCAGGCACCCAGTAGTAGTCCCCCCTATCTAGTGCCTCCTGTATTGGTCCCCCCAGTGCAGTGCCCCTAGCAGTAATCCCCTTATATAGTGCCCCTAGAAGTAGTCCCCCCCATGCAGTGACCCCAGTAGTGGTCCCCCTATCCAGTGCCCCCTGTAGTGGTCCTTCCTATTATTGCCCCCAGTAGTGGTCCCCCCACCAAGTAGTAATCCCCAGTAGAGGTTACCCCTCCCGATTAAGTGCCCCCAGTAGTAGTCCCTCCCCAGTAGAGGTCCTCCCAGAAATGGTGCCCCAGTAGTAGTAGCCCCCACCACCAGTAGAGGTCCCCATAGTAGTAGCCACCCCCCTCCCCCATTGTGCCCCCAGTAGTGCAGACAGGTTTAAAAATATATATATATAAAAATATACTTACCTGAATCCACACAGCTGCTCTGGACCACGACACCGCTCCCGCTGCCGCCGCCTGCCAGTCCTCCCAGGCTGGTGCGCTCAGCATTATGAGAGAGACATCATGATGTCATGACGTCTGTCCCATTACCTACTGCAGGAGCTGGACGGAAGCCTGGCTCTTGCAGTGGGTGCTGCAGCAGCCAATGAGAGTCTATCTGACTCTCATTGGCTGCTGTTTAACACACGCATTGCCACCAGTGCTGGCGGCGATTCGTGTCTTATGCACAGCCTGAGCCCGCCTCCTGGCGCTATTGGGCAAGCTCTCAGGGGGAGGGAACGGGCTCAGCTGTGCAGCACAGTGCCGGCGCTGGAAGCCTAGCGCCGGTCCTGTGTAAATGTGTAACGCTGACCGCACTCACTGCGGTTGGCGCTACACTGGCTAACTAGGGTGGGCCGGTACCATGGCCGGCGGCACCCCCGCACCGCTGGTCCCACGGCGCCAAGGGCATGTACCTTGCTTGACCCCCCCTAGTTACTCCACTGGCATGTGGCTCTGGGACGGAATCGGTATGATATCCTGGCGGCCGCATGGCCGGGAGTTTGAATCCCAGCAGCGGCAGCCTGACAAACAAGCAGAGCCCGGCAGCGGAAGCCCGACAGCGCTGGAAATCCCAATCGTCCTAAGGTAAGTATCTACTAACCTAACCCCCCTTACCCTAACACTCCTTAGGGGTGCCTAACCCTAACCTTCCCCCCCTGTGCCTAACCCTAATCCCCCCTCTAAGTGCCTAACCCTAACCCCCCTTCCCCACTGCCTACACCTACGTCCACTGGGAGGGTGCCTAACCCTCCCTCCCCCTAGCCTAACCCTAACCCTCCTGGGGGGTGCCTAACCCTAAGTCCCCCCTCGGTGCCCTAAACCTATCCCTTCCCCCCCATGGCTGTCCACTCGTGGCACCTGGCATCCCTTCGATCGGGATGCCTGGCGCCTGTCTCCTGGCATCGGGTAAATGCCAGGCGTCTACATCTAGACGCCTGGCATTTCACCATCACCAGGATATGACAGTCGGGAAGCCGGCTGCAGGTATTAAGGCAGCCAGCTTCCCGATTGTATACCTCTGAGACCGCCTGGTTCTGGTGAGTATGAATTGTTTCACCATATCTGCTCTGATTTCAGTTCTTCCTCTCATTTTCCGTTTACCTGGAGCGGCCACACAAGATGGACAAGAGGGTTGTGCAGCATTCAGCCAAGAGCTCCGGTGATAATTCTAGGAAGGCTGATGACACAGGTTGTTGGTAACAAGGAAACGGTACATTGGCCCTAATTCAGACCCGGACGCAAGTGACCATTCGTACGTTCGGCGTATGTAAAAAAATATTTAAATTCAAGCACACGCTCGTATTTTCGCATGCCGACAAACATCCTCCCCAAACTCAAGCAACCCCTCCTCTAACTAACGAGCGTGCCAAATAGCGAAGTGGCTTGAAGGGAACGCACGCACTAGTACTACCCGGAAGTTGGACTGTCAGATTTTGATTAACTGCTCGTTTATTCTGCCTACCTCCCTCAATCGTATCATGCAAATCAATATATCAATTAGCTAAATTGTTTTTTTTTTTTTTTTTTTTTAACACAATGCAATAAACTTTATTCATGTCCGTGTTTGTGTTTACCAGCAGAATACGTACGGATTAAACATTCGCTTTTAATTGTCAAAATACATGTTAGCCTCAATTAAATAATTGTTCTATTTGTTTTTTAGGCCGCATATTTCCCGGAGTTAATTTCTTTATTTAAATTTGCTTACGCATGTCACTGCATCAAGCCTATCATAAGTCTCAACAGATTTCTGGCCCTGTCGAACACATGACTCATACACTAACCAATAGAATAGGTCCTGTTAATTACCCAAATACATTAGCCAATCATAAAATTTTGTTGCACTTTATCAAAAATGATTTTTAAGAAAAACACCATTGCCATCATGAGAGCATCCGCATTCACCAGGCACGAGCTGCTGGTGCTTACGGAGGTGATGGATAGGCGGATCACCAGCCAGCCTCCACCCATCACCAACCGCGAGAAGCGTTCCGCATATGCGGAGGTACGGGCCCGCCTGCGCTCCTTCGGCTCAGGCCGCAACATCGGGCAGCTGGAGCGCAGGTGGTTGGACTTGCAACGGCGGACGCCCCGCTTGCTGGCATGCTTTCGCATGCAGATCCCAGAAAGTACGTTTTATGTATTGTGGTTTTCATGTTTGTCTTTGTGGCCCTAACTGCGTGTGCATGTTTTCCCTGTATTTCATATTTATTAATTGTCCTCATATCTGCATGGCCATGTTTTCCCTGTATTTCTTATTTATTCATTGTCCTCAAATCTGCATGGCCATGTTTTCCCTGTATTTCATATTTATTCATTGTCCTCATATCTGCATGGCCATGTTTTCCCTGTATTTCATATTTATTCATTGTCCTCATATCTGCATGGCCATGTTTTCCCTGTATTTCATATTTATTCATTGTCCTCATATCTGCATGGCCATGTTTTCCCTGTATTTCATATTTATTCATTGTCCTCATATCTGCATGGCCATGTTTTCCCTGTATTTCATAATTATTCATTGTCCTCATATCTGCATGGCCATGTTTTCCCTGTATTTCATATTTATTCATTGTCCTCATATCTGCATGGCCATGTTTTCCCTGTATTTCATATTTATTCATTGTCCTCATATCTGCATGGCCATGTTTTCCCTGTATTTCATATTTATTCATTGTCCTCATATCTGCATGGCCATGTTTTCCCTGTATTTCATATTTATTCATTGTCCTCATATCTGCATGGCCATGTTTTCCCTGTATTTCATAATTATTCATTGTCCTCATATCTGCATGGCCATGTTTTCCCTGTATTTCATAATTATTCATTGTCCTCATATCTGCATGTTTCGTTTTTTTTGGGGGGGATTTGAAATTGTTTTCTGGCAAGGATTTGTGGTGAAACTAACCACAATTTGTTTAACATCTTTTAGGGGCCCTGCCAAGACTATGCCATCATCGGCCGGCCAGACGGCGCTCACGGCCACTCTCCCCAACCCCCAGCCAACACTCCTCAACCACTAATTCCCCTATTCCCCAGTCCTCCCCAGCCTTCCTAGACCCTCAGCCTGAAATTTCGGGCCTCCTTCCCCTCCGTCCCAATTCCCCCTCTCCTCCAACCACCCCTCTTAGAATTACCCCCTCCCCGGGTAATGACCCCGGAGTCGGTCATTACCCCGCCCCGATCTTTGGACAATGGAGCCACCTCCGAGGAGGATGATGGAGGGCCTTCCGTAGCTGGTGTTGGATCTTCCGGTATGTTTTTCTTTGCAGTTTTTTATCGACACAAACTGTTTGTATGTAATCATGTGTGGTTCCTTTTTTTGTAGATTTTGCCTACACATTTGGGGATTTTGGCGATTGCCTTTACCTGTTACTGCTGATTTCAACATACACATATCACACCTGTCGGAATTTGTACATAGGCCTTGTATTTTTGGCCGACACCATTTCAGTTTGCTGTGTTTTAATGTATTTTAATTTTTATTATTTTTTGGGGGGTTTGGTTTTGGCTTCTTTTTTAATGTGGTTTCACTATTGTTGTATTAATCCCCACACTTTTCTCACCCACAGAGGAACAGAGGCGTCGGGCCAAATTATCCACCTGTGTGGCCCGGATGCGCCACAATATAATCGGGGTGCTGGTGGTCCTTGACCGTATGTCGGTCCTCCTTAGGGATTAGTTTTTTTTTGTTTTGTCCCATTAGCAAAATAAATTGTTTTTTTCAAAGTAACGTTCTGGATCATTCGTTTTTTCAAAATCACAGATTGTTTACCCTGACATAAGTAGACTGTTCCTGCAAGGATTTCCATTTTTTGACACTAAGATTGTGTGTTGTATTTGTATGTAAAACAGCCACAAGAAACACCTAACAGTAACAATCTCATTTCCCTTTTTTGGTGTAGTCACAATTAGATATTTCAACATTTTACAGGTTCCTAGTTGGTGTGCAAGCTGCTTAGGCCAATCTTACGAAGCCAAATGATTGTACAGGCTTCCTTTTGGTGTTGGTTTGGACCCTGAAAACAGATTACATTTTAGCTCAACTTGCGTCAGTACTGGATTACCCCTTAGTCAAATGTAACGTGTGTGAACCTGGTTACACTTGCTGGTAACGTTCCAAAAAAGGTACAACATTTCACTCTCAAAACATTTATTCACAACATAACTGAAAAATCAAAGTGGTCACTCACAAACAAAACACACAGTGATAATCTCAAATGCAACACATACCAACCAAACCAAATCAAAAAACAACAAATCAAGAACTGGTTGATGAAGGACCATGCCAACATGATTCCACAAATAAGGCATTGCAATATGGGTTCCAGAATATATCCCCAAAATGTCCACATACAGGTTTTGTAAGGGTAGCAGGAAGTAGTCAGCGTTGGAGTGCCAAAGATTATGTGAAAAAACAGAAGATGGAGCAAAAAAAATAAAATAATTAGATGTTCTCAAACAAACCCGACCACATTAGGTATCAACACTGTTGTTTTGTCAATAATTACCTAAAAAATCTGGCCACCACATCATCGCGTATTGCCCCCCCACATACTGACCTCCGACCAACCTCGGGGGGGCCATCCTCAGGTAAGGCATCCTCTGGCTGCATTGGGACACCACTCCTTATGGCGATGTTGTGAAATATCCCACACAGGACTACAATTTTTGAAACAATATCCGGCAAATACATGAGCTCGCCACCAGAGCAGTGGAGGCATCTGAATCGGCCTTTTAAAAGGCTGATACAGCACTCCACCACTTGCCTGGTGGCTGTAAGTGTGGAATTGTACTCACTTTGTGGCCCTGGTGTGGGAGCCAAATAAGGAGTGAGCAGCCAGGGCGTGCAAGGGTAGCCACTGTCTCCTGTGAAAAAGAATAGTCAACATCAGGCTCACTCTGTATGAAGCTTAACATTGTTATGTACTAAAGGTCTACACTTACCCAGAAGCCATGCATCACCAGCTTGTAGGTTGGTTAATTTGTGCCATATCCCTGATTGCCGGATGGCGAAGGAGTCATGTGCACTTCCTGGTAATTTTGCATTCAAGGACAGGATCTGGAGGGAGGCATCACATACCACCATTACATTGAGGGAGTGATAGTGTTTCCGGTTTCTAAATATTGCCTCCAGCCATGCTGGAGGCTGAAGTGGTATGTGAGTACCATCCACAACCCCTATGATGTGTGGGAAGCCAGCTATTTGGTAAAAATTGGCCTTGGCCACACTAAGGGCACCCATATCCAAAGGCATTTCAATAAAATGATGGAGGTGCTTGAAAAGTGCCTCCATCACTGCCCTCAGGATCCGGGAAAAGGAGGATTGTGAGATGCCCGCCACTATTCCCACCGTTGTTTGGAATGATCCTGAGGCACAGAAATGTAACACTGCCATAAATTGCGTAAGTGGTGGTATTGCTGTAGGACTGTCAATTTGCCGCTCAAGATCACTCTCTATTAATGAGAGAGTGTCTATGATGATTGTTGGAGGAAGACGGTAGCATCTTAAAACCTCATCATCGGGCATTCCAAAAAGGGTGACACATGTTCAAAATATCTGGGGCCTTGCATGCCTACGATGCCTATGCCTGGGACGTGATTGAGGTTGGTCGGCTTCCGGGAGCAGGGCCAGAACAATCCGACCCTTATCAACCTGAGATGGCAAGATTGGAATGTCAGGCTTTTTACCCCACCCAAAAAAAAAAATTTTTACTTAGCTTGAAAATACCATCCATTGATGCTTACATGCCGGGGTATTGTCATGATATGTTGAAACTGGAAATAATCACAACATAAATATACATCATTTTATGCTGGCCATGTCTATTTCAAAAATTTAAGCAAGAAAAAACAGAAAAGGGGACACACACACATTTGGCCAAAGAGCAAAACAACGTTGCGCACACTACGTCAAATTGAGGCAAAATGTAAGCAACAAATGCTACCGAAAAAACACAAACAAATTTAAGGGATGAATAAACATTTCACAAAGCGCTAATTAGTTCGCAAATACAAGTCACTATAGTAAGTAGTAAAAATGCGCTAATTAGTTCGCAAATACAAGTCACAATAGTAAGTACAGGTTGAGTCTCCCATATCCAAATATTCCGAAATACGGAATATTCCGAAATACGGAATTTTTTTGGCATGACTGAGATAATGAAACCTTTGATTTTTGATGGTTCAAAGTACACAAACTTTATCTAAGGCACAAATTATTACAAATATTGTATAAAATGACCTTCAGGCTGTGTGTATAAGGTGTATATGAAACATAAATGAATTTCATGTATGTACACAAACTTTGCTTGAGCCACAAAATTATTGAAAATATTGTATAAAATGACCTGCAGGCTGTGTATAAGATGTATATAAGACATAAATGCATTCTGTGTGTATATTGGGGTCCCATTCCCAAGATATTTCATTATGATATGCAATTATTCCAAAATACGGAATATTCCGTTATCCAAAATACCCCTGGTCCCAAGCATTTTGGATATGGGAGACTCAACCTGTAGTAAAAATGCGCTAATTAGTTCGCAAATACAAGTCACAATAGTAAGTAGTAAAAATGCGCTTATTAGTTCGCAAATACAAGTCACAATAGTAAGTAGTAAAAATGCGCTAATTAGTTCGCAAATACAAGTCACAATAGTAAGTAGTAAAAATGCGCTAATTAGTTCGCAAATACAAGTCACAATAGTAAGTAGTAAAAATGCGCTAATTAGTTCGCAAATACAAGTCGCAAAAACGCCGCGTAAATAAAAAAAACAACAACACAGATTTCGGATTTGGAAAAACAAATGTTACATGTGTAAGGCCAACCAAAGTTGCGTAAAGACAAACAAGAACATTTCCAAAACAGTTTAGCAAATTAGCTTACCAAGAGATAATAAATAAAAATCCGGATCAAAAGGTCTTTGGGGCAGAGCCAAAATAAAACCTAAGAGAGATGAAATGACGGGAACAAATTATTAGAAAAATCGTCACCAGAATGAGAGACAAATTGACCCAAAGTTAGACTTCCACAAACTTACCAAAACTGGAAATGACCAAAAAAATTACAAGGGAAAAAAAACTAACGGAAAACAAAAAACGAATAAATCCAAAAAAACTCCTTCAAAAAACGCTAACTCCAACACCAGCCAACAATCAACTCCAACCAACGTAACCTCCAACATTCAAAAACCGCCACCTGGAATCGAGACGCACCAAGCCATAAATAGTGTTTTGTTTCCCGCACAAATTAAGGAGGGATCCTAGGAACGCATAATCAATGATGCGGCCGCAAAATAAGGACACATGTATAAATACGTCACGAGACAAAAACAAAATTCTGGTGTATTTCTTGTTTGGAGCTCTGACATGGCTACAGACCAGGGAAACAATGGACAACAGTCTGGCGGTAAGTATTTCATGCATTTTGACTCAATGATTAATTAGAAACATAAGATTGTGCAAGTTGTGAAGTTGAGAATTCTGCAAATTTACACAAATAGGTGAGGAGGATGACATGGAAGAGGCTGCTGGGCCCAGTATTCCGGGCAAAGCTGCCAAAAAGAAAAGGCAGCCACAATTCACAAGAAAGGAGATTGTGGTTTTGATTCAGAAGTATGTGGACATCCTGCCACAGGCAGACAGGAATATGAGTGCAAGCCAGAAGTGGAGAATGTGGGAAGAGGTAGCCGTGGATGTCAATAGGGGGGGTGATTATGTCCGTCTAGCCCGGGATGTCAAACGGCGGTAAGTAAACACTTGCCCCCCCTAAAACCAAAACCCATTTTAAACAAAAGGATAATGGTTCCAATTTCATCCCACAGATGGGCCGACTTCAAATATCGCCTAAAGCAAAAACTGGCGGACAGGACTAGGCATGCAAGGGGGACAGGTGGGGGTCCCACCCCTGTGTCATTGGAGTTGACTGATTTAGAAGAGCTGGCACAGGGGTGTGTGCAGCCTGTGGAGGTGTTTGGCGTGTCATGGATACGGACATGCCAGACTTTGCTCCTCATGTTGTCCCAGGTAAATATTGTGATGTCACCAACTCTGAAATGTTATTGTGCCAATATGTAGATTCTAATGTGACTCTTTTCTCATTTTTCAAACAGAGACACAGGCGGATGAGTCTGCTCCGGAGGGGAGCCTTGGCCGCAGAATTTCTGCTGGCTCTGCAGGGGAGGAACCAGTACATCCGGCTGAGGACCCTGCAGAAGCCATTCCAGGGCAATCCCCCTCGCAGGCAGTGGCCCTCCTCTCAGAACTCAATTTAAAATCAGATTTCCATACGGAGATTCTGCAGAGGATGGACGCCAGTCTGGCACGGGTGGCTGAGGCCCTGGAGCAAAATGCTGCGGCCAACGTGACCATTGGTCAGGCCCTGGCGGAAAATACCAGGGCCAACATCCGCATCACCACTGCCCTGGAGCAGCTCGTTCGCCAGCACATGGTGGAGCCGACCTCCCTTCCTGCCGGAACATCAGGATCCTCCACCTCTGGCACAACATCAGCCAATCCTCCAAATGTGCCTAGCCCTGTGCCTAGTCCAGAGGCCACAACATCTGCCTCTGGACAGGCCAGCCCGATGACATCCCCGACCCGGTCTGGCACCCTCCCTCCCCCAGCCAAACGGCCGAAAAAACAGTGACACCATTGGCTACTTTTCCCACACTCCTTCTGTGCTTGCCTCATATTCCTTTCTGGCCAAAACTTCCCTCTCCTTTCTTGTGTATTGTTTTTAATTTTTGCATTTACGTTTACCCAAAAATTATTGTTTGCACAATTAATAAATATTGTGGAATGAACACTGGCAAAAATGTTTGAGTTAAATATGTGTATTTTTTTTTTGTGGGATACCAATAAATTTTCCTAAAATGTACGACTTTGTATTCTGACATTATTGCAAAAATGGGTTACATTTAATCCGGGCCAACAAGCCAACAACGTTCAACCTAAAAAATTACACATTGAAAAAAAGGGCTCGTTAAGGAACGTTTAAAACATTACCTAAGGAGGAAAAATCACCTTGCAAACACAAAATGAGCCACAAAACCTAAACATGATGACATTATTGTTACAATAGTCCAAAAAGAACACATTGCGGCCAAAATACACCCCCACAAATGTACGCTAATTGAATGTGTAATCCAGACATTAGCAGCTATGATTTCCACCTGCGTTCGGTTTTGTGCTATCCCAAAAAACTGCTTTCCAAACACATACCATGCCGGTTTTCAATCCAACACTAATTGATTTTCTGACAAGCCGTGATTAATCGATGCAACATCGTGGAGTGCTGGGACGGAGGAGAAGGCCATCGCCACTGTGGTCGAGTTATTCAGCCCCTAAGCTGTGCGAGCATTTTGAAGGGAAAGAGGATCATCCAGTGACGTATGAGTCGGTACGAACACATTTGACGTTCGCATTTGGTAATGTATGTACGCCCAAAAAACGCCTCGCCACGCCTGCGTTTTTCCATCTCCTCCCCCGTCAACACCCAAAAACGCCCTGTTCTGTCAATCACATTTGACATGTCACTTCCTGTATGCTATTTGACGAACGAGACAAAAAAAACTCGCAATCTGCCGTACGCACATGCGCAGTGTAACACTGACGCATGCGCAGTTACTCAACATCGGAACGCAACGAGCGTACTGCTGTTAACGAACGGCTCTGAATGAGGGCCATTGTGCGAATGCAGCATTTCTGCGTGGTTGCATTACAGCGAGGAAGGATCCGCAGAGGTAATTTTGTAGATTTTTTTCTCGCTCACTGGTGTGATGTAGTAGGGTGGGATCAGGTTACGAAGACAAGTGCTATGGGTGACTCGCACATTTTTGACTATAATAATTGGTTTAAATTAGAGATGTGTGCCGACCCCCATGTTTTGGTTTTGGTTTTGGATCTGGATCTACCATGGTTTTGGATCTGGATTGGTTTTGCCAAAACCTCACCTCCGTGTTTTGTTTTCGTGTTTTGGTTTTGGATCTGGATTTTTTCTTAAAAATTCATAAAAACCGCTAAAATCAAATAAAATGGCCTGTATTTGTTACTACAGTATAATTAACCTCAATAACATTTATTTCCAGTAATTTCCAATCAATTTTGACCACCTCACAATATTATTTGTTTCATCTAGTTAAGGCCAAAAGGTTGCATCCAGCTAATTGGCTGACTAAGCTAAGTGACACAGTGGTCGGCACTAACATGTGGCAGTTCAGTTCTAATTTCCAACACGGATACAGTATGTTATAAAGTGTGGGTTGGATACACCAATAGTGCACTTACTGTGACAGCAGTGTCGGCAGAGCGGGGTTGCTGACAGTGTCCTCAGTACATGGAATGGCAGTGTCCTCAGTGAAGGGTACCTGTGATGTCGGCAGTGCTGGGGTGCCAGCGGTGTCTTTAGTGCAGGTTTGCTGGCTGTGTCGGCAGTGTGTGGGTGTCAGCGGTGTCATTAATGCAGGTTTGCTGGCTGTGTCGGCAATGCGGGTATGCCAGCTGTGTTTTTAGTGCAGTTTTGCTGGCTGTGTCGGCAGTTGCGGGGGGTGCCAGCGGTGTCTTAGTGCAGGTTTGCTGGCTGTGTCGGTAATGCTGGGGTGGTGGTGGTGTCCTCAGTGTGGGAGTGTCGGCTGTGTTGGCAATGTGGGGGTCTCTGACGGTGTCCTCAGTACGTTGGGCAGCAATGAAGGAGTGTCGGCAGTGGTGGTGTAGGCAGCAGGGGATGCTGCCAGTTTGGGTGCCGGCAGTGTCGGCAGCGGGGGGTGCCTGTGGTATCAGGTGGCAGGGGATGATGGGCACCATCTTCTTTTCTTCCTTTGTGCTGTTTTCAATGGGCTTAACGCTGATTGGCTGAGAGCCTTGACAGATTGCTCTCTCAGCCAATCAGCGTTAAGCCCCCTGCAAACAAAACCTTGCGACTCGACAGAGGGGTCACAAGATTTTGCCTTGGGTCAGGGATCTGGGTCAGGCAGGGAGATCCGAGCTGCTTAAGGATCGCCCCAGATCCCCCAAATTCGCGTGGGTTTGGATCTCTTAGATCCGAACCCGCTCATCTCTAGTTTAAATACATGCTCATCTTTGCCACATGCTATTTGTTGAGCGGGCTGAGGAGCATTGTTATTGTATCAGTATATCTGTTTGGTGCGGTACATGTTTGTATGGCCTATATTTGGCAAGGGGTGAGTTGATGCCCAGTTTGGGTGGAACTGCGATGGTAGGGTGGTATGCCTTTTGGGGGTTAGAGAGGTTTAGGTTAGGTAGAGGTATTGCAGCAGCATCAACCCCCCTTGGTTATGGGGCCACCCCACAGATCTTCTTCTGCTGGTAAGCCTGGTTATAGGAGGTGGCGAGAGGCAGATGTTTCACCTGTTATGATTCCTGATTCTCTCGGGGATCAGGCTGTCATTTATCCTCTCCTGTCACCTCTGCGGAGGTTAGCTCCTAGCCAAGGATTGCCAACATGAATCGGGGGCTTAACCCCTGACTTAGAGGTCAGATCCAAGGGAGCCAGTTATGGCCTAGTCGCCATTTTGTATGGCTACTTTCTCTCTGGTTATAGCTACCTGGTTGGTAGAATTTTTGTTGTCATTGTGGGGTTTTTCATTTGGATTTTGTTGGACGTTGGTGGAGCCTGTGCTTGCCAGGGCACCCCGCAGCTTGCGTTGCTTTCAGGGTTTATTACTGAGTTTTGAGGGCCAAGGTTGGAGCAGAGGTGTAGCGGGGCAGTTGGAGGTTCTTTTTCCTCATTCCTCTTTGTGGTTATGGTGCCTTGAAGGTTACGTTTGATGCTAGGTTGGTTTTTCATTTGTTGTCTCCGAGGCCATGCAATTCATGGGGTGTCAGTGGGTTTCAGGTGTTTTGGTAAATGAATGTTTGACTACAGCCTGTGCGGTTTCCTGTGCCTATTTTGAGAAATCCAGTTTCTTTTGCAATTATGTGTTCATGATGGCACTGGATGGGTTGGTGTCGCACATTATCTGGTTACTTTCTCTTCATAGGTCCAGTTACACAAGACTTAATTGTAGTTCACGTTTACTGTTTGTCATTTGGGGATCAAAATAGCAGGTGGTCATTTGCCAAGGTTTGTAATTTGCTTGCTCACATTGCGGGTTGATTAACGGTTGGCAGAGTTGTTTTGAGCATGGGTGGTTAGTTGATAGGCTCCTTTAACTTTGCTTTCTATAACTTCCCACAGTTCAAGTTGCTCTAGGAAGTGGAGCGGACCACTGCCGGGAAGAGCCAGCCTCATCGTCATGTTAATTGTTGGTGGAGAGTAATGACACACTCCGTAGCTGGTCCAGGTTTCTGGTGCAATTTAATGGCAAACGCATTTGGCCTTGGCCTTCAGTGGCAAAATGTCAAGGCATCTGTTCTCCAGTGCGGCTGGCTCGTCCGGGTTTTGTTTGGCTCCTATTTTGATGGTGATTTTTGCGCGGCTCTTTGGCTCCGGGATTGATGTGAGGTAGGTCTTATGAGTTGTTTGTTTCTGCTGGAGCGGTTCCCAATTGTTGTGGCCATTGAACTCTGGTCTGTGACCCAGGGGGAAGTGCTGAGCACTTTATAGGAACTGCACAAGGAGGAAGCAAAGGAGGGACAGGGAAGAGGACATTCTTTATTGTACATTATTTCACAATAGTAACTACGCACACTGTCCATCCTAAATCCTAATTGTTTAAGGCGTTACGTAACACTAAGCACCTTCATGTGAATTCATGGACAATTTCCAGATCTCATTCTATTAATGTCACAATAAAAAATGTGTTCAACTATTGCAGCATATAAGTGTATAGCTAGAGGCAAAGTTCTCACAATATTAATTAGCATTATAAAAAAGAACTGGTTGTACCTCTTCCTTATATGTAATATATCAACATGACAGGCGCTTATATAGTGTTACCTTATATAGTGTTACCTCTATATACACTGGGAAGGGCTCAGGGGGAATAGATAGAGCGCTTATATAAGTTACCTCTCTATTAGGGGTGTGCACCGGCCACTTTTCGTGTTTTGGATCTTTCTTCGTGTGTTGGATCTGGATTGGTTTTGCCAAAACCACCCTTCCGTGTTTTGGGTTCTGGGTTTTGTGTTTTGGATCTGTATTTTTTTTTAAAAAAGCATAAAAACAGCTAAAATCACAGAATTTGTAGGTTTTTCTGCTCCTATGCTATTATTAACCTCAATAACCTTAATTTCCACTCATTTCCAGTCTATTCTGAACACCTCACACCTCACAATAGTGTTTTTATGTCCAAAACGTTGCACCGAGGTAGCTGGATGACTATGCTAAGCGACACGAGTGGGCGGCACAAACACGTGACCCATCTAGGCGTGAAACTGCAGTGGCAGACAGGATGGCAGTTTGAAAAACTAGGCCCCAAACTGTACATAATGCAAAGAAAAAAAAGAGGTGCAAGATGGAATTGTCCTTGGGCCCTCCCACCCACCCTTATGTTGTATAAACAGGACATGCACACTTTAACAAACCAATCATTTCAGCGCCAGGGTCTGCCACACAACTGTGGCTGAAATGATTGGTTCGTTTGGGCCCCCACAAAACAAGTTGGCAATTAATGTGTCCCTGCACAAACTGGCTCTATGGAGGCAAGATGTCATCCTCATCCTCCTCATCCACCGATTCCTCACCCTCTTCAGTGTGTACATCCTCATCCTCACAAAGTATTAACTCGTCCCCACTTGAATCCACCACCACAGGTCCCTCTGTACCTTCTGGAGGCTGGTCTCCCTGGAAGAGCTGATAATTCATTTTGATGAACATCATCTTCTCCACATTCTGTGGAAGCAACCTCCTACGCCTTTCGCTGACAAGGTTCCCGGCTGCACTAAACACTCTTTCGGAGTACACACTGGAGGGGGGGCAACTCAGGTAAAATAGAGCCAGTTTGTACAGGGGCCTCCAAATTGCCTCTTTTTCCTGCCAGTACAGGTATGGACTGTCTGCCATGCCTACTTGGATGCTGTCACCGATGTAATCCTCCACCATTCTGTCAATGGTGACAGTATCATATGCAGTGACAGTAGACATGTCAGAAATTGTTGCCAGGTCCTTCAGTCCGGACCAGATGTCCAAACTTGGTCCTGCCTGCCCTGCATCACCGCCAGCGGGTTGCTTAGGATACCTAAGTTTTTTCCTGGCAGCCCCAGTTGCAGGAGAAAATGAAGAAGGAGCCGTTGACGTGTCACGTTCCGCTTCAGCTGACAGTGTGTTCACCAGCAGGTCTTTGCACCTCTGCAGGCTTGTGTCGGCCGGAAAGAGAGACACCACATAGGCTTTAAACCTAGGATCGAGCACGGTGGCCAAAACGTAGTGGTCTGATTTCAACAGATTGACCACCCTGGAATCCTGGCAAAGCGAATGAAGGGCTTCATCCACAAGTCCCACATGCCGAGCGGAATCGCTCCGTCTTAGCTCCTCCTTCACTTTCTCCAGCTGCTTCTGCAAAAGCCTGATGAGGGGAATGACCTGACTCAAGCTGGCAGTGTCTGAACTGACTTCACGTGTGGCAAGTTCGAAGGGCTGGAGAACCTTGCACAACACGGAAATCATTCTCCACTGCGCTTGAGTCAGGTGCATACCCCCTCCTTTGCCTATGTCATAGGTGGATGTATAGGCTTGTATGGCCTTTTGCTGCTCCTCCATCCTCTGAAGCATATAGAGGGTTGAGTTCCACCGCGTCACAACCTCTTGCTTCAGGTGATGGCGGGGCAGGTTCAAGAGTGTTTGCTGGCGCTCCAGTCTTCGGCACGCAGTCGCTGAATGGCGAAAGTGGCCAGAAATTTTTCGGGCCACCCAAAGCGTCTCCTGCACGCCCCTGTCGCTTTTCAGAAAATTCTGCACCACCAAGTTTATTGTGTGAGCAAAACATGGGACGTGCTGGAATTTGCCCAGATGTAATGCCCGCACAATATTGGTGGCGTTGTCAGATATCACAAATCCCCAGGAGAGTCTAAGTGGGGTAAGCCACTGGGCGATGATTTCCCTCAGTTTCTCTAAGAGGTTGTCGGCGGTGTGCCTCTTACTGAAACCGGTGATACACAGCGTAGCCTGCCTTGTAACGAGCTGGCATTTCTGAGATGCTGCTACTGGTGACGCTGCTGCTGTTGCTGCGTAAGGTGATACATCTACCCAGTGGGCTGTCACAGTCATATAGTCCTTAGTCTGCCCTGTTCCACTTGTCCACATGTCCGTGGTTAAGTGGACATTGTGTACAACGGCATTTTTCAGGACACTGAGGACACTTTTTCTGACGTTTCTGTACAGTCTCGGTATCGCCTGCCTAGTGAAGTGGAATCTAGACGGGATTTGGAACCGGGGACACACTACCTCCATCAATTGTCTAAATCCCACTGCACTAATGGCGGATACCGGACGCACGTCTAACACCAACATAGCAGTCAAGGCCTCAGTTATACGTTTTGCTTCAGGATGACTGCTGTCGTACTTCATCCTCCTCGCTAAGGACTGTTGGAGGGTCAATTGTTTAGTAAAAGTAGTGGTGTTCCTACTTCCTCTCTGGGATGATGAACGACTCCCAGCAGCAGCAGCAACAGCAGCAGCGGCAGCAGTAGGCGTAGCAATGCAGGATCCTCCGGAGGAATCCCGGATAGGAGAGTCAGTCATGCCAGTGATATGGCCTGCAGGACTACTTCCGATCCTGACTAAGGAGGAAATTGACGAGGAGGGAGTTGACGGTGTGGTTTGCAGGCGCTTGGATACAACAGGACAACGGGATTTAGGTGTCCCTGGACTGCTTACGGTCTGAGCCAAAGTTTCTGAACTTGACAGTAACTTTTTATGAACGCGCTGCAGGTGCCGTATAAGGGAGGATGTTCCTAGGTGGTTGACGTCCCTACCCCTACTTATTTCACCTTTACATATGGTACATATGGCAAGACAGTTGTTGTCCGGATTTGGATAGAAATATTGCCAGACCAAAGAGGTGGAATGTTTGGTCTTCTGCCCAGGCATGACCGTGATGGGCTTTTTCATCCCACGGACAACAACTGTCTCCTCCTCGCCAACTTCCTCCTCAGCGCCAGCTACACCAGTATCCTCATCCTGTTGTACTTCAACAGTGACATCTTCAATTTGCATATCAGCAAGTGGACTGTGGGTGCTCCTTTCAGCACTTGCAGGGGGCGTGCAAATGGTGGAAAGAGCCACCTCTTCCCGTCCAGTGCTGGGAAGGTCAGGCATCGCAACCACCACCACACTTGGACTCTCTTTGGGGATTTGTGATATCTTCTTAGAAAGCACAGTTCTTCGCTGTGCTTTTGCCAGCTTAACTCTTTTGATTTTTTTAGTGGGAGGAGTGCTTCCATCGTCATGTGAAGCTGAACCACTAGTCATGAAAATACTAGGGATCGACCTTAGCCGTTCCTTGCCACTCCGTGTCGTAAATGGCATATTGGCAAGTTTACGTTTCTCTTCAGCTGATTTAAATGTCTTTTTCAAGGTCATTTTCCTGAACTTTGCCATTTGGGATTGTATGTGCCCTCTACTATGACATTGGGCATCGGCCTTGGCAGACGACGTTGATGGCATGTTATCGTCTATGTCATGACTAGTGGCAGCAGCTTCAGCACTAGGAGGAAGTGGTTCTTGATCTTTCTCTATTTTATTTTTATCGGAGAAAGTTTGGTCCTCCATTTATGTTATATCGATTTGATATATACGTGCGGCTAAACACAGAAAATAAATTTTTTTTTGGTTCGGACTGGAGTGTACTTTGTGGGTTACAGCACCCTTTAACGGTCAAGCCAGCCGGCCCTTTACTTATGACACAGGCGCACTCTTGGCACTACTTTGTTGATGCACGTGCGGCTACTGCGCACACAATTCACAAACACAGAAAATAATTTTTTTTTGGTTTGGACTGGAGTGTACTTTGGGGGTTACAGCACCCTTTAACGGTCAAGCCAGCCGGCCCTTTACTTATGACACAGGCGCACGCTTGGCACTACTTTGTTGATGCACGTGCGGCTACTGCGCACACAATTCACAAACACAGAAAATAATTTTTTTTTGGTTTGGACTGGAGTGTACTTTCGGGGGTTACAGCACCCTTTAACGGTCAAGCCAGCCGGCCCTTTACTTATGACACAGGCGCACGCTTGGCACTACTTTGTTGATGCACGTGCGGCTACTGCGCACACAATTCACAAACACAGAAAATATTTTTTTTTTGGTTTGGACTGGAGTGTACTTTGGGGGTTACAGCACCCTTTAATGGTCAAGCCAGCCGGCCCTTTACTTATGACACAGGCGCACGCTTGGCACTACTTTGTTGATGCACGTGCGGCTACTGCGCACACAATTCACAAACACAGAAAATATTTTTTTTTTGGTTTGGACTGGAGTGTACTTTGGGGGTTACAGCACCCTTTAACGGTCAAGCCAGCCGGCCCTTTACTTATGACACAGGCGCACGCTTGGCACTACTTTGTTGATGCACGTGCGGCTACTGCGCACACAATTCACAAACACAGAAAATAATTTTTTTTTGGTTTGGACTGGAGTGTACTTTCGGGGGTTACAGCACCCTTTAACGGTCAAGCCAGCCGGCCCTTTACTTATGACACAGGCGCACGCTTGGCACTACTTTGTTGATGCACGTGCGGCTACTGCGCACACAATTCACAAACACAGAAAATAATTTTTTTTTAGGTTTGGACTGGAGTGTACTTTCGGGGGTTACAGCACCCTTAATGGTCAAGCCAGCCGGCCCTTTACTTATGACACAGGCGCACGCTTGGCACTACTTTGTTGATGCACGTGCGGCTACTGCGCACACAATTCACAAACACAGAAAATAATTTTTTTTTTGGTTTGGACTGGAGTGTACTTTCGGGGGTTACAGCACCCTTAACGGTCAAGCCAGCCGGCCCTTTACTTATGACACAGGCGCACGCTTGGCACTACTTTGTTGATGCACGTGCGGCTACTGCGCACACAATTCACAACCACAGAAAATAATTTTTTTTTGGTTTGGACTGGAGTGTACTTTCGGGGGTTACAGCACCCTTTAACGGTCAAGCCAGCCGGCCCTTTACTTATGACACAGGCGCACGCTTGGCACTACTTTGTTGATGCACGTGCGGCTACTGCGCACACAATTCACAAACAGAAAATAATTTTTTTTTAGGTTTGGACTGGAGTGTACTTTCGGGGGTTACAGCACCCTTAACGGTCAAGCCAGCCGGCCCTTTACTTATGACACAGGCGCACGCTTGGCACTACTTTGTTGATGCACGTGCGGCTACTGCGCACACAATTCACAAACACAGAAAATAATTTTTTTTTGGTTTGGACTGGAGTGTACTTTCGGGGGTTACAGCACCCTTAACGGTCAAGCCAGCCGGCCCTTTACTTATGACACAGGCGCACGCTTGGCACTACTTTGTTGATGCACGTGCGGCTACTGCGCACACAATTCACAAACACAGAAAATAATTTTTTTTTTGGTTTGGACTGGAGTGTACTTTCGGGGGTTACAGCACCCTTAACGGTCAAGCCAGCCGGCCCTTTACTTATGACACAGGCGAACGCTTGACACTACTTTGTTGATGCACGTGCGGCTACTGCGCACACAATTCACAAACACAGAAAATAATTTTTTTTTGGTTTGGACTGGAGTGTACTTTCAGGGGTTACAGCACCCTTTAACGGTCAAGCCAGCCGGCCCTTTACTTATGACACAGGCGCACGCTTGGCACTACTTTGTTGATGCACGTGCGGCTACTGCGCACACAATTCACAAACACAGAAAATAATTTTTTTTTGGTTTGGACTGGAGTGTACTTTCGGGGGTTACAGCACCCTTTAACGGTCAAGCCAGCCGGCCCTTTACTTATGACACAGGGGCACTATTGGCACTACTTTGTTGATGCACGTGCGGCTACTGCGCACACAATTCACAAACACAGAAAATAATTTTTTTTTAGGTTTGGACTGGAGTGTACTTTCGGGGGTTACAGCACCCTTAACGGTCAAGCCAGCCGGCCCTTTACTTATGACACAGGCGCACGCTTGGCACTACTTTGTTGATGCACGTGCGGCTACTGCGCACACAATTAACAAACACAGAAAATAATTTTTTTTTGGTTTGGACTGGAGTGTACTTTCGGGGGTTACAGCACCCTTTAACGGTCAAGCCAGCCGGCCCTTTACTTATGACACAGGCGCACGCTTGGCACTACTTTGTTGATGCACGTGCGGCTACTGCGCACACAATTCACAAACACAGAAAATAATTTTTTTTTAGGTTTGGACTGGAGTGTACTTTCGGGGGTTACAGCACCCTTAACGGTCAAGCCAGCCGGCCCTTTACTTATGACACAGGCGCACGCTTGGCACTACTTTGTTGATGCACGTGCGGCTACTGCGCACACAATTCACAAACACAGAAAATAATTTTTTTTTTGGTTTGGACTGGAGTGTACTTTCGGGGGTTACAGCACCCTTAACGGTCAAGCCAGCCGGCCCTTTACTTATGACACAGGCGCACGCTTGGCACTACTTTGTTGATGCACGTGCGGCTACTGCGCACACAATTCACAAACACAGAAAATATATTATTTTTTTAGCACTTGGGGGGAGCACCCCTGATGGACAGAGCACCCCCTGGACAACACTACAGCACCCCTTTAGGACTGGGACACTGCACAGGACTTTGGAACTGACTGCACAACACAGTCCAGCCAGCCCCTATGGACTTTGAAGTAGTGGACACAGCCCCTATTAAAAACAGCAGCACAGCACAACACAGCCAGCCCCTATGGACTTTGAAGTAGTGGACAACAGCAGCACTACACTACACTACACTACACAGCACTAACTCCCACCCTCCCTCTTCACTGTCCACAGCCGAGTGAGAAAATGGCGCCGACGCGGGTACCTTATATAGGATCCAAAACCCGCGAGACTCGGAAGGCGGGATGATGACGTTTTGCCTCGATGTCAGATCCGAGTCAGGCGGGAAAAGTCGAGCCTGACTCGGATCGGACTCGGATCGGGGGGGCTCGGGGGGGTTCGGATTTCAGAAATCCGAACCCGCTCACCCCTACTCTCTATACACAGGGATGGGCTCAGGGGGGATAGATAGAGAGCCTATATAGTGTTACCTCTCTATACACTGGGGACGGCTCAGGGGGAAAAGATAGAGCGCTTATATAGTGTTACATCTCTACACACTGGGAAGGGCTCAGGGGGAATAGATAGAGCCTATATAGTGTTACCTCTCTATACACTGGGAAGGGCTCAGGGGGAATAGATAGAGAGCCTATATAGTGTTACCTCTCTATACACTGGGGATGGCTCAGGGGGAATAGATAGAGCGCTTATATAGTGTTACATCTCTACACACTGGGAAGGGCTCAGGGGGAATAGATAGAGCCTATATAGTGTTACCTCTCTATACACTGGGAAGGGCTCAGGGGGAATAGATAGAGCTTATATAGTGTTACCTCTATATACACTGGGAAGGGCTCAGGGGGAATAGATAGAGCACTTCTATAGTGTTACCTCTCTGTACACTGGGAGCGGCTCAGGTAGAAAAGATAGAGGATTTATATAGTGTTACCTCTCTATACACTGTGAAGGGCTCAGGGGGAATAGATAGATCTTATATAGTGTTACCTCTCTATACACTGAGAAGGGTTCAGGGGGAATAGATAGAGTGCTTATATAGTGTTACCTCTCTATACACTGGGAAGGGCTCAGGGGGAATAGATAGAGCGCTTATATAGTGTTACCTCTCTATACACTGGGAAGGGATCAGGGGGAATAGATAGAGCTTATATAGTATTACCTCTCTATACACTGGGATGGGCTCAGGGGTAATTAATAGAGCTTATATAGTGTTACCTCTCTATACACTGGGAAGGGCTCAGGGGGAATAGATAGAGTGCTTATATAGTGTTACCTCTCTATACACTGGGAAGGGCTCAGGGGGAATAGATAGAGCTTATATAGTGTTACCTCTCTATACACTGGGAAGGGCTTAGGGGGAATAGATAGACAACTTATATTGTGTTACCTCTCTATACACTGTGAAGGGCTCAGGGGGAATAGATAGAGTGCTTATATAGTGCTACATCTCTATACACTGGGGAGGGCTCCGGGGGAATAGATAGAGCACTTATATAGTGTTACCTCTTTATAGACTGGGGAAGGCTCAGGTGGAATAGATAGAGCACTTATATAGTGGTACCTCTCTACACCCTGGGAAGGGCTCAGGGGGAATAGATAAAGCTTATATAGTGTTACCTCTCAATACACTGGGAAGGGCTTAGGGGGAATAGATAGATAACTTATATAGTGTTACCTCTCTTTACACTGGGAAGGGCTCAGGGGGAATAGATAGAGCACTTAAATAGTGTTACCTCTCAATACACTGGGAAAGGCTCAGGGGGAATTGATAGAGCTCTTATATAGTGTTACCTCTCTATACACTGGGAAGGGCTCAGGGGGAATAGATAGAGCACTTAAATAGTGTTACCTCTCAATACACTGGGAAAGGCTCAGGGGGAATAGATAGAGCTCTTATATAGTGTTACCTCTCTATACACTGGGAAAGGCTCAGGGGGAATAGATAGAGCTTATATAGTGTTACCTCTCTATACACTGGGATGGGCACAGGGGGAATAGATAGAGCGCTTATATAGTGTTACCTCTCTATACACTGGGAAGGGCTCAGGGGTAATAGAGAGAATGCTTATATAGTGTTACCTCTCTATACCCTGGAAGGGCTCAGGGGGAATAGATAGAGCGCTTATATAGTGTTACCTCTCTATACACTGGGGAGGGCTCAGGGGGAATAGATAGAGCTATTATATAGTGTTACCTCTCTATACACTGGGAAAGGCTCAGGGGGAATAGATAGAGCTTATATAGTGTTACCTCTCTATACACTGGGAAGGGCTCAGGGGGAATAGATAGAGCTTATATAGTGTCACCTCTCTATACACTGGGAAGGGCTCAGGCGGAATAGATAGAGCTTATATAGTGTTACCTCTCTATACACTGGGAAGGGCACAGGGGAATAGATAGAGCGCTTATAAAGTGTTACCTCTCTATACACTGGGAAGGGCTCAGGGGTAATAGAGAGAATGCTTATATAGTGTTACCTCTCTATACCCTGGAAGGGCTCAGGGGGAATAGATAGAGCGCTTATATAGTGTTACCTCTCTATTCACTGGGAAGGGCTCTAGGGGAACAGACAGAATGCTTATATAGTGTTACCTCTCTATACACTGGGGAGGGCTCAGGGGGAATAGATAGAGCTATTATATAGTGTTACCTCTCTATACACTGGGAAGGGCTCAGGGGGAATAGATAGAGCTTATATAGTGTTACCTCTCAATACACTGGGAAGGGCTTAGGGGGAATAGATAGATAACTTATATAGTGTTACCTCTCTTTACACTGGGAAGGGCTCAGGGGGAATAGATAGAGCACTTAAATAGTGTTACCTCTCTATACACTGGGGAGGGCTCAGGGGGAATAGATAGAGCTATTATATAGTGTTACCTCTCTATACACTGGGAAGGGCTCAGGGGGAATAGATAGAGCTTATATAGTGTTACCTCTCTATACACTGGGAAGGGCTCAGGGGGAATAGATAGAGCTTATATAGTGTCACCTCTCTATACACTGGGAAGGGCTCAGGCGGAATAGATAGAGCTTATATAGTGTCACCTCTCTATACACTGGGAAGGGCTCAGGCGGAATAGATAGAGCTTATATAGTGTTACCTCTCTATACACTGGGAAGGGCACAGGGGGAATAGATACAGCGCTTATATAGTGTTACCTCTCTATACACTGGGAAGGGCTCAGGGAGAATAGAGAGAATGCTTATATAGTGTTACCTCTCTATACCCTGGAAGGGCACAGGGGGAATAGATAGAGCGATTATATAGTGTTACCTCTCTATTCACTGGGAAGGGCTCTAGGGGAACAGACAGAACGCTTATATAGTGTTACCTCTCTATACACTTGGGAGGGCTCAGGGGGAATAGATAGAGCTATTATATAGTGTTACCTCTCTATACACTGGGAAGGGCTCAGGGGGAATAGATAGATCTTATATAGTGTTACCTCTCTATACATTGAGAAGGGTTCAGGGGGAATAGATAGAGTGCTTATATAGTGTTACCTCTCTATACACTGGGAAGGGCTCAGGGGGAATAGATAGAGTGCTTATATAGTATTACCTCTCTATACACTGGGAAGGGATCAGGGGGAATAGATAGAGCTTATATAGTGTTACCTCTCTATACACTGGGATGGGCTCAGGGGGAATTGATAGAGCTTATATAGTGTAACCTCTCTATACACTGGGAAGGGCTCAGGGGGAATAGATAGAGCATTTATATAGTGTTACCTCTCTATACACAGGGATGGGCTCAGGGGGGATAAATAGAGCGCTTATATAGTGTTACCTCTCTATACACTGGGAAGGGCTCAGGGGGAATAGATAGAGCGCTTATATAAGTTACCTCTCTATACACAGGGATGGGCTCAGGGGGGATAAATAGAGCGCTTATATAGTGTTACCTCTCTATACACTGGGAAGGGCTCAGGGGGAATAGATAGAGAGCCTATATAGTGTTACCTCTCTATACACTGGGGACGGCTCTTGGGGAATAGATAGAGCGCTTATATAGTGTTACATCTCTACACACTGGGAAGGGCTCAGGGGGAATAGATAGAGCCTATATAGTGTTACCTCTCTATACACTGGGAAGGGCTCAGGGGGAATAGATAGAGCTTATATAGTGTTACCTCTATATACACTGGGAAGGGCTCAGGGGGAATAGATAGAGCACTTATATAGTGTTACCTCTCTATACACTGGGAAGGGCTCAGGGGGAATAGATAGAGCACTTATATAGTGTTACCTCTCTGTACACTGGGAGCGGCTCAGGGAGAAAAGATAGAGGATTTATATAGTGTTACCTCTCTATACACTGTGAAGGGCTCAGGGGGAATAGATAGATCTTATATAGTGTTACCTCTCTATACACTGAGAAGGGTTCAGGGGGAATAGATAGAGTGCTTATATAGTGTTACCTCTCTATACACTGGGAAGGGATCAGGGGGAATAGATAGAGCTTATATAGTGTTACCTCTCTATACACTGGGATGGGCTCAGGGGGAATAGATAGAGCTCTTATATAGTGTTACCTCTCTATACACTGGGAAGGGCTCAGGGGGAATAGCTAGAGTGCTTATATAGTGTTACCTCTCTATACACTGGGAAGGGCTCAGGGGGAATAGATAGAGCTTATATAGTGTTACCTCTCTATACACTGGGAAGGGCTTAGGGGGAATAGATAGACAATTTATATAGTGTTACCTCTCTATACACTGTGAAGGGCTCAGGGGGAAGAGATAGAGCGCTTATATAGTGTTACCTCTTTATACACTGGGGAAGGCTCAGGGGGAATAGATAGAGCACTTATATAATGTTACCTCTCTACACACTGGGAAGGGCTCAGGGGGAATAGATAGAGCTTATATAGTGTTACCTCTCTTTACACTGGGAAGGGCTCAGGGGGAATAGATAGAGCACTTAAATAGTGTTACCTCTCAATACACAGGGAAAGGCTCAGGGGGAATAGATAGAGCTCTTATATAGTGTTACCTCTCTATACACTGGGAAGTGCACAGGGGGAATAGATAGAGCTTATATAGTGTTACCTCTCTATACACTGGGATGGGCTCAGGGGTAATAGATAGAGCGCTTATATAGTGTTACCTCTCTATACACATGGAAGGACTCAGGGGGAATAGATAGAGCTTATATAGTGTCACCTCTCTATACACTGGGAAGGGCTCAGTGGGAATAGATAGAGCTTATATAGTGTTACCTCTCTATACACTGGGAAGGGATCAGGGGGAATAGATAGAGCTTATATAGTGTTACCTCTCTATACACTGGGATGGGCTCAGGGGGAATAGATAGAGCTCTTATATAGTGTTACCTCTCTATACACTGGGAAGGGCTCAGGGGGAATAGCTAGAGTGCTTATATAGTGTTACCTCTCTATACACTGGGAAGGGCTCAGGGGGAATAGATAGAGCTTATATAGTGTTACCTCTCTATACACTGGGAAGGGCTTAGGGGAATAGATAGACAACTTATATAGTGTTACCTCTCTATACACTGTGAAGGGCTCAGGGGGAAGAGATAGAGTGCTTATATAGTGCTACATCTCTATACACTGGGGAGGGCTCAGGGGGAAAAGATAGAGCACTTATATAGTGTTACCTCTTTATACACTGGGGAAGGCTCAGGGGGAATAGATAGAGCTTATATAGTGGTACCTCTCTACACACTGGGAAGGGCTCAGGGGGAATAGATAGAGCGCTTATATAGTGTTGCCTCTCTATACACTGGGAAGGGCACAGGGGTAATAGATAGAGCTTATATAGTGTTACCTCTCTATACACTGGGATGGGCTCAGGGGGAATAGATAGAGCTCTTATATAGTGTTACCTCTCTATACACTGGGAAGGGCTCAGGGGGAATAGCTAGAGTGCTTATATAGTGTTACCTCTCTATACACTGGTAAGGGCTCAGGGGGAATAGATAGAGCTTATATAGTGTTACCTCTCTATACACTGGGAAGGGGTTAGGGGGAATAGATAGACAACTTATATAGTGTTACCTCTCTATACACTGTGAAGGGCTCAGGGGGAAGAGATAGAGTGCTTATATAGTGCTACATCTCTTTACACTGGGGAGGGCTCAGGGGGAAAAGATAGAGCACTTATATAGTGTTACCTCTTTATACACTGGGGAAGGCTCAGGGGGAATAGATAGAGCACTTATATAGTGGTACCTCTCTACACACTGTGAAGGGCTCAGGGGGAATAGATAGAGCGCTTATATAGTGTTGCCTCTCTATACACTGGGAAGGGCACAGGGGTAATAGATAGAGCGCTTATATAGTGTTACCTCTCTATACACTGGGAAGGGCTCAGGGGTAATAGAGAGAATGCTTATATAGTGTTACCTCTCTATACACTGGAAGGGCTCAGGGGGAATAGATAGAGCGCTTATATAGTGTTACCTCTCTATTCACTGGGAAGGGCTCTAGGGGAACAGACAGAACGCTTATATAGTGTTACCTCTCTATACACTGGGGAGGGCTCAGGGGGAATAGATAGAGCTATTATATAGTGTTACCTCTCTATACACTGGGAAGGGCTCAGGGGGAATAGATAGAGCTTTTATATAATGTTACCTCTCTATACACTGGGAAGGGCTCTGGGGGAATAGGTAGAGTGCTTATATAGTGTTACCTCTCTATACACTGGGAAGGGCTCAGGGGGAATAGATAGAGCATATATAGTGTTACCTCTCTATACACTGGGAAGGGCTCAGGAGGAATAGATAGAGCGCTTATATAGTGTTATTTCTCTATACTTTGTGAAGGGCTCAGGGGGTATAGATAGATCTTATATAGTGTTACCTCTCTATACACTGAGAAGGGCTCAGGGGGAATAGTGTTACCGCTCTATACACTGGGATGGGCTCAGGGGGAATAGATAGAGCTTATATAGTGTTACCTCTCTATACACTGGGAAGGGCTCAGGGGGAATAGATAGAGCATATATACTTTTACCTCTCTATACACTGGGAAGGGCTCAGGAGGAATAGATAGAGCGCTTATATAGTGTTATTTCTCTATACACTGTGAAGGGCTCAGGGGGAATAGATAGATCTTATATAGTGTTACCTCTCTATACACTGAGAAGGGTTCAGGGGGAATAGATAGAGTGCTTATATAGTGTTACCTCTCTATGCACTGGGAAGGGCTCAGGGGGAATAGATAGAGCGCTTATATAGTGTTACCTCTCTATACACTGGGAAGGGATCAGGGGGAATAGATAGAGCTTATATAGTGTTACCGCTCTATACACTGGGATGGGATCAGGGGGAATAGATAGAGCTTATATAGTGTTACCGCTCTATACACTGCGATGGGCTCAGGGGGAATAGATAGAGCACTGGGGAAGGCTCAGGGGGAATAGATAGAGCACTTATATAGTGGTAACTCTCTATACACTGGGAAGGGATCAGGGGGAATAGATAGAGCTTATATAGCGTTACCTCTCTATACACTGGGAAGAGCTCAGGGGGAATAGATAGAGCTTATATAGTGTTACATCTCAATACACTGGGAAGGGCTTAGGGGGAATAGATAGAGCTTATATAGTGTTACCTCTCTATACACTGGGGAAGTCTCAGGGGGAATAGATAGAGCTATTATATAGTGTTGCCTCTCTATACACTGGGAAGGGCTCAGGGGGAATAGATAGAGCTTATATAGTGTTACCACTTTATACACTGGGAAGGACTCAGGGGGAATAGATAGAGCTTATATAGTGTCACCTCTCTATACACTGGGAAGGGCTCAGGGGGAATAGATAGAGCTTATATAGTGTTACCTCTCTATACACTGGGAAGGACTCAGGGGGAATAGATAGAGCTTATATAGTGTTACCTCTCTATACACTGGGAAGGGCTCAGGGGGAATAGATAGAGCTTATATAGTGTTACCTCTCTATACACTGGGAAGGGCTCTGGGGGAATAGATAGAGGGCTTATATAGTGTTACCTCTCTATACACTGGGAAGGGCTCAGGGGGAATAGTTAGAGCTTATATAGTGTTACCTCTCTATACACTGGGAAGGGCTCAGGAGGAATAGATAGAGCGCTTATATAGTGTTATTTCTCTATACACTGTGAAGGGCTCAGGGGGAATAGATAGATCTTATATAGTGTTACCTCTCTATACAGTGAGAAGGGCTCAGGGGGAATAGATAGAGTGCTTCTATAGTGTTACCTCTCTATACACTGGGAAGGGCTCAGGGGGAAAAGATAGAGCACTTATATAGTGTTACCTCTCTATACACTGGGAAGGGATCAGGGGGAATAGATAGAGCTTATATAGTGTTACCGCTCTATACACTGGGATGGGCTCAGGGGGAATAGATAGAGCTTATATAGTGTTACCTCTCTAAACACTGGGAAGGGCTCAGGGGGAATAGATAGAGCATTTATATAGTGTTACCTCTCTATACTCTGGGAAGGGCTCAGGGGGAATAGATAGAGCTTATATAGTGTTACCTCTCTATACACTGGGAAGGGCTTAGGGGGAATAGATAGACAACTCATACAGTGGTACCCCTCTATACACTGTGAAGGGCTCAGGGGGAATAGATAGAGTGCTTATATAGTGCTACATCTCTAAACACTGGGGAGGGCTCAGGGGGAATAGATAGAGCACTAAAATAGTGTTACCTCTTTATACACTGGGGAAGGCTCAGGAGGAAGAGATAGAGCACTTATATAGTGGTACCTCTCTATACACTGGGAAGGGCTCAGGGGGAATAGATAGAGCTTATATAGCGTTACCTCTCTATACACTGGGAAGGGCTCAGGGGGAATAGATAGAGCTTATATAGTGTTACTTCTCAATACACTGGGAAGGGCTTAGGGGGAATAGATAGACAACTTATATAGTGTTACCTCTCTTTACACTGGGAAGGGCTCAGGGGGAATAGATAGAGCACTTAAATAGTGTTACCTCTCAATACACTGGGAAAGGCTCAGGGGGAATAGATAGAGCTCTTATATAGTGTTACCTCTCTATACACTGGGAAAGGCTCAGGGGGAATAGATAGAGCTCTTATATAGTGTTACCTCTCTATACACTGGGAAGGGCACAGGGGGAATAGATAGAGCGCTTATATAGTGTTACCTCTCTATACACTGGGAAGGGCTAAGGGGGAATAGATAGAGTTCTTATATAGTGTTACCTCTCAATACCTTGGAAGGGCTCAGGGGGAATAGATAGAGCACTTATATAGTGATACCTCTCTATACACTGGGAGGGGCTCATGGTGAATAGATAGAGCGTTTATATAGTGTTACCTCTATATACACTGGGAGGGGCTCAGGGGGAATAGATATAGTGCTTATATAGTGTTACTCTCTGTACACTTGGAAGGGCTTAGTGGGTTTAGATAGAGCACTTATATAGTGTTACCTCTCTATACAATGGGAAGGGCTTAGGGGGAATAGATAGACAACTTATATAGTGTTACCTCTCTATACACAGTGAAGGGCTCAGGGGGAATAGATAGAGCTTATATAGCGTTACCTCTCTATACAATGGGAAGGGCTTAGGGGGAATAGATAGACAACTTATATAGTGTTACCTCTCTATACACAGTGAAGTGCTCAGGGGGAATAGATAGAGAGCTTATATAGTGTTACCTCTCTATACACTGGGAATGGCTCAGGGGGAATAGATAGAGCTTATATAGTGTTACCTCTCAATACACTGGGAAGGGCTTAGGGGGAATAGATAGACAACTTATATAGTGTTACCTCTCTTTACACTGGGAAGGGCTCAGGGGGAATAGATAGAGCTCTTATATAGTGTTACCTCTCTATACACTGGGAAGGGCTCAGGGGGAATAGATAGATCTTATATAGTGTTACCTCTCTATACACTGGGGAAGGCTCAGGGGGAATAGATATAGCTCTTATATAGTGTTACCTCTCTATACACTGAGAAGGGCACAGGGGGAATAGATAGAGCGCTTATATAGTGTTACCTCTCTATACACTGGGAAGGGCTCAGGGGGAATAGATAGAGCGCTTATATAGTGTTACCTCTCTATACACTGAGAAGGGCACAGGGGGAATAGATAGAGCGCTTATATAGTGTTACCTCTCTATTCACTGGGAAGGGCTCTAGGGGAACAGACAGAATGCTTATATAGTGCTACCTCTCTATATGCTGGGGAGGGCTCAGGGGGAATAGATAGAGCTATTATATAGTGTTACCTCTCTATACACTGGGAAGGGCTCAGGGGGAATAGATAGAGCATATATAGTGTTACCTCTCTATACACTGGGAAGGGCTCAGGGGGAATAGATAGAGCTTATATAGTGTCACCTCTCTATACACTGGGAAGGGATCAGGGGGAATAGATAGAGCTTATATAGTGTTACCTCTCTATACACTGGGAAGGGCTCAGGGGGAATAGATAGAGCTTATATAGTGTTACCTCTCTATACACTGGGAAAGGATCAGGGGGAATAGATAGAGCTTATATAGTGTTACCTCTCTATACACTGGGAAGGGCTCAGGGGGAATAGATAGAGCATATATAGTGTTACCTCTCTATACACTGGGAAGGGTTCAGGAGGAATAGATAGAGCGCTTATATAGTGTTATTTCTCTATACACTGTGAAGGGCTCAGGGGGAATAGATAGATCTTATATAGTGTTACCTCTCTATACACTGAGAAGGGTTCAGGGTGAATAGATAGAGTGCTTATATAGTGTTACCTCTCTATACACTGGGAAGGGCTCAGGGGGAATAGATAGAGCGCATATATAGTGTTACCTCTCTATACACTGGGAAGGGATCAGGGGGAATAGATAGAGCTTATATAGTGTTACCGCTCTATACACTGGGATGGGCTCAGGGGGAATAGATAGAGCTTATATAGTGTTACCTCTCTATACACTGGGAAGGGCTCAGAGGGAATAGATAGAGTGCTTATATAGTGTTACCTCTCTATACACTTGGAAGGGCTCAGGAGGAATAGAAGAAGCGCTTATATAGTGTTATTTCTCTATACACTGTGAAGGGCTCAGGGGGAATAGATAGATCTTATATAGTGTTACCTCTCTATACACTGAGAAGGGTTCAGGGGGAATAGATAGAGTGCTTATATAGTGTTACCTCTCTATACACTGGGAAGGGCTCAGGGGGAATAGATAGAGCGCTTATATAGTGTTACCTCTCTATACACTGGGAAGGGATCAGGGGGAATAGATAGAGCATTTATATAGTGTTACCTCTCTATACACTGGGAGGGGCTCAGGGGGAATAAATAGAGTGCTTATATAGTGTTACCTCTCTATACACTGAGAAGGGCTCAAGGGGAATATATAGAGCTTATATAGTGTTACCTCTCTATACACTGGGAAGGGCTTAGGGGGAATAGATAGACACCTTATATAGTGGTACCTCTCTATACACTGTGAAGGGCTCAGGGGGAATATATAGAGTGCTTATATAGTGTAACATCTCTATACACTGGGGAGGGCTCAGGGGGAATAGATAGAGCACTTATATAGTGTTACCTCTTTATACACTGGGGAAGGCTCAGGGGAAATAGATAGAGCACTTATATAGTGGTAACTCTCTATACACTGGGAAGGGCTCAGGGGGAATAGATAGAGCTTATATAGCGTTACCTCTCTATACACTGGGAAGGGCTCAGGGGGAATAGATAGAGCTTATATAGTGTTACCTCTCAATACACTGGGAAGGGCTTAGGGGGAATAGATAGACAACTTATATAGTGTTACCTCTCTTTACACTGGGAAGGGCTTAGGGGGAATAGATAGAGCACTTAAATAGTGTTAACTCTCAATACACTGGGAATGGCTCATGGGGAATAGATAGAGCTCTTATATAGTGTTACCTCTCTATACACTGGGAAAGGCTCAGGGGGAATAGATAGAGCTCTTATATAGTGTTACCTCTCTATACACTGGGAAGGGCTCAGGGGGAATAGATAGAGCGCTTATATAGAGTTACCTCTCTATACACAGGGAAGGGCTCAGGGGGAATAGATAGAGCTTATATAGTGTTACCTCTCTATACACTGGGAAGGGCTCAGGGGGAATAGATAGAGCTTATATAGTGTTACCTCTCTATACACTGGGAAGGACTCAGGGGGAATAGATAGAGCTTATATAGTGTCACCTCTCTATACACTGGGAAGGGCTCAGGGAGAATTGATAGAGTGCTTATATAGTGTTACCTCTCTATACACTGGGAAGGGCTCAGGGGGAATAGATAGAGCTTATATAGTGTTACCTCTCTTTACACTGGGAAGGGCTCTGGGGGAATAGATAGAGTGCTTATATAGTGTTACCTCTCTATACACTGGGAAGGGCTCAGGGGGAATAGATAGAGCTTATATAGTGTTACCTCTCTATACACTGGGAAGGGCTCAGGAGGAATAGATAGAGCGCTTATATAGTGTTATTTCTCTATACACTGTGAAGGGCTCAGGGGGAATAGATATATCTTATATAGTGTTACCTCTCTATACAGTGAGAAGGGTTCAGGGGGAATAGATAGAGTGTTTATATAGTGTTACCTCTCTATACACTGGGAAGGGCTCAGGGTGAATAGATAGAGCATTTATATAGTGTTACCTCTCTATACACTGGGGAGGGCTCAGGGGGAATAGATAGAGCACTTAAATAGTGTTACCTCTTTATAAACTGGGGAAGGCTCAGGGGGAATAGATAGAGCTTATATAGCATTACCTCTCTATACACTGGGAAGGGTTCAGGGGAAATAGATAGACAACTTATATAGTGTTACCTCTCTATACACTGGGAGGGGCTCTGGGGGAATAGATAGAGCACTTAAATAGTGTTACCTCTCAATACACTGGGAAAGGCTCAGGGGGAATAGATAGAGCTCTTATATAGTGTTACCTCTCTATACACTGGGAAGGGCTCAGGGGGAATAGATAGAGCTTATATAGTGTTACCTCTCTATACACTGGGGAAGGCTCAGGGGGAATAGACAGAGCTCTTATATAGTGTTACCTCTCTATACACTGGGAAGGGCACAGAGGGAATAGATAGAGCGCTTATATAGTGTTACCTCTCTATACACTGGGAAGGGCTAAGGGGGAATAGATAGAGCACTTATATAGTGATACCTCTCTAAACACAGGGAGGGGCTCATGGGGAATAGATAGAGTGCTTATATAGTGTTACCTCTCTATACACTGGGTGGGGCTCAGGGGTAATAGATAGAGTGCTTATATAGTGTTACTCTCTGTACACTTGGAAGGGCTTAGTGGGTTTAGATAGAGCACTTATATAGTGTTACCTCTCTATACACTGGGAAGGGCTCTAGGGGAACAGACAGAACGCTTATATAGTGTTACCTCTCTATACACTGGGGAGGGCTCAGGGGGAAAAGATAGAGCACTTATATAGTGTTACCTCTCTATACACTGGGGAAGGCTCAGGGAGAATACATAGAGCTCTTATAAAGTGTTATCTCTCTATACACTGGGGAGGGCTCAGGGGGAATAGATAGAGCGCTTATATAGTGTTACCTCTCTATACACTGTGAAGGGCTCAGGGGGAATAGATAGAGCTTATATAGTGTTACATCTCTATACACTGGGAAGGGCTCAGGGGGAATAGATAGAGCTTATATAGTGTTACATCTCTATACACTGGGAAGGGCTCAGGTGAAATAAATAGAGCTTATATAGTGTTACCTCTCTATACACTGGGAAGGGCTCAGGAGGAATAGATAGAGCGCTTATATAGTGTTATTTCTCTATACACTGTGAAGGGCTCAGGGGGAATAGATAGATCTTATATAGTGTTACCTCTCTATACAGTGAGAAGGGTTCAGGGGGAATAGATAGAGCTTATATAGTGTTACCTCTTTATACACTGGGAAGGGATCAGGGGGAATAGATAGAGCTTATATAGTGTTACCTCTCTATACACTGGGAAGGGCTCAGGGGGAATAGATAGAGCATTTATATAGTGTTACCTCTCTATACACTGGGAAGGGCTCAGGGGGAATAGATAGAGCTTATATAGCGTTACCTCTCTATACACTGGGAAGGGCTCAGGGGGAATAGATAGAGGTTATATAGTGTTACTTCTCAATACACTGGGAAGGGCTCAGGGGGAATAGATAGAGCACTTAAATAGTGTTACCTCTCAATACACTGGGAAAGGCTCAGGGGGAATAGATAGAGCTCTTATATAGTGTTACCTCTCTATACACTGGGAAAGGCTCAGGGGGAATAGATAGAGCGCTTATATAGTGTTACCTCTCTCTATACACTGGGAAGGGCACAGGGGGCATAGATAGAGCGCTTATATAGTGTTACCTCTCTATACACTGGGAAGGGCTAAGGGGGAATAGATAGAGTGCTTATATAGTGTTACCTCTCAATACCTTGGAAGGGCTCAGGGGGAATAGATAGAGCACTTATATAGTGATACCTCTCTATACACTGGGAGGGGCTCATGGGGAATAGATAGAGCACTTATATAGTGTTACCTCTCTATACACTGGGAGGGGCTCAGGGGGAATAGATAGAGTGCTTATATAGTGTTACTCTCTGTACACTTGGAAGGGCTTAGTGGGTTTAGATAGAGCACTTATACAGTGTTACCCCTCTATACACTGGGAAGGGCTCTAGGGGAACAGACAGAACGCTTATATAGTGTTACCTCTCTATACACTGGGGAGGGCTCAGGGGGAAAAGATAGAGCACTTATATAGTGTTACCTCTCTATACACTGGGGAAGGCTCAGGGGGAATAGATAGAGCTATTATATAGTGTTACCTCTCTATACACTGGGAAGGGCTCAGGGAGAATAGATAGAGCTCTTATATAGTGTTACCTCTCTATACACTGGGAAGGGCTCAGGGAGAATAGATAGAGCTATTATATAGTGTTACCTCTCTATACACTGGGAAGGGCTCAGGGAGAATAGATAGAGCTCTTATATAGTGTTACCTCTCTATACACTGGGAAGGGCTCAGGGAGAATAGATAGAGCTTTTATAGTGTTAACTCTCTATACACTGGGGAAGGCTCAGGGGGAATAGATATAGCTATTATATAGTGTTACCTCTCTATACACTGGGAAGGGTACAGGTTGAATAGATAGAGCTTATATATTGTTACCTCTCTATACACTGGGAAGGGCTCAGGGTGAATAGATAGAGAGCTTATATAGTGTTATCTCTCTATACTCTGGGAAGGGATCAGGGGGAATAGATAGAGCTTATATAGTGTTACTGCTCTATACATTGGGATGGGCTCAGGGGGAATAGATAGAGCTTATATAGTGTTACCTCTCTATACACTGGGAAGGGCTCAGGGGGAATAGATAGAGCATATATAGTGTTACCTCTCTATACACTGGGAAGGGCTCAGGAGGAATAGATAGAGCGCTTATATAGTGTTATATCTCTATACACTGTGAAGGGCTCAGGGGGAATAGATAGATCTTATATAGTGTTAACTCTCTATACACTGAGAAGGGTTCAGGGGGAATAGATAGAGTGCTTATATAGTGTTACCTCTCTATACACTGGGAAGGGCTCAGGGGGAATAGATAGAGCACTTATATAGTGTTACCTCTCTATACACTGGGAAGGGCTCAGGGTGAATAGATAGAGAGCTTATATAGTGTTATCTCTCTATACACTGGGAAGGGATCAGGGGGAATAGATAGAGCTTATATAGTGTTTCTGCTCTATACATTGGGATGGGCTCAGGGGGAATAGATAGAGCTTATATAGTGTTACCTCTCTATACACTGGGAAGGGCTCAGGGGGAATAGATAGAGCTTATATAGTTTTACCTCTCTATACACTGGGAAGGGCTCAGCGGGAATAGATAGAGCATTTATATAGTGTTACCTCTCTATACACTGGGAGGGGCTCAGGGGGAATAAATAGAGTGCTTATATAGTGTTACCTCTCTATACACTGGGAAGGGTTCATGGGGAATATATAGAGCTTATATAGTGTTACCTCTCTATACACTGGGAAGGGCTTAGGGGGAATAGATAGACAACTTATATAGTGGTACCTCTCTATACACTGTGAAGGGCTCAGGGGGAATAGATAGAGCACTTATATAGTGGTAACTCTCTATACACTGGGAAGGGCTCAGGGGGAATAGATAGAGCTTATATACTGTTACCTCTCAATACACTGGGAAGGGCTTAGGGGGAATAGATAGACAACATATATAGTGTTACCTCTCTTTACACTAGGAAAGGCTCAGGGGGAATAGATAGAGCACTTAAATAGTGTTAACTCTCAATACACTGGGAATGGCTAAGGGAGAATAGATAGAGCTCTTATATAGTGTTACCTCTCTATACACTGGGAAAGGCTCAGGGGGAATAGATAGAGCTCTTATATAGTGTTACCTCTCTATACACTGGGAAGGGCTCAGGGGGAATAGATAGAGCTTATATAGTGTTACCTCTCTATACACTGGGGAAGGCTCAGGGGGAATATATAGAGCTATTATATAGTGTTACCTCTCTATACACTGGGAAGGGCTCAGGGAGAATAGATAGAGCTCGTATATAGTGTTACCTCTCTATACACTGGGGAGGGCTCAGGGGGAATAGATAGAGCGCTTATATAGAGTTACCTCTCTATACACTGGGAAGGGCTCAGGGGGAATAGATAGAGATTATATAGTGTTACCTCTCTATACACATGGAAGGACTCAGGGGGAATAGATAGAGCTTATATAGTGTCACCTCTCTATACACTGGGAAGGGCTCAGTGGGAATAGATAGAGCTTATATAGTGTTACCTCTCTATACACTGGGAAGGGCTCTGGGGGAATAGATAGAGCTTATATAGTGTTACCTCTCTATACACTGGGAAGGGCTCAGGGGGAATAGATAGAGCTTATATAGTGTTACCTCTCTATACACTGGGAAGGGCTCAGGAGGAATAGATAGAGCGCTTATATAGTGTTATTTTTCTATACACTGTGAAGGGCTCAGGGGGAATAGATAGATCTTATATAGTGTTACCTCTCTATACAGTGAGAAGGGTTCAGGGGGAATAGATAGAGTGCTTATATAGTGTTACCTCTCTATACACTGGGAAGGGCTCAGGGGGAATAGATAGAGCATTTATATAGTGTTACCTCTCTATACACTGGGAGGGGCTCAGGGGGGATAAATAGAGCACTTATATAGTGTTACCTCTCTATACACTGGGAAGGGCTCAGGGGGAATAGATAGAGCTTATATAGTGTTACCTCTCTATACACTGGGAAGGGCTTAGGAGGAATAGATAGACAACTTATATAGTGGAACCTCTCTATACACTGTGAAGGGCTCAGGGGGAATAGATAGAGCACTTAAATAGTGTTACCTCTTTATACACTGGGGAAGGCTCAGGGGGATTAGATAGAGCACTTATATAGTGGTACCTCTCTATACACTGGGAAGGGCTCAGTGGGAATAGATAGAGCTTATATAGCGTTACCTCTCTATACACTGGGAAGGGCTCAGGGGAAATAGATAGAGCTTATATAGTGTTACTTGTCAATACACTGGGAAGGGCTTAGGGGGAATAGATAGACAACTTATATAGTGTTACCTCTCTATACACTGGGAAGGGCTCTGGGGGAATAGATAGAGCACTTAAATAGTGTTACCTCTCAATACACTGGGAAAGGCTCAGGGGGAATAGATAGAGCTCTTATATCGTGTTTCCTCTCTATACACTGGGAAGGGCTCAGGGGGAATAGATAGAGCTTTTATAGTGTTACCTCTCTATACACTGGGAAGGGCTCAGGGGAAAAAGATAGAGCGCTTATAGTGTTACTTCTCAATACACTGGGAAGGGCTTAGGGGGAATAGATAGACAACTTATATAGTGTTACCTCTCTATACACTGGGAAGGGCTCTGGGGGAATAGATAGAGCACTTAAATAGTGTTACCTCTCAATACACTGGGAAAGGCTCAGGGGGAATAGATAGAGCTCTTATATCGTGTTTCCTCTCTGTACACTGGGAAGGGCTCAGGGGGAATAGATAGAGCTTTTATAGTGTTACCTCTCTATACACTGGGAAAGGCTCAGGGGGAATAGATAGAGCTCTTATATAGTGTTACCTCTCTATACACTGGGAAGGGCTCAGGGGGAATAGATAGAGCTTTTATAGTGTTACCTCTCTATACACTGGGGAAGGCTCAGGGGGAATAGATAGAGCTCTTATATAGTGTTACCTCTCTATACACTGGGAAGGGCTAAGGGGAATAGATAGAGTGCTTATATAGTGTTACCTCTCTATACACTGGGAAGGGCTAAGGGGAATAGATAGAGTGCTTATATAGTGTTAACTCTCAATACCTTGGAAGGGCTCAGGGGGAAAAGATAAAGCACTTATATAGTGTTACCTCTCTATACACTGGGAAGGGCTAAGGGGGAATAGATAGAGCGCTTATATAGTGTTATCTCTCTTTACACTGGGAAGGGCTAAGGGGAATAGATAGAGTGCTTATATAGTGTTACCTCTCAATACCTTGGAAGGGCTCAGGGGGAATAGATAGAGCACTTATATAGTGATACCTCTCTAAACACTGGGAGGGGCTCATGGGGAATAGATAGAGTGCTTATATAGTGTTACCTCTCTATACACTGGGAGGGGCTCAGGGGGAATAGATAGAGTGCTTATATAGTGTTACTCTCTGTACACTTGGAAGGGCTTAGTGGGTTTAGATAGAGCACTTATATAGTGTTACCTCTCTATACACTGGGAAGGGCTCAGAGGGAATAGATAGAGTGCTTATATAGTGTTACCTCTCTATACACTTGGAAGGGCTCAGGAGGAGTAGAAGAAGCGCTTATATAGTGTTATTTCTCTATACACTGTGAAGGGCTCAGGGGGAATAGATAGATCTTATATAGTGTTACCTCTCTATACACTGAGAAGGGTTCAGGGGGAATAGATAGAGTGCTTATATAGTGTTACCTCTCTATACACTGGGAAGGGCTCAGGGGGAATAGATAGAGCGCTTATATAGTGTTACCTCTCTATACACTGGGAAGGGATCAGGGGGAATAGATAGAGCTTATATAGTGTTACCGCTCTATACACTGGGATGGGCTCAGGGGGAATAGATAGAGCATTTATATAGTGTTACCTCTCTATACACTGGGAGGGGCTCAGGGGGAATAAATAGAGTGCTTATATAGTGTTACCTCTCTATACACTGAGAAGGGCTCAAGGGGAATATATAGAGCTTATATAGTGTTACCTCTCTATACACTGGGAAGGGCTTAGGGGGAATAGATAGACAACTTATATAGTGGTACCTCTCTATACACTGTGAAGGGCTCAGGGGGAATATACAGAGTGCTTATATAGTGTAACATCTCTATACACTGGGGAGGGCTCAGGGGGAATAGATAGAGCACTTATATAGTGTTACCTCTTTATACACTGGGGAAGGCTCAGGGGAAATAGATAGAGCACTTATATAGTGGTAACTCTCTATACACTGGGAAGGGCTCAGGGGGAATAGATAGAGCTTATATAGCGTTACCTCTCTATACACTGGGAAGGGCTCAGGGGGAATAGATAGAGCTTATATAGTGTTACCTCTCAATACACTGGGAAGGGCTTAGGGGGAATAGATAGACAACTTATATAGTGTTACCTCTCTTTACACTGGGAAGGGCTTAGGGGGAATAGATAGAGCACTTAAATAGTGTTAACTCTCAATACACTGGGAATGGCTCATGGGGAATAGATAGAGCTCTTATATAGTGTTACCTCTCTATACACTGGGAAAGGCTCAGGGGGAATAGATAGAGCTCTTATATAGTGTTACCTCTCTATACACTGGGAAGGGCTCAGGGGGAATAGATAGAGCGCTTATATAGAGTTACCTCTCTATACACTGGGAAGGGCTCAGGGGGAATAGATAGAGCTTATATAGTGTTACCTCTCTATACACTGGGAAGGGCTCAGGGGGAATAGATAGAGCTTATATAGTGTTACCTCTCTATACACTGGGAAGGACTCAGGGGGAATAGATAGAGCTTATATAGTGTCACCACTCTATACACTGGGAAGGGCTCAGGGAGAATTGATAGAGTGCTTATATAGAGTTACCTCTCTATACACTGGGAAGGGCTCAGGGGGAATAGATAGAGCTTATATAGTGTTACCTCTCTTTACACTGGGAAGGGCTCTGGGGGAATAGATAGAGTGCTTATATAGTGTTACCTCTCTATACACTGGGAAGGGCTCAGGGGGAATAGATAGAGCTTATATAGTGTTACCTCTCTATACACTGGGAAGGGCTCAGGAGGAATAGATAGAGCGCTTATATAGTGTTATTTCTCTATACACTGTGAAGGGCTCAGGGGGAATAGATATATCTTATATAGTGTTACCTCTCTATACAGTGAGAAGGGTTCAGGGGGAATAGATAGAGTGTTTATATAGTGTTACCTCTCTATACACTGGGATGGGCTCAGGGGGAATAGATAGAGCTTATATAGTGTTACCTCTCTATACACTGGGAAGGGCTCAGGGTGAATAGATAGAGCATTTATATAGTGTTACCTCTCTATACACTGGGGAGGGCTCAGGGGGAATAGATAGAGCACTTAAATAGTGTTACCTCTTTATAAACTGGGGAAGGCTCAGGGGGAATAGATAGAGCACTTAAATAGCATTACCTCTCTATACACTGGGAAGGGCTCAGGGGAAATAGATAGACAACTTATATAGTGTTACCTCTCAATACACTGGGAAAGGCTCAGGGGGAATAGATAGAGCTCTTATATAGTGTTACCTCTCTATACACTGGGAAGGGCTCAGGGGGAATAGACAGAGCTCTTATATAGTGTTACCTCTCTATACACTGGGAAGGGCACAGAGGGAATAGATAGAGCGCTTATATAGTGTTACCTCTCTATACACTGGGAAGGGCTAAGGGGGAATAGATAGAGCACTTATATAGTGATACCTCTCTAAACACAGGGAGGGGCTCATGGGGAATAGATAGAGTGCTTATATAGTGTTACCTCTCTATACACTGGGTGGGGCTCAGGGGTAATAGATAGAGTGCTTATATAGTGTTACTCTCTGTACACTTGGAAGGGCTTAGTGGGTTTAGATAGAGCACTTATATAGTGTTACCTCTCTATACACTGGGAAGGGCTCTAGGGGAACAGACAGAACGCTTATATAGTGTTACCTCTCTATACACTGGGGAGGGCTCTGGGGGAAAAGATAGAGCACTTATATAGTGTTACCTCTCTATACACTGGGGAAGGCTCAGGGAGAATACATAGAGCTCTTATAAAGTGTTATCTCTCTATACACTGGGGAGGGCTCAGGGGGAATAGATAGAGCGCTTATATAGTGTTACCTCTCTATACACTGTGAAGGGCTCAGGGGGAATAGATAGAGCTTATATAGTGTTACATCTCTATACACTGGGAAGGGCTCAGGGGGAATAGATAGAGCTTATATAGTGTTACATCTCTATACACTGGGAAGGGCTCAGGGGAAATAAATAGAGCATATATAGTGTTACCTCTCTATACACTGGGAAGGGCTCAGGGGGAATAGATAGAGCTTATATAGTGTTACCTCTCTATACACTGGGAAGGGCTCAGGAGGAATAGATAGAGCGCTTATATAGTGTTATTTCTCTATACACTGTGAAGGGCTCAGGGGGAATAGATAGATCTTATATAGTGTTACCTCTCTATACAGTGAGAAGGGTTCAGGGGGAATAGATAGAGCTTATATAGTGTTACCTCTATATACACTGGGAAGGGATCAGGGGGAATAGATAGAGCTTATATAGTGTTACCTCTCTATACACTGGGAAGGGCTCAGGGGGAATAGATAGAGCATTTATATAGTGTTACCTCTCTATACACTGGGAAGGGCTCAGGGGGAATAGATAGAGCTTATATAGCGTTACCTCTCTATACACTGGGAAGGGCTCAGGGGGAATAGATAGAGGTTATATAGTGTTACTTCTCAATACACTGGGAAGGGCTCAGGGGGAATAGATAGAGCACTTAAATAGTGTTACCTCTCAATACACTGGGAAAGGCTCAGGGGGAATAGATAGAGCTCTTATATAGTGTTACCTCTCTATACACTGGGAAAGGCTCAGGGGGAATAGATAGAGCGCTTATATAGTGTTACCTCTCTATACACTGGGAAGGGCACAGGGGGCATAGATAGAGCGCTTATATAGTGTTACCTCTCTATACACTGGGAAGGGCTAAGGGGGAATAGATAGAGTGCTTATATAGTGTTACCTCTCAATACCTTGGAAGGGCTCAGGGGGAATAGATAGAGCACTTATATAGTGATACCTCTCTATACACTGGGAGGGGCTCATGGGGAATAGATAGAGCACTTATATAGTGTTACCTCTATACACTGGGAGGGGCTCAGGGGGAATAGATAGAGTGCTTATATAGTGTTAATCTCTGTACACTTGGAAGGGCTTAGTGGGTTTAGATAGAGCACTTATACAGTGTTACCCCTCTATACACTGGGAAGGGCTCTAGGGGAACAGACAGAACGCTTATATAGTGTTACCTCTCTATACACTGGGGAGGGCTCAGGGGGAAAAGATAGAGCACTTATATAGTGTTACCTCTCTATACACTGGGGAAGGCTCAGGGGGAATAGATAGAGCTATTATATAGTGTTACCTCTCTATACACTGGGAAGGGCTCAGGGAGAATAGATAGAGCTCTTATATAGTGTTACCTCTCTATACACTGGGAAGGGCTCAGGGAGAATAGTTAGAGCTATTATATAGTGTTACCTCTCTATACACTGGGAAGGGCTCAGGGAGAATAGATAGAGCTCTTATATAGTGTTACCTCTCTATACACTGGGAAGGGCTCAGGGAGAATAGATAGAGCTTTTATAGTGTTACCTCTCTATACACTGGGGAAGGCTCAGGGGGAATAGATAGAGCTATTATATTGTGTTACCTCTCTATACACTGGGAAGGGCTCAGGGGGAAAAGATAGAGCGCTTATATACTGTTACATCTCTATACACTGGGAAGGGCTCAGGGGGAATAAATAGAGCTTATATAGTGTTACATCTCTATACACTGGGAAGGGCTCAGGGGGAATAGATAGAGCTTATATAGTGTTACATCTCTATACACTGGGAAGGGCTCAGGGGAAATAGATAGAGCTTATATAGTGTTACCTCTCTATACACTGGGGAGGGCTCAGGGGGAATAGATTGAGCTCTTATATAGTGTTGCCTCTCTATACACTGGGAAGGGCTCAGGGGGAATTTATAGAGCTTATATAGTGTTACCTCTCTATACACTGGGAAGGGCTCAGGGGGAATAGATAGAGCGCTTATATAGTGTTACCTCTCTATACACTGGGGAGGGCTCAGGGGGAATAGATTGAGCTCTTTTATAGTGTTACCTCTCTATACACTGGGAAGGGCTCAGGGGGAATAGATAGAGTGCTTATATAGTGTTACCTCTCTATACACTGGGAAGGGCTCAGGGGGAATAGATAGAGCGCTTATATAGTGTTACCTCTCTATACACTGGGGAGCGCTCAGGGGGAATAGATTGAGCTCTTTTATAGTGTTACCTCTCTATACACTGGGAAGGGCTCAGGGTGAATAGATAGAGAGCTTATATAGTGTTATCTCTCTATACTCTGGGAAGGGCTCAGGGGGAATTTATAGAGAGCTTATATAGTGTTACCTCTCTATACACTGGGAAGGGCTCAGGGTGAATAGATAAAGAGCTTATATAGTGTTATCTCTCTATACACTGGGAAGGGATCAGGGGGAATAGATAGAGCTTATATAGTGTTACTGCTCTATACATTGGGATGGGCTCAGGGGGAATAGATAGAGCTTATATAGTGTTACCTCTCTATAAACTGGGAAGGGCTCAGGGGGAATAGATAGAGCATATATAGTGTTACCTCTCTATACACTGGGAAGGGCTCAGGAGGAATAGATAGAGCGCTTATATAGTGTTATATCTCTATACACTGTGAAGGGCTCAGGGGGAATAGATAGATCTTATATAGTGTTAACTCTCTATACACTGAGAAGGGTTCAGGGGGAATAGATAGAGTGCTTATATAGTGTTACCTCTCTATACACTGGGAAGGGCTCAGGGGGAATAGATAGAGCACTTATATAGTGTTACCTCTCTATACACTGGGAAGGGCTCAGGGTGAATAGATAGAGAGCTTATATAGTGTTATCTCTCTATACACTGGGAAGGGATCAGGGGGAATAGATAGAGCTTATATAGTGTTTCTGCTCTATACATTGGGATGGGCTCAGGGGGAATAGATAGAGCTTATATAGTGTTACCTCTCTATACACTGGGAAGGGCTCATGGGGAATAGATAGAGCTTATATAGTTTTACCTCTCTATACACTGGGAAGGGCTCAGCGGGAATAGATAGAGCATTTATATAGTGTTACCTCTCTATACACTGGGAGGGGCTCAGGGGGAATAAATAGAGTGCTTATATAGTGTTACCTCTCTATACACTGGGAAGGGTTCATGGGGAATATATAGAGCTTATATAGTGTTACCTCTCTATACACTGGGAAGGGCTTAGGGGGAATAGATAGACAACTTATATAGTGGTACCTCTCTATACACTGTGAAGGGCTCAGGGGGAATAGATAGAGCACTTATATAGTGGTAACTCTCTATACACTGGGAAAGGCTCAGGGGGAATAGATAGAGCTTATATAGTGTTACCTCTCAATACACTGGGAAGGGCTTAGGGGGAATAGATAGACAACTTATATAGTGTTACCTCTCTTTACACTAGGAAAGGCTCAGGGGGAATAGATAGAGCACTTAAATAGTGTTAACTCTCAATACACTGGGAATGGCTAAGGGGGAATAGATAGAGCTCTTATATAGTGTTACCTCTCTATACACTGGGAAAGGCTCAGGGGGAATAGATAGAGCTCTTATATAGTGTTACCTCTCTATACACTGGGAAGGGCTCAGGGGGAATAGATAGAGCTTATATAGTGTTACCTCTCTATACACTGGGGAAGGCTCAGGGGGAATATATAGAGCTATTATATAGTGTTACCTCTCTATACACTGGGAAGGGCTCAGGGAGAATAGATAGAGCTCTTATATAGTGTTACCTCTCTATACACTGGGGAGGGCTCAGGGGGAATAGATAGAGCGCTTATATAGAGTTACCTCTCTATACACTGGGAAGGGCTCAGGGGGAATAGATAGAGATTATATAGTGTTACCTCTCTTTACACATGGAAGGACTCAGGGGGAATAGATAGAGCTTATATAGTGTCACCTCTCTATACACTGGGAAGGGCTCAGTGGGAATAGATAGAGCTTATATAGTGTTACCTCTCTATACACTGGGAAGGGCTCTAGGGGAATAGATAGAGCTTATATAGTGTTACCTCTCTATACACTGGGAAGGGCTCAGGGGGAATAGATAGAGCTTATATAGTGTTACCTCTCTATACACTGGGAAGGGCTCAGGAGGAATAGATAGAGCGCTTATATAGTGTGTTTTTTCTATACACTGTGAAGGGCTCAGGGGGAATAGATAGATCTTATATAGTGTTACCTCTCTATACAGTGAGAAGGGTTCAGGGGGAATAGATAGAGTGCTTATATAGTGTTACCTCTCTATACACTGGGAAGGGCTCAGGGGGAATAGATAGAGCATTTATATAGTGTTACCTCTCTATACACTGGGAGGGGCTCAGGGGGGATAAATAGAGCACTTATATAGTGTTACCTCTCTATACACTGGGAAGGGCTCAGGGGGAATAGATAGAGCTTATATAGTGTTACCTCTCTATACACTGGGAAGGGCTTAGGAGGAATAGATAGACAACTTATATAGTGGAACCTCTCTATACACTGTGAAGGGCTCAGTGGGAATAGATAGAGCACTTAAATAGTGTTACCTCTTTATACACTGGGGAAGGCTCAGGGGGATTAGATAGAGCACTTATATAGTGGTACCTCTCTATACACTGGGAAGGGCTCAGTGGGAATAGATAGAGCTTATATAGCGTTACCTCTCTATACACTGGGAAGGGCTCAGGGGAAATAGATAGAGCTTATATAGTGTTACTTCTCAATACACTGGGAAGGGCTTAGGGGGAATAGATAGACAACTTATATAGTGTTACCTCTCTATACACTGGGAAGGGCTCTGGGGGAATAGATAGAGCACTTAAATAGTGTTACCTCTCAATACACTGGGAAAGGCTCAGGGGGAATAGATAGAGCTCTTATATCGTGTTTCCTCTCTGTACACTGGGAAGGGCTCAGGGGGAATAGATAGAGCTTTTATAGTGTTACCTCTCTATACACTGGGATGGGCGTTAAGGGAAATAGATAGAGCGCTTATAGTGTTACTTCTTAATACACTGGGAAGGGCTTAGGGGGAATAGATAGACAACTTATATAGTGTTACCTCTCTATACACTGGGAAGGGCTCTGGGGGAATAGATAGAGCACTTAAATAGTGTTACCTCTCAATACACTGGGAAAGGCTCAGGGGGAATAGATAGAGCTCTTATATCGTGTTTCCTCTCTGTACACTGGGAAGGGCTCAGGGGGAATAGATAGAGCTTTTATAGTGTTACCTCTCTATACACTGGGAAAGGCTCAGGGGGAATAGATAGAGCTCTTATATAGTGTTACCTCTCTATACACTGGGAAGGGCTCAGGGGGAATAGATAGAGCTTTTATAGTGTTACCTCTCTATACACTGGGGAAGGCTCAGGGGGAATAGATAGAGCTCTTATATAGTGTTACCTCTCTATACACTGGGAAGGGCTAAGGGGAATAGATAGAGTGCTTATATAGTGTTACCTCTCTATACACTGGGAAGGGCTAAGGGGAATAGATAGAGTGCTTATATTGTGTTAACTCTCAATACCTTGGAAGGGCTCAGGGGGAAAAGATAAAGCACTTATATAGTGTTACCTCTCTATACACTGGGAAGGGCTAAGGGGGAATAGATAGAGCGCTTATATAGTGTTATCTCTCTTTACACTGGGAAGGGCTAAGGGGAATAGATAGAGTGCTTATATAGTGTTACCTCTCAATACCTTGGAAGGGCTCAGGGGGAATAGATAGAGCACTTATATAGTGATACCTCTCTAAACACTGGGAGGGGCTCATGGGGAATAGATAGAGTGCTTATATAGTGTTACCTCTCTATACACTGGGAGGGGCTCAGGGGGAATAGATAGAGTGCTTATATAGTGTTACTCTCTGTACACTTGGAAGGGCTTAGTGGGTTTAGATAGAGCACTTATATAGTGTTACCTCTCTATACACTGGGAAGGGCTCTAGGGGAACAGACAGAACGCTTATATAGTGTTACCTCTCTATACACTGGGGAGGGCTCAGGGGGAAAAGATAGAGCACTTATATAGTGTTACCTCTCTATACACTGGGAAGGGCTAAGGGGGAATAGATAGAGCGCTTATATAGTGTTATCTCTCTTTACACTGGGAAGGGCTAAGGGGAATAGATAGAGTGCTTATATAGTGTTACCTCTCAATACCTTGGAAGGGCTCAGGGGGAATAGATAGAGCACTTATATAGTGATACCTCTCTAAACACTGGGAGGGGCTCATGGGGAATAGATAGAGTGCTTATATAGTGTTACCTCTCTATACACTGGGAGGGGCTCAGGGGGAATAGATAGAGTGCTTATATAGTGTTACTCTCTGTACACTTGGAAGGGCTTAGTGGGTTTAGATAGAGCACTTATATAGTGTTACCTCTCTATACACTGGGAAGGGCTCTAGGGGAACAGACAGAACGCTTATATAGTGTTACCTCTCTATACACTGGGGAAGGCTCAGGGGGAATAGGTAGAGCTATTATATAGTGTTACCTCTCTATACACTGGGAAGGGCTCAGGGAGAATAGATAGAGCTTATATAGTGTTAACTCTCAATACACTGGGGAAGGCTCAGGGGGAATAGATAGAGCTCTTATAAAGTGTTACCTCTCTATACACTGGGAAGGGCTCAGGGTGAATAGATAGAGCTTATATAGTGTTAACTCTCAATACACTGGGAATGGCTAAGGGGAATAGATAGAGCACTTATATAGTGTTACCTCTCTATACACTGGGAAGGGCTCAGGGGGAATAGATAGAGCTTATATAGTGTTACCTCTCTATACACTGGGGAAGGCTCAGGGGGAATATATAGAGCTATTATATAGTGTTACCTCTCTATACACTGGGAAGGGCTCAGGGAGAATAGATAGGGCTCTTATATAGTGTTACCTCTCTATACACTGGGAAGGGCTCAGGGGAAATAGATAGAGCGCTTATATAGAGTTACCTCTCTATACACTGGGAAGGGCTCAGGGGGAATAGATAGAGCTTATATAGTGTTACCTCTCTATACACTGGGAAGGACTCAGGGGGAATAGATAGAGCTTATATAGTGTTACCTCTCTATACACTGGGAAGGGCTCTGGGGGAATAGATAGAGCTTATATAGTGTTACCTCTCTATACACTGGGAAGGGCTCAGGGGGAATAGATAGAGCTTATATAGTGTTACCTCTCTATACACTGGGAAGGACTCAGGGGGAATAGATAGAGCTTATATAGTGTCACCTCTCTATACACTGGGAAGGGCTCAGTGGGAATAGATAGAGCTTATATAGTGTTACCTCTCTATACACTGGGAAGGGCTCTGGGGGAATAGATAGAGCTTATATAGTGTTACCTCTCTATACACTGGGAAGGGCTCAGGGGGAATAGATAGAGCTTATATAGTGTTACCTCTCTATACACTGGGAAGGGCTCAGGAGGAATAGATAGAGCACTTATATAGTGTTATTTCTCTATACACTGTGAAGGGTTCAGGGGGAATAGATAGAGCTTATATAGTGTTACCTCTCTATACACTGGGAAGGGCTCAGGATGAATAGATAGAGCATTTATATAGTGTTACCTCTCTATACACTGGGAGGGGCACAGGGGGGATAAATAGAGCACTTATATAGTGTTACCTCTCTATACACTGGGAAGGGCTCAGGGGGAATAGATAGAGCACTTATATAGTGTTACCTCTCTATACACTGGGAAGGGCTCAGGGGGAATAGATAGAGCTTATATAGTGTTACCTCTCTATACACTGGGAAGGGCTTAGGGGGAATAGATAGACAACTTATATAGTGGAACCTCTCTATTCACTGTGAAGGGCTCAGGGGGAATAGATAGAGTGCTTATATAGTGCTACATCTCTAAACACTGGGGAGGGCTCAGGGGGAATAGATAGAGCTTATATAGTGTTACTTCTCAATACACTGGGAAGGGCTTAGGGGGATTAGATAGACAACTTATATAGTGTTACCTCTCTATACACTGGAAGGGCTCTGGGGGAATAGATAGAGCACTTAAATAGTGTTACCTCTCAATACACTGGGAAAGGCTCAGGGGGAATAGATAGAGCTCTTATATAGTGTTTCCTCTCTGTACACTGGGAAGGGCTCAGGGGGAATAGATAGAGCTTTTATAGTGTTACCTCTCTATACACTGGGAAAGGCTCAGGGGGAATAGATAGAGCTCTTATATAGTGTTACCTCTCTATACACTGGGAAGGGCTCAGGCGGAATAGATAGAGCTTTTATAGTGTTACCTCTCTATACACTGGGGAAGGCTCAGGGGGAATAGATAGAGCTCTTATATAGTGTTACCTCTCTATACATTGGGAAGGGCTAAGGGGAATAGATAGAGTGCTTATATAGTGTTACCTCTCTATACACTGGGAAGGGGTAAGGGGAATAGATAGAGTGCTTATATAGTGTTACCTCTCAATACCTTGGAAGGGCTCAGGGGGAAAAGATAGAGCACTTATATAGTGTTACCTCTCTATACACTGGGAAGGGCTAAGGGGGAATAGATAGAGCGCTTATATAGTGTTACCTCTCTTTACACTGGGAAGGGCTAAGGGGAATAGATAGAGTGCTTATATAGTGTTACCTCTCAATACCTTGGAAGGGCTCAGGGGGAATAGATAGAGCACTTATATAGTGATACCTCTCTAAACACTGGGAGGGGCTCATGGGGAATAGATAGAGTGCTTATATAGTGTTACTTCTCTAAACACTGGGAGGGGCTCATGGGGAATAGATAGAGTGCTTATATAGTGTTACCTCTCTATACACTGGGAGGGGCTCAGGGGGAATAGATAGAGCACTTATATAGTGTTACCTCTCTATACACTGGGGAAGGCTCAGGGGGAATAGGTAGAGCTATTATATAGTGTTACCTCTCTATACACTGGGAAGGGCTCAGGGAGAATACATAGAGCTCTTATAAAGTGTTACCTCTCTATACACTGGGGAGGGCTCAGGGGGAATAGATAGAGCGCTTATATAGTGTTACATCTCTATACACTTGGAAGGGCTCAGGGGGAATAGATAGAGCTTATATAGTGTTACATCTCTATACACTGGGAAGGGCTCAGGGGAAATAGATAGAGCATATATAGTGTTACATCTCTATACACTGGGAAGGGCTCAGGGGGAATAGATAGAGCTTATATAGTGTTACCTCTCTATACACTGGGGAGGGCTCAGGGGGAATAGATTGAGCTCTTATATAGTGTTGCCTCTCTATACACTGGGAAGGGCTCAGGGGGAATTTATAGAGCTTATATAGTGTTACCTCTCTATACACTGGGAAGGGCTCAGGGGGAATAGATAGAGCGCTTATATAGTGTTACCTCTCTATACACTGGGAAGGGCTCAGGGGGAATAGATAGAGCGCTTATATAGTGTTACCTATCTATACACTGGGAAGGGCTCAGGGGGAATAGATAGAGCTTATATAGTGTTATCTCTCTATACACTGGGAAGGGCTCAGGGGGAATAGATAGAGCGCTTATATAGTGTTACCTCTCTATACCCTGGGGAGGGCTCAGGGGGAATAGATTGAGCTCTTTTATAGTGTTACCTCTCTATACACTGGGAAGGGTACAGGTTGAATAGATAGAGAGCTTATATAGTGTTATCTCTCTATACACTGGGAAGGGCTCAGGGGGAATATATAGAGTGCTTATATAGTGTTACCTCTCTATACACTGGGAAGGGCTCAGGGTGAATAGATAGAGAGCTTATATAGTGTTATCTCTCTATACACTGGGAAGGGCTCAGGGGGAATATATAGAGTGCTTATATAGTGTTATATCTCTTTACACTGTGAAGGGCTCAGGGGGAATAGATAGATCTTATATAGTGTTACCTCTCTATACACTGAGAAGGGTTCAGGGGGAATAGATAGAGTGCTTATATAGTGTTACCTCTCTATACACTGGGAAGGGCTCAGGGGGAATAGATAGAGCACTTATATAGTGTTACCTCTCTATACACTGGGAAGGTCTCAGGGTGAATAGATAGAGAGCTTATATAGTGTTATCTCTCTATACACTGGGAAGGGATCATGGGGAATAGATAGAGAGCTTATATAGTGTTACTGCTCTATACATTGGGATGGGCTCAGGTGGAATAGATAGAGCTTATATAGTGTTACCTCTCTATACACTGGGAAGGGCTCAGGGGGAATAGATAGAGCTTATATAGTTTTACCTCTCTATACACTGGGAAGGGCTCAGCGGGAATAGATAGAGCATTTATATAGTGTTACCTCTCTATACACTGGGAAGGGCTCAGGGGGAATAAATAGAGTGCTTATATAGTGTTACCTCTCTATACACTGGGAAGGGTTCATGGGGAATATATAGAGCTTATATAGTGTTACCTCTCTATACACTGGGAAGGGCTTAGGGGGAATAGATAGACAACTTATATAGTGGTACCTCTCTATACACTGTGAAGGGCTCAGGGGGAATAGATAGAGCACTTATATAGTGTTACCTCTTTATACACTGGGGAAGGCTCAGGGGGAATAGATAGAGCACTTATATAGTGGTAACTCTCTATACACTGGGAAGGGCTCAGGGGGAATAGATAGAGCTTATATAGTGTTACCTCTCAATACACTGGGAAGGGCTTAGGGGGAATAGATAGACAACTTATATAGTGTTACCTCTCTTTACACTAGGAAAGGCTCAGGGGGAATAGATAGAGCACTTAAATAGTGTTAACTCTCAATACACTGGGAATGGCTAAGGGGGAATAGATAGAGCTCTTATATAGTGTTACCTCTCTATACACTGGGAAAGGCTCAGGGAGAATAGATAGAGCTCTTATATAGTGTTACCTCTCTATACACTGGGAAGGGCTCAGGGGGAATAGATAGAGCTTATATAGTGTTACCTCTCTATACACTTGGATGGACTCAGGGGGAATAGATAGAGCTTATATAGTGTTACCTCTCTATACACTGGGAAGGGCTCAGTGGGAATAGATAGAGCTTATATAGTGTTACCTCTCTATACACTGGGAAGGGCTCTGGGGGAATAGATAGAGCTTATATAGTGTTACCTCTCTATACACTGGGAAGGGCTCAGGGGGAATAGATAGAGCTTATATAGTGTTACCTCTCTATACACTGGGAAGGGCTCAGGAGGAATAGATAGAGCGCTTATATAGTGATATTTCTCTATACACTGTGAAGGGCTCAGGGGGAATAGATAGATCTTATATAGTGTTACCTCTCTATACAGTGAGAAGGGTTCAGGGGGAATAGATAGAGTGCTTATATAGTGTTACCTCTCTATACACTGGGAAGGGCTCAGGGGGAATAGATAGAGCATTTATATAGTGTTACCTCTCTATACACTGGGAGGGGCTCAGGGGGGATAAATAGAGCACTTATATAGTGTTACCTCTCTATACACTGGGAAGGGCTCAGGTGGAATAGATAGAGCTTATATAGTGTTACCTCTCTATACACTGGGAAGGGGTTATGGGGAATAGATAGACAACTTATATAGTGGAACCTCTCTATACACTGTGAAGGGCTCAGGGGGAATAGATAGAGTGCTTATATAGTGGTACATCTCTAAACACTGGGGAGGGCTCAGGGGGAATAGATAGAGCACTTAAATAGTATTACCTCTTTATACACTGGGGAAGGCTCAGGGGGATTAGATAGAGCACTTATATAGTGGTACCTCTCTATACACTGGGAAGGGCTCAGGGGGAATAGATAGAGCTTATATAGCGTTACCTCTCTATACACTGGGAAGGGCTCAGGGGAAATAGATAGAGCTTATATAGTGTTACTTCTCAATACACTGGGAAGGGCTTAGGGGGAATAGATAGACAACTTATATAGTGTTACCTCTCTATACACTGGGAAGGGCTCTGGGGGAATAGATAGAGCACTTAAATAGTGTTACCTCTCAATACACTGGGAAAGGCTCAGGGGGAATAGATAGAGCTCTTATATCGTGTTTCCTCTCTGTACACTGGGAAGGGCTCAGGGGGAATAGATAGAGCTTTTATAGTGTTACCTCTCTATACACTGGGATAGGCTCAGGGGGAATAGATAGAGCTCTTATATAGTGTTACCTCTCTATACACTGGGAAGGGCTCAGGCGGAATAGATAGAGCTTTTATAGTGTTACCTCTCTATACACTGGAAAAGGCTCAGGGGGAATAGATAGAGCTCTTATATAGTGTTACCTCTCTATACACTGGGAAGGGCTAAGGGGAATAGATAGAGTGCTTATATAGTGTTACCTCTCTATACACTGGGAAGGGCTAAGGGGAATAGATAGAGTGCTTATATAGTGTTACCTCTCAATACCTTGGAAGGGCTCAGGGGGAAAAGATAGAGCACTTATATAGTGTTACCTCTCTATACACTGGGAAGGGCTAAGGGGGAATAGATAGAGCGCTTATATAGTGTTACCTCTCTTTACACTGGGAAGGGCTAAGGGGAATAGATAGAGTGCTTATATAGTGTTACCTCTCAATACCTTGGAAGGGCTCAGGGGGAATAGATAGAGCACTTATATAGTGATACCACTCTAAACACTGGGAGGGGCTCATGGGGAATAGATAGAGTGCTTATATAGTGTTACCTCTCTATACACTGGGAGGGGCTCAGGGGGAATAGATAGAGTGCTTATATGGTGTTACTCTCTGTACACTTGGAAGGGCTTAGTGGGTTTAGATAGAGCACTTATATAGTGTTACCTCTCTATACAATGGGAAGGGCTCTAGGGGAACAGACAGAACGCTTATATAGTGTTAACTCTCTATACACTGGGGAGGGCTCAGGGGGAAAAGATAGAGCACTTATATAGTGTTACCTCTCTATACATTGGGGAAGGCTCAGGGGGAATAGGTAGAGCTATTATATAGTGTTACCTCTCTATACACTGGGAAGGGCTCAGGGAGAATACATAGAGCTCTTATAAAGTGTTACCTCTCTATACACTGGGGAGGGCTCAGGGGGAATAGATAGAGCGCTTATATAGTGTTACATCTCTATACACTTGGAAGGGCTCAGGGGGAATAGATAGAGCTTATATAGTGTTACATCTCTATACACTGGGAAGGGCTCAGGGGAAATAGATAGAGCATATATAGTGTTACATCTCTATACACTGGGAAGGGCTCAGGGGGAATAGATAGAGCTTTTATAGTGTTACCTCTCTATACACTGGTGAGGGCTCAGGGGGAATAGATTGAGCTCTTATATAGTGTTGCCTCTCTATACACTGGGAAGGGCTCAGGGCGAATTTATAGAGCTTATATAGTGTTACCTCTCTATACACTGGGAAGGGCTCAGGGGGAATAGATAGAGCGCTTATATAGTGTTACCTCTCTATACACTGGGAAGGGCTCAGGGGGAATAGATAGAGCGCTTATATAGTGTTACCTCTCTATACACTGGGGAGGGCTCAGGGGGAATAGATAGAGCTTATATAGTGTTACCTCTCTATACACTGGGAAGGGCTCAGGGGGAATAGATAGAGCGCTTATATAGTGTTACCTCTCTATACACTGGGGAGGGCTCAGGGGGAAAAGATAGAGCACTTATATAGTGTTACCTCTCTATACACTGGGGAAGGCTCAGGGGGAATAGATAGAGCTATTATATAGTGTTACCTCTCTATACACTGGGAAGGGCTCAGGGAGAATAGGTAGAGCTCTTATATAGTGTTACCTCTCTATACACTGAGGAGGGCTCAGGGGGAAAAGATAGAGCGCTTATATAGTGTTACATCTCTATACACTGGGAAGGGCTCAGGGGGAATTTATAGAGCTTATATAGTGTTACCTCTCTATACACTGGGAAGGGCTCAGGGGGAATAGATAGAGCGCTTATATAGTGTTACCTCTCTATACACTGGGAAGGGCTCAGGAGGAATAGATAGAGCGCTTATATAGTGTTACCTCTCTATACACTGGGGAGGGCTCAGGGGGAATAGATAGAGCTTATATAGTGTTACCTCTCTATACACTAGGAAGGGCTCAGGGGGAATAGATAGAGCGCTTATATAGTGTTACCTCTCTATACACTGGGGAGGGCTCAGGGGGAATAGATTGAGCTCTTTTATAGTGTTACCTCTCTATACACTGGGAAGGGCTCAGGGGGAATAGATAGAGCTTATAGAGTGTTACCTCTCTATACACTGGGAAGGGCTCAGGGGGAATAGATAGAGCGCTTATATAGTGTTACCTCTCTATACACTGGGGAGCGCTCAGGGGGAATAGATAGAGAGCTTATATAGTGTTATCTCTCTATACTCTGGGAAGGGCTCAGGGTGAATAGATAGAGAGCTTATATAGTGTTATCTCTCTATACACTGGGAAGGGCTCAGGGGGAATATATAGAGTGCTTATATAGTGTTATCTCTCTATACTCTGGGAAGGGCTCAGGGTGAATAGATAGAGAGCTTATATAGTGTTATCTCTCTATACTCTGGGAAGGGCTCAGGGTGAATAGATAGAGAGCTTATATAGTGTTATCTCTCTATACTCTGGGAAGGGCTCAGGGTGAATAGATAGAGAGCTTATATAGTGTTATCTCTCTATACACTGGGAAGGGCTCAGGGGGAATATATAGAGTGCTTATATAGTGTTACCACTCTATACACTGGGAAGGGCTCAGGGGGAATAGATAGAGAGCTAATATAGTGTTACCTCTCTATACACTGGGAAGGGCTCAGGGGGAATAGATAGAGCTTATATAGTGTTACCTCTCTATACACTGGGAAGGGATCAGGGGGAATAGATAGAGCTTATATAGTGTTACCTCTCTATATACTGGGAAGGGCTCAGGAGGAATAGATAGAGCTTATATAGTGTTATATCTCTATACACTGTGAAGGGCTCAGGGGGAATAGATAGATCTTATATAGTGTTACCTCTCTATACACTGAGAAGGGTTCAGGGGGAATAGATAGAGTGCTTATATAGTGTTACCTCTCTATACACTGGGAAGGGCTCAGGGGGAATAGATAGATCTTATATAGTGTTACCTCTCTATACACTGAGAAGGGTTCAGGGGGAATAGATAGAGTGCTTATATAGTGTTACCTCTCTATACACTGGGAAGGGCTCAGGGGGAATAGATAGAGCTTATATAGTTTTACCTCTCTATACACTGGGAAGGGCTCAGAGGGAATAGATAGAGCATTTATATAGTGTTACCTCTCTATACACTGGGAGGGGCTCAGGGGGAATAGATAGAGCGCTTATATAGTGTTATCTCTCTATACACTGGGAGGGGCTCAGGGGAATAGATAGAGAGCTTATATAGTGTTATCTCTCTATACACTGGGAAGGGATCAGGGGGAATAGATAGAGCTTATATAGTGTTACTGCTCTATACATTGGGATGGGCTCAGGGGGAATAGATAGAGCTTATATAGTGTTACCTCTCTATACACTGGGAAGGGCTCAGGGGGAATAGATAGAGCTTATATAGTTTTACCTCTCTATACACTGGGAAGGGCTCAGAGGGAATAGATAGAGCATTTATATAGTGTTACCTCTCTATACACTGGGAGGGGCTCAGGGGGAATAAATAGAGTGCTTATATAGTGTTACCTCTCTATACACTGGGAAGGGTTCATGGGGAATATATAGAGCTTATATAATGTTACCTCTCTATACACTGGGAAGGGCTTAGGGGGAATAGATAGACAACTTATATAGTGGTACCTCTCTATACACTGTGAAGGGCTCAGGGGGAATAGATAGAGCACTTATATAGTGTTACCTCTTTATACACTGGGGAAGGCTCAGGGGGAATAGATAGAGCACTTATATAGTGGTAACTCTCTATACACTGGGAAGGGCTCAGGGGGAATAGATAGAGCTTATATAGTCTTACCTCTCAATACACTGGGAAGGGCTTAGGGGGAATAGATAGACAACTTATATAGTGTTAACTCTCAATACACTGGGAATGGCTAAGGGGGAATAGATAGAGCTCTTATATAGTGTTACCTCTCTATACACTGGGAAAGGCTCAGGGGGAATAGATAGAGCTCTTATATAGTGTTACCTCTCTATACACTGGGAAGGGCTCAGGGGGAATAGATAGAGCTTATATAGTGTTACCTCTCTATACACTGGGGAAGGCTCAGGGGGAATATTAGGAGCTATTATATAGTGTTACCTCTCTATACACTGGGAAGGGCTCAGGGAGAATAGATAGAGCTCTTATATAGTGTTACCTCTCTATACACTGGGGAGGGCTCAGGGGGAATAGATAGAGCGCTTATATAGAGTTACCTCTCTATACACTGGGAAGGGCTCAGGGGGAATAGATAGAGCTTATATAGTGTTACCTCTCTATACACTGGGAAGGACTCAGGGGGAATAGATAGAGCTTATATAGTGTCACCTCTCTATACACTGGGAAGGGCTCAGTGGGAATAGATAGAGCTTATATAGTGTTACCTCTCTATACACTGGGAAGGGCTCTGGGGGAATAGATAGAGCTTATATAGTGTTACCTCTCTATACACTGGGAAGGTCTCAGGGGGAATAGATAGAGCTTATATAGTGTTACCTCTCTATACACTGGGAAGGGCTCAGGAGGAATAGATAGAGCGCTTATATAGTGTTATTTCTCTATACACTGTGAAGGGCTCAGGGGGAATAGATAGATCTTATATAGTGTTACCTCTCTATACAGTGAGAAGGGTTCAGGGGGAATAGATTGAGTGCTTATATAGTGTTACCTCTCTATACACTGGGAAGGGCTCAGGAGGAATAGATAGAGCACTTATATAGTGTTATTTCTCTATACACTGTGAAAGGCTCAGGGGGAATAGATAGATCTTATATAGTGTTACCTCTCTATACAGTGAGAAGGGTTCAGGGGGAATAGATAGAGCATTTATATAGTGTTACCTCTCTATACACTGGGAGGGGCTCAGGGGGGATAAATAGAGCACTTATATAGTGTTACCTCTCTATACACTGGGAAGGGCTCAGGGGGAATAGATAGAGCTTATATAGTGTTACCTCTCTATACACTGGGAAGGGCTTAGGGGGAATAGATAGACAACTTATATAGTGGAACCTCTCTATACACTGTGAAGGGCTCAGGGGGAATAGATAGAGTGCTTATATAGTGCTACATCTCTAAACACTGGGGAGGGCTCAGGGGGAATAGATAGAGCACTTAAATAGTGTTACCTCTTTATACACTGGGGAAGGCTCAGGGGGATTAGATAGAGCACTTATATAGTGGTACCTCTCTATACACTGGGAAGGGCTCAGGGGGAATAGATAGAGCTTATATAGTGTTACTTCTCAATACACTGGGAAGGGCTTAGGGGGATTAGATAGACAACTTATATAGTGTTACCTCTCTATACACTGGAAGGGCTCTGGGGGAATAGATAGAGCACTTAAATAGTGTTACCTCTCAATACACTGGGAAAGGCTCAGGGGGAATAGATAGAGCTCTTATATAGTGTTTCCTCTCTGTACACTGGGAAGGGCTCAGGGGGAATAGATAGAGCTTTTATAGTGTTACCTCTCTATACACTGGGAAAGGCTCAGGGGGAATAGATAGAGCTCTTATATAGTGTTACCTCTCTATACACTGGGGAAGGCTCAGTGGGAATAGATAGAGCTCTTATATAGTGTTACCTCTCTATACATTGGGAAGGGCTAAGGGGAATAGATAGAGTGCTTATATAGTGTTACCTCTCTATACACTGGGAAGGGCTAAGGGGAATAGATAGAGTGCTTATATAGTGTTACCTCTCAATACCTTGGAAGGGCTCAGGGGGAAAAGATAGAGCACTTATATAGTGTTACCTCTCTATACACTGGGAAGGGCTAAGGGGGAATAGATAGAGCGCTTATATAGTGTTACCTCTCTTTACACTGGGAAGGGCTAAGGGGAATAGATAGAGTGCTTATATAGTGTTACCTCTCAATACCTTGGAAGGGCTCAGGGGGAATAGATAGAGCACTTATATAGTGATACCTCTCTAAACACTGGGAGGGGCTCATGGGGAATAGATAGAGTGCTTATATAGTGTTACCTCTCTATACACTGGGAGGGGCTCAGGGGGAATAGATAGAGTGCTTATATAGTGTTACTCTCTGTACACTTGGAAGGGCTTAGTGGGTTTAGATAGAGCACTTATATAGTGTTACCTCTCTATACACTGGGAAGGGCTCTAGGGGAACAGACAGAACGCTTATATAGTGTTACCTCTCTATACACTGGGGAGGGCTCATGGGAAAAAGATAGAGCACTTATATAGTGTTACCTCTCTATACACTGGGGAAGGCTCAGGGGGAATAGGTAGAGCTATTATATAGTGTTACCTCTCTATACACTGGGAAGGGCTCAGGGAGAATACATAGAGCTCTTATAAAGTGTTACCTCTCTATACACTGGGGAGGGCTCAGGGGGAATAGATAGAGCGTTTATATAGTGTTACATCTCTATACACTTGGAAGGGCTCAGGGGGAATAGATAGAGCTTATATAGTGTTACATCTCTATACACTGGGAAGGGCTCAGGGGAAATAGATAGAGCATATATAGTGTTACATCTCTATACACTGGGAAGGGCTCAGGGGGAATAGATAGAGCTTATATAGTGTTACCTCTCTATACACTGGGGAGGGCTCAGGGGGAATAGATTGAGCTCTTATATAGTGTTGCCTCTCTATACACTGGGAAGGGCTCAGGGGGAATTTATAGAGCTTATATAGTGTTACCTCTCTATACACTGGGAAGGGCTCAGGGGGAATAGATAGAGCGCTTATATAGTGTTACCTCTCTATACACTGGGAAGGGCTCAGGGGGAATAGATAGAGCGCTTATATAGTGTTACCTCTCTATACACTGGGGAGGGCTCAGGGGAAATAGATAGAGCTTATATAGTGTTACCTCTCTATACACTGGGAAGGGCTCAGGGGGAATAGATAGAGCGCTTATATAGTGTTACCTCTCTATACACTGGGGAGGGCTCAGGGGGAATAGATTGAGCTCTTTTATAGTGTTACCTCTCTATACACTGGGAAGGGCTCAGGGGGAATAGATAGAGCTTATATAGTGTTATCTCTCTATACACTGGGAAGGGCTCAGGGGGAATAGATAGAGCGCTTATATAGTGTTACCTCTCTATACCCTGGGGAGGGCTCAGGGGGAATAGATTGAGCTCTTTTATAGTGTTACCTCTCTATACACTGGGAAGGGCTCAGGGTGAATAGATAGAGAGCTTATATAGTGTTATCTCTCTATACACTGGGAAGGGCTCAGGGGGAATATATAGAGTGCTTATATAGTGTTACCTCTCTATACACTGGGAAGGGCTCAGGGGGAATAGATAGAGAGCTTATATAGTGTTACCTCTCTATACACTGGGAAGGGCTCAGGGTGAATAGATAGAGAGCTAATATAGTGTTATCTCTCTATACACTGGGAAGGGCTCAGGGGGAATATATAGAGTGTTTATATAGTGTTACCTCTCTATACACTGGGAAGGGCTCAGGGGGAATAGATAGAGAGCTTATCTAGTGTTACCTATCTATACACTGGGAAGGGCTCAGGGGGAATAGATAGAGTGCTTATATAGTGTTACCTCTCTATACACTAGGAAGGGCTCAGGGGGAATAGATAGAGCGCTTATATAGTGTTACCTCTCTATACACTAGTAAGGGCTCATGGGGAATAGATAGAGCGCTTATATAGTGTTACCTCTCTATACAATGGGAAGGGCTCAGGGGGAATAGATATTGCACTTATAAAGTGTTACCTCTCTATACACTGGGAAGGGCTCAGGGGGAATAGATAGAGTGCTTATATAGTGTTACCTCTCTATACACTGGGAAGGGCTCAGGGGGAATAGATAGAGCTCTTATATAGTGTTACCTCTCTATTCACTGGGAAGGGCTCAGGAGGAATAGATAGAGCCTTTATATAGTGTTACCTCTCTATACACTTGGAAGGGCTCAGGGGGAATAGATAGAGCCTTTATATAGTGTTACATCTCTATACACTGGGGAGGGCTCAGGTGGAATAGATAGAGCTTATATAGTGTTACCTCTATATACACTGGATAGGGCTCAGGGGGAATAGATAGAGCTTATATAGTGTTACCTCTCTATACACTGGGGAGGGCTCAGGTGGAATAGATAGAGCTTATATAGTGTTACCTCTCTATACACTGGGAAGGGCTCAGGGGGAATAGATAGAGCTCTTATATAGTGTTACCTCTCTATACACTGGGAAGGGCTCAGGGGGAATAGATAGAGCTTATATAGTGTTACCTCTCTATACACAGGGGAGGGCTCAGGTGGAATAGATAGAGCTTATATGGTGTTACCTCTCTATACACTGGGGAGGGCTCAGGTGGAATAGATAGAGCTTATATAGTGTTACCTCTCTATACACTGGGGAGGGCTCAGGTGGAATAGATAGAGCTTATATAGTGTTACCTCTCTATACACTGGGAAGGGCTCAGGGGGAATAGATAGAGCTTATATAGTATTACCTCTCTATACACTGGGAAGGGCTCAGGGGGAATAGATAGAGAGCTTATATAGTGTTACCTCTCTTTACACTGGGAAGGTCTCAGGGGGAATAGATAGAGCACTTATATAGTGTTACCTCTCTATACACTGGGAAGGGCTCAGGGGGAATAGATAAAGAGCTTATATAGTGTTACCTCTCTATACACTGGAAAGGGCTCAGGGGGAATAGATAAAGAGCTTATATAGTGTTATCTCTCTATACACTGGGAAGGGCTCAGGGGGAATAGATAGAGTTTATATAGTATTACCTCTCTATACACTGGGAAGGGCTCAGGGGGAATAGATAGTGCTTATATAGTGTTACCTCTCTTTACACTGGGAAGGGCTCAGGGGGAATAGATAAAGAGCTTATATAGTGTTACCTCTCTATACACTGGGAATGGCTCAGGGGGAATAGATAGAGCTTATATAATATTACCTCTCTATACACTGGGAAGGGCTCAGGGGGAATAGATAGTGCTTATATAGTGTTACCTCTCTATACACTGGAAAGGACTCAGGGGGAATAGATAGAGTTTATATAGTGTTACATCTCTATACACTGGGAAGTGCTCACGGGGAATAGATAGAGCGCTTATATAGTGTTACCTCTCTATACACTGGCAAGGGCTCAGGGGGAAAAGATAGAGAGCTAATATAGTGTTACCTCTCTATACACTAGGAAGGGCTCAGGGGGAATAGATAGAGCACTTATATAGTGTTACCTCTCTATACACTGGGAAGGGCTCAGGGGGAATAGATAAAGAGTTTATATAGTGTTACCTCTCTATACACTGGAAAGGACTCAGGGGGAATAGATAGAGCTTATATAGTGTTACCTCTCTATACACTGGGAAGGGCTCAGGGGGAATAGATAGAGCTTATATAGTGTTACCTCTCTATACACTGGGAAGGGCTCAGGGGGAATAGATAGAGCTTATATAGTCTTACATCTCTATACACTGGGAAGTGCTCAAGGGGAATAGATAGAGCGCTTATATAGTGTTACCTCTCTATACACTGGCAAGGGCTCAGGGGGAATAGATAGAGAGCACTGGGAAGTGCTCAAGGGGAATAGATAGAGCGCTTATATAGTGTTACCTCTCTATACACTGGCAAGGGCTCAGGGGGGATAGATAGATAGCTAATATAGTGTTACCTCTCTATACACTGGGAAGGGCTCAGCGGGAATAGATAGAGGGACTTTTTGTCAAACAACAGATTTCAGCACTTTAGTGGTTACGTTGTGCTGTGCCAGTAAATGTTAGAGGTCGTCACCATCATGATTTAGTGGTGGATATTGCAGACTACTTGATATAAGCCTCAAAATATTGATAGGCCTGACACAAGCACTATAGCCGCATGCAGCAAGGAAGCAGGGTCCATTTACTATCTTATTATTATTTTAATTTTTATTATTATCGTTTATTTATATGGCGCCACACGTATTCTGCAGCGCCATACAAAGTACATGAACAAATAAATTGATTTACAGTGACTTACAGTACAGTACAATACAATACACTAAATGTATAATATACATTGCTACATTTGCGACCATAACTCCCAGAGACTGGGGCCTGATTCAGGTCTGGCCGCTGTTGTGTGGCATAATGCAGTTTTCTGATTATAGCAAAGCTACGCATCCACAGTGCCCATTTGTTCATGTGTAGAGCAGGTTCTGCAAGCTCATTCGCAGAGCTCCCATGTCTTTCATACTGCAGTGCTTGGGGGCAGAGCCTGGACAGTCTTCCCGGAAATGAGAGCATTGCCCCATTTTATGGTAGTGCTGAGGCCAGGGCAGTGGCGTAACTCTAAATTTTGCTCCCCCATGCCAAAAAAGTTTCAGGTGCCCCCCGCCCACCCAAAGATCAAACACACACAAACACTACGTTTAAGGTGTGTGGTTACATGATACAGCAACGTGCCTTACACATTATGACACACTAAGTAATGCCACTTATAACACAGTGTGCCACACCGGAATGCCCCTTACAACACATTATGCCACACCGGAGGGCCCCTTACAACACATTTTGCCACACAGCAATGCCCCTTACACATCCCACACAATAATGCCACATATAACACCTAATGACATACAGTAATGCCAAATACACATTATGACACACTAAGTAATGCCACTTATAACACAGTGTGCCGCACCGGAGTGCCACATACAACACATCATGCCACACAGTAATGCCCATTACACATTATGCCACACAGTAATGCCCCTAATAGCACATTGTGCACACAGTAATGCCAAATACACATTATGCCAAACAGTAATGCCCATTACATCTCACCCTGACAGATCTACTTCACCAACCCTCCTTTCTGCTCCTGCCAGTCCGTCACCTCAGCTCAAGACAGGTTGCACTTTTTATGTCCTTGTAGAACCAGATTATTGGGAACATAGTTTATAACCTGTAAACTTTTTATCAAATTAGTGCCCCTTATACAGTGCCCCCTGTAGTTGTGCCCCAAAATGCAATGCCCCCTATACTAGTGCCCCTTATGCAATGTCCACAGTAGTAGTGCCCCTTATGCAATGCCCCCTGTAGTACTGTCCCTTTTGCAATGTCCCCTGTAGTAATGCCCATTATGCAATGTCCCCTGTAGTAGTGCCCCTTATGCAATGTCCCCTGTAGTAGTGCCCCTTATGCAATGCCCCCTGTAGTAGTGCCCATTATGCAATGTCCCCTGTAGTAGTGCACATTATGCAATGCCCCCTGTAGTAGTGCCCCTTGTGCAATGCCCCCTGTAGTAGTGCCCATTATGCAATGTCCCCTGTAGTAGTGCCCATTATGCAATGTCCCCTGTAGTAGTGCCCCTTATGCAATGTCCCCTGTAGTAGTGCCCCTTATGCAATGTCCCCTGTAGTAGTGCCCCTTATGCAATGTCCCCTGTAGTAGTGCCCCTTATGCAATGGCCCGTGTAGTAGTGCACCTTATGCAATGCCCCCTGTAGTAGTGCCCCTTATGCAATGCCCCCTGTAGTAGTGCCCATTATGCAGGCCCCCCTGTAGTAGTGCCCATTATGCAGGGCCCCCTGTAGTAGTGCCCATTAAAGTAGTGCCCCCTGTAGTAGTGCCCATTATGCAGGGCTCCCTGTTGTGCCCCTTCAAGTAGTTAGCCCCCTGTAGTGCCCTTTCTAGTAGTTAGCCCCCTGTTGTGCCCCTTCTAGTAGCTAGCCTCCTGTAGTTAGCCGCCTGTAGTTAGCCGCCTGTAGTTAGCACCCTGCAGTTAGCCCCCTGTAGTTAGCCCCCTGTAGTTAGCCCCCTGTAGTGCCCCTTCTAGTAGTTAGCCCCCTGTAGTTAGCCGCCTGTAGTTAGCCCCCTGTACTTAGCCACCTGTAGTTAGCCACCTGTAGTTAGCCACCTGTAGTTAGCCGCCTGTAGTTAGCAGCCTGTAGTTGCTCCCCCCCTCCGTGCGCACACAAACAAACACACACACACAAAAGAAAAAAACACAAACACTTACCTTTATCCCCGCTCCAGTGCTGCTGCCGTCCATACCCCGGCGTCCACTCCTCGGCACTATGGGAGTGACGTCATTACGTCACTTCCATAGTGCTCTGCGGGACCCGGAAGACGGAGCTCACTCCTGAGCTCCGTCCCCATCATCCGATCCTCGGCACTATGGGAGTGACGTCATTACATCACTCCCATAGTGCCCTGTGGGACCAGGAAGACGGAGAGAGCTCAGTCCTCCGGCTGCCGCCGGGGGTTGGAATAGGAGCCGGGCGCCCGCTGGTAACACACTCAGCGGGTGCCCGGCAGATGGAGGGTGCAGGGTGTGCGACCGCACCCCCTGCACCCTCCGTAGTTACTACTACTGCCCCCGTCGCCCCCAAGCTACCCAGCGCCTCCAAGCCACCGCGGGGGCTGCGGGGGTAGTAGTTATGCCACTGGGCCAGGGTCTGCATCTGTGGATGCAGATTTATTGGCCTTGCAAGCTTTTGCCTCCCTGCAGAAAATCTATGTAGGCAATGCAGCTATAGGCTAGATGCAAAATATCCAGCTGGAACGTATGGCGTTATGCAGGTGATGTGCGAATAACCGGATGCACAAACCTGATTGTAGAGGTTAAGAAAACAGTTTAGGTCAGGGCAGCAAATGTGACAAATAATGTAAATTTCAGAGTTATAGAAAAAAAAAGGAACAAGTAACGGGTTATTTACAGCTGTCCTGCAGCAATGATAGAGGAGGCTTGTCTGAGCCACGTGGCACCACCAGTGGCAATGGAGGAATCAAAGAGGGTCTTATGGTGTGATGGATCAATATTTGAAATCTTTGGTTCTACACACAGAGAGTGTTTTTGTATGCCATCGAATAGGCAAAAGGAGGGATCCTCAGTGTGTGGGGTCTATTTACTAAGAAGCAGATAGTAAAAGCTGCTGATTCCCAGCATTTTCACAATAAAAGAGCAATAATTTAAACAGCAAAACACCCCGAGGGTAAATAACTCCCTGTTACACATGGAGGAAGTATGATGTGTGGGACTCTATTACTGGCTCCCGAGTCAGTGACCTCTGCCCAAAAGGGCTCCACAGCATTTTACAGTACCATGATACAATACTCTCTCATCAATGTCTAGTTGGTCTAAGGTACAGCCTACAGAATGATAATGACCCAAAACTGCCTCCCAACTATATCAGAACTACCTACATGGAACATAATTAGTCATTAGGCCTCAAATCATGGAATGATGACGCAGTTTCTGGTCTTAGAGTCTGATTCAGAGATGTACACACATCTCCAATGGTGAAGGGTCTGCACCAACGGGTCCTGTGATCTCGCACACTGTGGCATTTTGGGGCAGAGCGGGGGCATGCCCGTGCATGATGAGGAACCAGTAGGAGGAACCATTGTAACCATCGGTCTCGATGGTGGAGATGGCAAAACCAGCCTGCAATGCTGGTCGCAGTTCTAGGATTGCAGATGCAGCAAGGAGGTGTCTGACGCCATTTGGTTTGGGATGAAGACAGACAGACAGAATGGTGTAGGCAAAGCATCCTACATGTGCAGAACATTTCTTGGAACTGCTGGAATAGTGATGGAAAGAAGTTATCAAACATTATTTCACCTCCATTATAGTAGGCGAACACTGGATAAGCTTGAGAATATCTAAGAATACTGGGTTTTTAGCTGTATGGCTGTTGATGACAGCCTTGTGGCTGGGCAGTTTTTAGTGCTGTCTGGTCAGCTGGTTGGGGGAGCCAATGATATTGCTTGAGGGAGTGGTTGGGTGAACAGTATATAATGGCTCATTTGCATTGTGGGCAGCCTCTTTTTTATGGATCTTTGAAACAGGATCAGGCTGAGTAGCTTTGCCTTTTATATATTCTTTCAACTTTGTATTTCCAAATGTTTCATAATGCCATCCCTTGCCCCCCCTTTGTTATTTCTTATCCTCTGGTGCCATCCTTTATCTCACTGTTTCCCCCGCATGCCCTCAGCCCCCCCACCACTGGTTTCAGTTTGCCAAATGCTCAGTGCAGCTCGTACAAGGGCTATAACCCCTCCTCCCCCACCTGCTCAGGCTTTCCAGGGGCTGTGAGGTCTCCTGCATGTGCAGCCCCCGTCAGCACACTTGCCCTTCTGCACCAGCAGGAGCTCCAACTTCAGCACCTCTGGCTGCGCACTCTGCAGTTTCACCTTTCCCCCTCCTGTGGCTAGCACCGTAGTGCAGTCCCCGGATGGTGCAGCAATGTCCCCCCTAGCTGTGGGTGGTCTCTGTGCCGCACCCATGCGGCAGGCCCTCGGCCATCTTAATATCATGGTGCCCTTACTCCTTCCATGCGGCCATCGGCAGCTCCTGTTTACACTGGGTTTGCCTGCGCTATCTGGGCTGTCCTTCCTACTCTATTACCCATTCCGGCCACTCACTTCCTCATACATCCCCGCTCCCACAGCGGTTCCTCTCTTGCTTTTTCTCACCTGTCTCCTGTAGTTGCAGGTTTCTGTAATTGCGGGAGGAATTTTGGGAAAAGACTCGGTGGCTCATGTGGCAGATGATCCTGTATACGTCGAGGCGGCCCCTGAGGTCGAACTGGTGGCTCCTCTGCATGAAATCTTTGGGGATGAGGTTCTGAGACCGCCTGGTTCTGGTGAGTATGAATTGTTTCACCATATCTGCTCTGATTTCAGTTATTCCTCTCATTTTCCGTTTAACTGGAGCGCCCACATAAGATGGACAAGAGGGTTGTGCAGCATTCAGCCAAGAGTTCCGGTGATAATTCTAGGAAGGCTGATGACACAGGTTGTTGGTAACAAGGAAACGGTACATTGTGCGAATGTAGCATTTCTGCGCGGTTGCGTTACAGCGAGGAAGGATCCGCAGAGGTAATTTTGTCGATTTTTTTCTCGCTCACTGATATGATGTAGTAGGGTGGGATCAGGTTACGAAGACAAGCGCTATGTGTGAGGCGCACATTTTTGACTATAATAATTGGTTTAAATTAGAGATGTGCGCCGACCCCCGTCTTTTGGTTTTGGATCTGGATCTACCCTGGTTTTGGATCTGGATTGGTTTTGCCAAAATCTCACCTTCGTGTTTTGTTTTCGTGTTTTGGTTTTGGATCTGGATTTTTTCTTAAAAAATGATAAAAACAGCTAAAATCAGATAATTTGGGCCTGTATTTGTTCCAACAGTATAATTAACCTCAATAACATTTATTTCCAGTAATTTCCAATAAATTTTGACCACCTCACAATATTATTTGCTTCATCTAGTTAAGGCCAAAAGGTTGCATCAAGCTAGCTGGCTGACTAAGGGCCTGATTCAGAGCCACTCGTTAGCGGCTGCTCGTTCACTCCAAGCGATGTTTGCACAACTGCGCATGCATACGGATTGTAATACGCATGCACGAACCAGTCTGTGAGGCGGAAAATTGTTTGTTCACTAGATAGCGAGTGCCTGCTGTTTTGAGTGACAGGATGAGGCATATGTGGGTGGTAACAGGGGAAGGTGCTTGAAAACAGGGAGTGGAGATCAGAACGCAGGCGTGCTTAAAGGTCAAAGCGGGCATTTTATGGGTGTGCATAATTAAAACAGCAGCGTCATCAACCACGTCAGTTGGGTGTCTTTTAGCCAAAACTGCTCGCAAGATTGCGGTAGGAAAAACCAACCACAAGAATAGCGAGCAGTTCATACGCTGTTCGATGTACTCGATTAATCTAATAAATAGCGGACATGACGTATGATGCGAGCGGCCAGGGTGCGTATTTTTCAAATAAACGTCCGCATGTTTTGTTTGCTCGTTCAGATATGGAAGCGTCAACAGACCGCAAGGAGTGAAGGTTCATTTGAATAGCCACCCCCTTTGTCTGAACGAGTGAGCGCTAATTGCGAGCGGCTCTGAATGAGGGCCTAAGCTAAGTAACACCGTGGTCCGCACTAACATGTGGCAGTTCAGTTTCTAATTTCCAACACTTATACAGGGTCTCATTCAGACCCACTCGCGAGCGCTGTACGCTCGCAAGCGGGTCAATGGTGCCCAAGTGCGCATGCGCACGATGGAGGGAGCTCCGTCGTGCGCATGCCCGAGACCCGGCGAGCGATGGGGAAGCCGTCGCTCGGGTCTCGCACCAAAGGGGGCGTGCTATTAATTGTGATTGACAGCATGCCCCCTTTGGTGGGTGTGCCGGGGGCGTGGATGCCCAGATGGAGGCTTTCCCATGGGAACGCCTTCCGTCTGGGTCCGGCCCCACTGACATCACTAGTGATGTCATTGGGAGTGTTTTTGGCTCTGATAGAGCCAAAATCACTCCAGGGCTTGCGGCAATGAGACCCTACTGTGACAGCAGTGTCGGCAGAGCGGGGTTGCTGACAGTGTCCTCAGTACATGGAATGGCAGTGTCCTCAGTGAAGGATACCTGTGATGTCGGCAGTGCTGGGGTGCCAGTGGTGTCTTTAGTGCAGGTTTGCTGGCTGTGTTGGCAGAGTGGGGGTGCCAGTGGTGTCTTAGTGCAGGTTTGCTGGCTGTGACGGCAGTGCGGGGGTGCCAGCGGTATCTTTAGTGCAGTTTTGCTAGCTGTGTCGGCAGTGCAGGGGTGCTGGTGGTGTCCTCAGTGAGGGAGTGTCGGCAGTGTCGGCAATGTGGGGGTCGCTGATGGTATCCTCATTAAGATGGGCAGCAGGGGATGCTGCCAGTAGGGATGCCAGCAGTGTCGGCAGCGGGAGGTGCTGGTGGTATCAGGTGGCGAGAGATGATGGGCACCATCATCTTTTCTTCCTTTGTGCTGTTTTCAATGGGCTTAACTCTGATTGGCTGAGAGCCGTGACAGATGGCTCTCTCAGCCAATCAGCGTTAAACCTGCTGAATACAAAACCTTGTGACTTGACAGAGGGGTCACGAGGTTTTGCCATGGGTCATGGATCTTGGTCAGGCAATGTTGTCATTGTGGGGTTTTTTATTTGGATTTTGTTGGATGTTGGTGGAGCATATGCTTGCCAGGGCACCCCACAGCTTGCGTTGCTTTCAGGGTTTATTACTGAGTTTTGAGGGCCAAGGTTGGACAGGGGTGTAGCGGGGCAGTTGGAGGTTCTTTTTCCTCATTCCTCCTTACAGAATCTCTGTATTTATTCAGTGGGGTGGTTCCCACACAGGTGACAGGTTAGTTTCCGGTTAGTGCAGCATTAATCCTAGTCATTGTTGAGTTCCGTTAATTATCCTTTCCCCGTAGGTCCTTCAGAGCAGTTTCTCCATTTTGTTAAGTTTTTGGTTTTAGTACACAGTTGTGGTTATGGTGCCTTGATGGTTACGTTTGATGCTAGGTTGGTTTTTCGTTTGTTGTCTCCGAGGCCATGCAATTCATGGGGTGTCAGTGGGTTTCAGGTGTTTTGGTAAATGAATGTTTGACTACAGCCTGTGCGGTTTCCTGTGCCTATTTTGAGAAATCCAGTTTCTTTTGCAATTCTGTGTTCATGATGGCACTGGATGGGTTGGTGTAGCACATTATCTGGTTACTTTCTCTTCATTGGTCCAGTTACACAAGACTTGATTGTAGTTCACGTTTACTGTTTGTCATTTGGGGATCAAAATAGCAGGTGGTCATTTGCCAAGGTTTGTAATTTGCTTGCTCACATTGCGGGTTGATTAATGGTTGGCAGAGTTGTTTTGAGCATGGGTGGTTAGTTGATAGGCTCCTTTAACTTTGCTTTCTATAACTTCCCACAGTTCAAGTTGCTCTAGGAAGTGGAGCGAACCACTGCCTGGGAGAGCCAGCCTCATCGTCATGTTAATTGTTGGTGGAGAATAATGACACACTCCGTAGTTGGTCCAGGTTTCTTTTGCAATTTAATGGTGAACGCATTTGGCCTTGGCCTTCAGTGGCAAAATGTCAAGGCATCTGTTCACCAGTGCAGCTGGCTCGTCCGGGTTTTGTTTGGCTCCTATTTTGATGGGGATTTCTGAGTGGCTCCTTGGCTCCGGGATTGGTGTGAGGTAGGTCTTATGAGTTATTTGTTGCTGTTGGAGCAGTTCCCAATTGTTGTGGCCATTGAACTCTGGTCTGTAAGGCTGAGTTAATTCCTGTTGTGACAAGATTGGGTTTAGGTCATGCCATCAACAACCAAAGTGCGTCTGCAGTTTTCGTTTTGCGTTTGCTGCGTCATTTAGTTTTGTGAGTTTCAGTATCGAATTTTTAGATTTCGAAAATACAGTTGGCGCTGTGGTCCCTCGTCACAATGACACTCCGGATGTAATCGTTTGCTTGGCAGGTTTGATGAGCTTATGGAGCTCAGCCATAAATGGAAGGCAGGTCTTAGAATATTTGCTATCTCCTTTGTTTGGACCCATTAGTAGCAGAGTCAAAGGCCCACGTGGTTGCGGCACTAGTGGGGAACTCATTCTATTGTAGTTTGAAGGTATCAGGACCCAACCCAGTCAATTATTTTCGCTAAGCTATTAAAAGTTGGGTGAGGGGGTTCCCCGCTCGTGTCGTCTCCCAGCGGCTTATTGATGTGCAGTTTTTAATAGGTGTTGCATGGAGTCATGGTTCAGGTGGTTTCTGGTGGTTTTGAGGCTTCTCTTTTCCATTTGCCCTTTTTGAATGCAATTTTTGTGGCATTTAGGTTGAGAGAGTCGGTGGTTGCCAATAAGGCATCTTCATCGTCAGGGCTTTTGTTTAAAGATATTGGCCCTCATTCAGACCCACTCGCAAGCGGGCGCACGTACGTTAGGCGTACGTACAAAAATATTTAAATTCAATGGCTCGCTCGTATTTTCGTTCGCATCTAAAATTCCTCCCTAAACTCTGACGACCCCTCCTCTAACTAACGAGCGTACGAAATAGCGAGCGTACATCCCCGAAATGGCTTGAAAGGAACGCACGCACAAGTATAAACAGGAAGTGGCCTTGTCAGATGTCGATTACCTGCTCCTTTATTCTGCCTACCTCCATCAATCGTATCATGCCAATCAATGTATCAATTAGCTTAATTGTTTGTTTTTTTTCAACACAATGCAAGAAACTTTACTCTTGTCCGTGTTTGTGTTTACCCGCAGAATACGTACGGATGAAACATTCGCTTTTATTGTTCAAAAAACATGTGAACCACAATTAATCAATTGTTCTATTGCTGTGGATCCCCGCATATTTCCCTGGGTTCATTTCTTTATTTAAATTTGCTTACGCATGTCACTGCATCAAGCCTATCATAACTCTCAAGAGATTTCTGGCCCTGTCGAACACATGACTCATACACTAACCAATAAAATTGCTCCTGTTAATTTCCAAAATACATTAGCCAATCAGAAAATTTTTACACACTTTATCAAAAATTATTTTTAAGAAAAACACCATTGCCATCATGAGAGCCTCCGCATTCACCAGGCGCGAGCTGCTGGTGCTTACGGAGGTCATGGATCGCCGGATCACCAGCCAACCTCAACCCATGACCAACCGGCAGAAGCGCTCCGCGTATGCGGAGGCACGGTCCCGCCTGCGGTCCTTCGGCTCACGCCGCAACATCGGGCAGCTGGAGCACAGGTGGTCCGACCTGCAACGGCGAACGCCCCGCTTGCTGGCATGCTTTCGCATGCAGATCCTGGAAAGTAAGTGTTATGTATTGTGGTTTTAATGTTTGTGTTTGTGGGGCAAACTGCGTGTGCATGTTTTCCTGTCTGTCCTATTTATTATTTGTACTCATATCTGCGTGTGCATGTTTTCCTGTCTGTCCTATTTCTTATTTGTACTCATATCTGCGTGTGCATGTTTTCCTGTCTGTCCTATTTATTATTTGTACTCATATCTGCGTGTGCATGTTTTCCTGTCTGTCCTATTTCTTATTTGTACTCATATCTGCGTGTGCATGTTTTCCTGTCTGTCCTATTTCTTATTTGTACTCATATCTGCGTGTGCATGTTTTCCTGTCTGTCCTATTTCTTATTTGTACTCATATCTGCGTGTGCATGTTTTCCTGTCTGTCCTATTTCTTATTTGTACTCATATCTGCGTGTGCATGTTTTCCTGTCTGTCCTATTTATTATTTGTACTCATATCTGCGTGTGCATGTTTTCCTGTCTGTCCTATTTCTTATTTGTACTCATATCTGCGTGTGCATGTTTTCCTGTCTGTCCTATTTATTATTTGTACTCATATCTGCGTGTGCATGTTTTCCTGTCTGTCCTATTTCTTATTTGTACTCATATCTGCGTGTGCATGTTTTCCTGTCTGTCCTATTTCTTATTTGTACACATATCTGCGTGTGCATGTTTTCCTGTCTGTCCTATTTCTTATTTGTACTCATATCTGCGTGTGCATGTTTTCCCTCTATTTCTGATTTATTCATTCTACTCCTATTTGGCTTCTTTTTTGGGTTTTTTTTTTTTTTTTTAGTTTTGGTCCCCGGATTTGTCCATAAACTAACCGCAATTTCTTGGACATATTTTAGGGGGACAGCCAAGACTCCGCCGTCACCGTCCATCCAGACGGCGTTCCCGGCCACTATCCCCAACCCCCAGCCAACACTCTACCCCAAATCTTTCCCCTATTCCCCACTCCTCCCCATCCTTCCCAGACCCTCTCCCGGAAATATCGGGCCTCCTTCCCCTCCGTCCCACTTCCCCCTCTCCTCCACCCACCCCTCTTCCAATTACCCCCTCCCCGGAGTCCATCATAACTCCTCCCCATTCTTTGGGGAATGACGGATCCTCCGAGGAGGATCATGGAGGCATTTCCGGAGCTCCCGTTTTGGCTCCCGGTATGTTTTTATTTTATTTTTTTTTAAAGCACAAACTGTTTGTATGTAATCATGTGTCGTGCCTTTCTTCGTGTTTTTGTGGCGTGACTTTTGGTGATTTTGCAGTTTGCCTTTACCTCTTCCTGGTGATTTCAACATACACATATCACACCTGTGGGAATTTGTACATAGGCCTTGTATTTTTGCCAGCACCCCCTTTTTTTTTTTTTTTTTAGGTTTAGGAGTAATTTCGTTGTGTTTTTGTTTTTTTAATGTGGATTCCCTATTGTTGTATTATCCCACACACTTTTCTCACCCACAGAGGAACAGAGGCGTCGGCAAGAGGTGGCGATTGTGTTGGCCAGATGCGCCAACATGTAATTGGCATTCTGGTGGCCCTCGACCGGCTGTCTGGCCTCCTTCGGCAGTAGTTTTTTTATTTTTGTTAACGTTTCAAAATAAATTTATTCAGACAAATATACGTTCTGGCTCATTTTTTAAATCCAAAACCAAGATAGTTTAGCATGACATAAGTAGACTGTTCCTGCAAGGATTTCCCTTTTTTAAAAGTTAGATTGTATTTTGTATTTGTATGTTAAACAGACACAAGAAACACATAACAGTAACAATGTCATTTCCCTTTTTGGGTGTAGTGTCAATTACATATTTCTACATTTTACAGGTTCCTAGTTGGTGCGCAAGCTGCTTAGGCCAATCTTACAAATCCCAAGGTTGGCCCAGGCTTCCTTTTGGTGTGGGTTGGGAAGCTGAAAACATATTTCAGTTTAGCTCAACTGGCGTCAGTACTGGATTACCCCTTAGTCAAATGTAACTTGTGTTAACCTGGTTACACTTGCTGTTAACGTTCCAAAAAAGGAAGACCATTTCACTCTCCAAACATTTATTCACAACATAACAGAGAAAACAAAGTGGTCACTCCCAAAAAAAGAACACAGTGATAAATTCAAATACAACACATACCAAGAAATAATTAAATAAAAACAAAAAATCAAGAACTGGTTGACGAAGGACCATGCCAACATGATTCCACAAACATGGCGTTGCAATATGGGTTCCAGAATATATGCCCAAAAGGACCAGATCCAGGTTTGGTAAGGGTAGCAGGAAGAAGTGAGCGTTGGAGTGCCAAAGATTATGTGAACAAACAGAAGATGGTGAGAAAAAAAACACAAAATTAGATGTTCGCAAACAAACACAAACACATTAGGTATAAACACTGTAGTTTTGTTACAACTTACCTAAAAAATCTGGCCACCACATCATCGCGTATGGCCCCCCCACATACTGACCTCCGACCAACCTCGGGGGGGCCATCCTCAGGTAAGGCATCCTCTGGCTGCATTGGGACACCACTCCTTATGGCAATGTTGTGAAATATCCCACACAGGACCACAATTTTAGACACCATATCCGGCACATACATGAGCTCGCCACCAGAGCGGTGGAGGCATCTGAATCGGCCTTTTGAAAGGCTGATACAGCGCTCCACCACTTGCCTGGTGGCTGTAAGTGCGGAATTATACGCACTTTGTGGCCCTGGTGTGGGAGCCAAATAAGGAGTGAGCAGCCAGGACATGCAAGGGTATCCACTGTCTCCTGTGAAAAAAAATAGACAACATCAGGAACACTGTGTATCAAGCTTAACATTGTTATGTACTAAAGGTCTCCACTTACCCAGAAGCCACGCATCACCAGCTTGTAGGTTGGTTAATTTCTGCCATATCCCTGATTGCCGGATGACGAAGGAGTCATGAGCACTTCCTGGTAATTTAGCATTCAGGGACAGGATCTGGAGGGAGGCATCACATACCACCATTACATTCAGGGAGTGATAGTGTTTACGGTTTCTAAATATTGCCTCCAGCCGTGCTGGAGGCTGAAGTGGTATGTGAGTACCATCCACAACCCCTATGATGTGTGGGAAGCCAGCTATTTGGTAAAAATTGGCCTTGGCCACACTAAGGGCACCCATATCCAAAGGCATTTTAATAAAATGATGGAGGTGCTTGAAAAGTGCCTCCATCACTGCCCTCAGGATCCGGGAAAAGGAGGATTGGGAGATGCCCGCCACTATTCCCACCGTTGTTTGAAACAATCCTGAGGCACAGAAATGTAACACCGCCATAAATTGCGTCAGTGGTGGTATTGCTGTTGGACTGTCAATTTGCCGCTCAAGATCACTTTCTATTAATGAGAGAGTGTCTATGATGATTTTGGGAGGTAGACGGTAGCGTCTTAAAACCTCATCATCGGGCATTCCAAAAAGGGTGACACGTGTTCGAAATATCTGGGGCCTTGCATGCCTACGATGCCTACGCCTGGGACGAGTTTGAGGTTGGTCGTCTTCCGGGAGCAGGGCCAGAACAATTCGCCCCAGATCTACCTGAAATTCAAAGTTTACAATGTAAGGCTTTTGAGCCACCCCAAAAGTAACATAAAACAACTTAGCTTTATGATACCATCCATAGCTGCTTACATGCCGGGGTATTGTCATGATACGTATAAAACCAATTGGCCACAAATTAGACTGCACAAAACTTACCAAATCAGGAGACAATGGCAAAAAATAAACCAAAAAAATGCGAACGGAAAACCAAAACAACTGTAGCAAAACAAAAAAAATACAAACACCGCCAAATCCTCCAACCGCAAACAACCAAATCCAACCAACTTAACCGCCAACAATCCAACAACGCAACCTCGACTCCACACACACCAAGCCATAAATAGTGTTTATTTTCCCGCACAAATTAAGGATGAATCATAGGGACGCACAATCAATGATGCGGCCGCAAACTAAGGACGCATGTATAAATACGTCACGAAATCACATTTAATTTCTGGTTGATTTCATTCTGGAAGCAGAGACATGGCTTCAGACCAGGGAACAATGGCCAAAAATCCGGCGGTAAGGCCTTCATGCATTTTGTCTCAATGATTCTTTTAAAACATAATATTGTGCAAGTTGTGAAGTGGCTAAAACTGCATATTTACCCAAATAGGTGAGGAGGATGACATGGAAGAGACTGCTGGCCCCAGTCAACCCGCCAAAGCTGCCAAAAAAAAAAGGCAGCCACATTTCACAAGCAAGGAGATGGAGGTTTTGATCCAGAAGTGCGTTGACATCCTGCCCCAGGCAGCCAGGAATATGAGCCAAAGCCAGAAGTGGAGAATGTGGGAGGAGGTCGCCGTTGCTGTCAATAGGGTGGGTGATTATGTCCGTCTAGCCCTGGATGTCAAACGGCGGTAAGTAAACACTTTCCCATCCTATAAACAAACCCCATTGTAAAAAAAAGGATAATGGTTCCAATTTCATTCCACAGATGGGCAGACTTCAAATATCGTCTCAAGCAAAAACTTGCCGACAGGGCTAGGCATGCAAGGGGGACAGGTGGGGGTCCCACCCCTGTGTCATTGGAGTTGACAGACTTAGAAGAGCTGGCACAGGGGTGTGTGCAGGCTGTGGAGGTGTTTGGCGTGTCCAACATGGATACGGACATGCCAGACTTTGTGGCTCCTCATGTTGGCCAAGGTAAGTCTTGTGATGTCACCAACTCTGAAATGCTATTGTGCCAATATGTAGATTCTAATGTGAGTCTTTTTGCATTTTTCCTAACAGAGACAGAGGCGGATGAGTCTGCTCCAGAGGGGAGCCTTGGCCGCAGAATTTCTGCTGGCTCTGCAGGGGAGGAACCAGTACATCCGGCTGAGGACCCTGCAGAAGCCAGTCCAGGGCGTGCCCCCTCGCAGGCAGTGGGCCTCCTCACAGAACTCAATTTTAAATCGGATTTCCATACGGAGATTCTGCAGAGGATGGACGCCAGTCTGATACGGGTGGCTGAGGCCCTGGAGCAAAATGCTGCGGCCAACGTGACCATTGCTCAGGCCCTGGCGGAAAATACCAGGGCCAACATCCGCATCGCCGATGCCCTGGAGCAGCTCGTTCGCCAGCACATAGTGGAGCCGACCTCCCTTCCTGCCGGAACATCCGGATCCTCCACCTCTGGCACAACATCAGCCAATCCTCCAAATGTGCCTAGCCCTGTGCCTAGTCCAGAGGCCACAACATCTGCCTCTGGACAGGCCAGCCCGATGGCATCCCGGACCCGGTCTGGCGCCCACCCTCACCCAGCCAAACGGGCGAGAAAACGGTGACAGCAATGGCGACTTTTCCCACACTCCTTCTGTGCTTGGCTCATATTCCTTTCTGGTCAAAACTTCCCTCTCCTTTCTTGTGAAATTTTTTTAAATTTGGTATTTACGTTTATGTTACCAGTTATGGCTTTTTTTTTTTTTAACAAATATCTTTGCCACAAAAAAAAGCCAACAAAATATTAGGCCAATTTGTTTGTGTTTAAACAATAAATTTAAAACAAAAAACAGACATTGTATTGTGACATTATTGTACAAATGGGTTACATTTAATCCTGGCCCTAAAGGCAAAAACTGACCCTCTTAAAAAAAAAAAAAGGCCTCTTTAAGGAACGTTTAAAAAATCACATAGCGATGCAAATTCCACAGTAAACCAAAAAAAAGGGGAGCTAATTAAAACATGATGACATTATTGTTACAATAGGCCATAACCAACAAATTGTGGCCAAAATAAAACACCAAAAATGTACGCTAATTGATTGTGTAATCATGACATTAGCAGCTCTGATTTCCACCTGCGTACGCTTTTGTGCTATCCCAATAAACTGCTTTCCAAACACATACCAAGCCGGTTTTCAATCCAACACTAATTACTTTACTGACCAGCCGCGATTAATCGCAGCACCATCCTTGAGTCCCGGGACGGAGGAGAAGGCCATCGCCAATGTGGTCGAGTAATCCTGACCCTAAGCTGTGCGAGCATTTTGAAGGGAAAGCGGATGTTCCAGTGACGTATGAGACGGTCCGAACACATTTGATGTTCGCATCTGCTAATGTATGTACGCCCCAAAAACGCCTCGCCACGCCTGCGTTTTTTCATCTCCACCCCCATCAACACCCAAAAACGCCCTGTTCTGTCAATCACATTTGACATGTCACTTCCTGTACGCTATTTTAGGAATGAGAGAAAAAAAACTCGCAATCTGCCGTACGCACATGCGCAGTGTAACACCGACGCATGCGCGGTTAGTCAACATCGGAATGCAACGAGCGTACTGTTGTTAACGTGCGGCTCTGAATGAGGGCCATTGTTTTTCAGAGATCAGTGGTGCTTTGCAAGGGTTGGTGGTTGGAAGAGACCAAACAGGTTGGGGTAGATAGTTTTTTACATTGCGACAAGTGGTAGTTGTGCACCTGATGCCAACCTGAAACGTTGTTTAACAGCCAATCGTTGAATGTCTAGCCTTCAACAATTAGGGGGTTGTGAAGGGATTTTTTAATTTTTCCTCCCGGTTTGGTGGAGTGCTCATGGTAGGGAATTTTGTTTTTCTCTTGGATGTCAATATATATATATATCTTTTTTTAGGAGTGGAGCGGCATGGTCTGATTATGCAGTGGTTGTTCTTTTGGTGAGTGACAGGTATATAGAATGGTGTGCGAGGTTTAGTGTGGAGTTTTGTGCTTGATTTGCTTGTGTCCTTGGTGGTTACATAGGGTGTGCCTGACTAGTGGGTGTCACCTGTCGGGAGCAGTGATGTGGTGTAGCTGAAAGGTGTGAAGTTGATTGTTTGGGGGTGAGAGGTTTTTGTGGGAATAAAGGCCATATGGGAGGATTGTGTGGTCTGTAATGGTGCCTTGTTTTAACTTGTAGAGCAACACATAAGTAGGGTGCATTGGACAGGGCAAAGAAGAGGGTGAATGTGTCAGTAGCCAGTCATGAGGTGTCCCTGGGTAGCTTGGTTCTGAGTCATAGCTTTTAGTTGTCAATTTAACTTGATAATTTTCCTCATGTCAGAGGTCATCTTAGTGGCCTTGGTCTGTGTGCTCAATAAGGTTTGTTGTTTGTGGCTAGGTTCTGTTGGGTGGTGGGCCAGTTTCCATTGGAGTCTGGCTTTGGTGGAGTATACTGCAGCTCAGTGGCTTTATGTGGTGGAAGATAACTTTGCGGAGGCACTTGCCTTCGATGAACCTGGCAAATTTGTCCTTCTCAATGCAGAGGGACCCGGGCGCTTTGTACGGAAGCATCTCGGATTGGCCCAGGAGTGAAGTGGGATCCTTGCAGCATTAGTGCATCTAGAGGGGGGATATTTCAGTCATTCCCTGAGGTGAAAGCTGGAACTGAGCCTGCAGCATCTCTTAGCCACCCTGGTTAGGTTAATTAGTTAATTATAAATAAAAGCTGTGACTTTCTAGCTAAGCTCTTGTTGTCTGTGTCATTATTTATTAGTTTAAGTAAAGTGAGCTAGACCAGGTTGTTAACGGTTTGAAATAATAAACCAAAGTATATCTTATAGTATGCGAAAGCTGGATAAGCTTGAGAATATCTAAGAATTCTGTTTTTTTTGCTGTAAGGCTGTTGATGACAGCCTTGTTGCTGGGCAATTTCTAGTGCTGTCTGCTCAGCTGGTTGGGGGAGCCAATGATATTGCTTGAGGGAGTGGTCGGATGAACAGTATATATTGGCTCGTTTGCATTGTGGACAGCCTATTTTTTATGGGTCTTTGAAACCCACCATCCCACTCATTAATGGATTTTGTTTTGTCATGCTAACCTTTTCTTGTCCCTATTTAGGGGAGGCGCATCATGGAGAGAGTATGCTGCAGCTCAGTGGATTTATGTGGCGCAAGATAACTTTGTGGGGACACTTGCCCTTGATGAACCTGGTGAATTTGTCATTCTCCGTGTGGGGGGACAAAGGCGCTTTGTACGGATGCATCTCGGATTGGCCCAGGAGTGAAGTGGGACCCTTGCAGCATTAGTGTGGCTAGAGGGGGGAAGTTTCAGTCGTTCCCAGAGTATTTGAGTGAGGCGAAAGCTGGAACTGAGCCTGCAGTTACTCATTGCCACCCTGGTTAGGTTAATTCATTAATTTATTCCTTTAAGTTATGTAAGGTAGACAATGTTGTTAAGGGTTAGAAGCAATAAACCAATGTAAATCTACCCTCTTATGCTTCTCCTTACTCTACCTTCATCTACTTCTTACTCTCTGCCAGGGCACCTAACACTTGGTTGCTTTGCATTGTTGCTTACCTGGGTGTTATGGTCGCAAATGTATATTATCCATGTCCTGTATTGTATAGTACTGTACTGTAAGTCACTGTAAATTAACCTATTTGTTTATGTACATTGTAAGGCGCAGTGGAACACTTGTGCTGCCATATAAATAAATGTTAATAATAATAATAATAATAATAATAATAATAATAATAATAAATGCCTTGTGATGCGAGTGTACCGCTCTTAAATCTGCAAAAGGCGGCTACATTCATGAGTTAAAAATTTGATTAAAATTTATTACACAAAATTATTTTATTATTCCTTTTATATCTCCATATATTTATTTGTACATTTTATTAATAAATAGGGGAGGCCAGAGCTGTATTTGTTTTGCTTTGGAAATACATCAGAACCGATAAAACAGGTTTATCCCACAGACAAGAAAATCCGGTGGCACAAGAAAGACGGCTGCAGGGCATCACTAATTCTTTGCGAGCATTTGGCTTCCTGGTGAGGAAAGACACAGATCAGTGAATCACAGTATAAACTGGAGCAACATGAAGATTGAGTCATCACAGCCATAGAGTAACATGTGAGTGAGTGATGGGATCTAAAGCTGGGGGCACGCCTGATAGATACAGTATGACAGATGACAATAGCAACTCAACAATTACTGAAGCTTAGAAGAAGATTCTAAGAGCATCTGATTTCCTGAGTACACAATACTGAGTTATCATTCTGTGTCACATGATCCCCTGTCCTTAATTCTTCATAATTAAAGGGTTCAAGTGCTGAGCACAACCTATATCTACTTAGAACTGGGAGGGCTAAAGATATAATAAATGTACAAGTAGCCAAGAGCTCTACCTGACCACTATGATACTCATATAACAATGTGTAGAAAGTGATGCTGGACACAATGAATATAAATATGATAGTTTACTTAAACTCTGAAAATACATGCAATAATGTGCAACAATTCATATATATAAAAATATCAATAGCAACTGTGAATCTGTACAATATGGAAGGTGCACAATCTACCGTGTCCCTCACTGTACATCCTGTGGTGGTCCGTGCAGTCCCAATATGAGAGATCACCAGTTGATCTTATGATATAGTAGCAATTGAAGGGGTTAATTCCATGTGCCAACCTGATACCTGTAACACACCTCTAATTGTGTGGATGTACTAGCGTCTATGGAATATGAGGATGAGAAACAGCGGCGTCCCGCTATTCGCAATAGGAGATACCTCAATGGAGCGTCCAAACATCCTGTTTGTTGATAGTGTATGTTGCCCGGGGTGATGCTGCGATGGAACGGCGGTGGCTGGCTTTGGCTGGCAACGGGGATCACTCTGCGCTGTGGTGCTCTGGACTATGCATACACGGAAACTATCCCTGTTCCCAGAGTTAGATCCGTGCGCGTGTCTGAGTATGCCAGCAGGTAGTGAGAGGGGGTGCTCTGGACTATGCATACACGGACACTATCCCTGTTCCCAGAGTTAGGTCCGTGCGCGTGTCTGAGTATGCCAGCAGGTAGTGAGAGGGTGTGAGCAGTGGTCCTAGCTCTTGAGAGCCGGGGGCCATGGACACTCCTCTCAACAGAGGATACCTACCAGGATGTGCTCTCAGCTCTCTGCCTTGTGGATCTTCCTGTTGGCTGCATGGGTGCGTTGGTGCGCTTACTGTGGTCTCCTAGCGATGGCGTTCTCGCGATGAGATGTTCAATGTACAGGTGGATACAGATCCCGGGGCATTTGGAGTAAAGGGACAAGCTCTGGATAAGTTCTGGGTTTTCTGTCTCCAATGCGTTTCGACCTAGTTGGTCTTCCTCTGGGAGTATGGTATATCACTATCATGTCACTGTTCGATCTTTTATACAGTCCCGCTCCCTGTGATTGGCAAGTCTGATGACATCATCGTCTTACTTGATAGGTCTGTGGTTGTCATGGTGAGTGTTACCATGGATGTGTTTATCACAGACAAATTCTGCTTTGTAAAAGGTGTGTTTTACAGCCTTATATAATTATGATTTTTTTTTTAAAGAATATATATATATATATATATATATATATATATATATATATATATATAAAGACCACCATAATGGTTAATAGAAGTATTAATACAAATAGGGATCCCTGTTGTAGATAAATGACACAAAAAATATACGATGCATATTATTAGATGATCATATTGAAGTATTTTTGGTCAGATCCAGGGATTACTTGAATCTGTATAGCTATTGTTTGTACATCTTATAAAAGCTCATTATGAAGAGCTAATGTCTAGACCTCATCTATATTGTTTGCAGTTAATAGCTAGGAGGGTATTTCTTAGTATTAGTTTCTCTCCTGATGGGATCGTTGCTTTGCCACAATCCGATTGTGGTATTGTTTTGTCACACTAACTGGCCTAAATATGGGCCTTGATTTATTTTTTGCAAATTATGGATTTGATTTCATTATCTCTGTTCAGACCTTTAGGGTGGAATGTTTGTAACTTGTACATCCATTCCAGTTCATGTTTGTTGATGTGGTAGTCGAAATCTCCCCCCCTCCAGTTAGGTTTCACGGTTTGGATTGCCATAAAACTAAGATATTTTTGGTTGCTTTTATGAAGATCACAGAAATGTTTGGATAGATTGTGGCTATCCAATTTCTTTTTAATATTTCTGATATGTTCTGCAATCCTAGTTTTCAAAGGTCTCGTAGTTCTCCCAACATACTGTTTTGGGCAAGTACATTGTAATAGATATATGACATTGTTGTGGTTACATGTAAGTGTTTCTTTAATCTTGTATGTTTCCCCTGTACTGCATGATCTAAATGTGTTATTGGGTTTCGTGCTGATGGTCCTAGTACCAGTGCATCCAGGACATGAATTGCAGTGGAAAAAACCTTTGGATAATGTACTTAGCATGGTTTGTTGCAGTTGACTTAGAGGAATATGATTTTTTATCAATTTAGACTTGATGTCTGGTGCTTTCCTATATATCACTCTTGGTTTGGTGGATAGAGAATTAACCAAAGTGTCATCTTCCTGCAGTAGCTGCCAGTGTCTTCTCAGAATTTTCTCTAAATGTTTACTTTGTTTAGAGTACTGTGTAATGAAAGCGACTTTGTCATTCATATTTGATTTAACCTATTTAGTTACCAATATATCCTTTCTGTTGCAGGTATGTCCTGCTTCCAATGATTTTTTAACTAATATTGGTGCATAGTTTTTCTCCATGAATTGTTTGGATTATTCACTTTGTTTGAGGAAATCTGTTGGTCTAAAACAATTCCTTTTAAGCCTTAGAAATTGTCCTTTAGGTATGGCATTCAACCAATTGGGATGGTGCCAACTTGTCGAAAGGATAAAACTATTTACATCTACTAATTTCTTATGAGTATTGGTGTGTATCTGGCCATCATGTATGAATATATTTAAATCTAGAAAAACGACATGGGTTCTACTATAATCGGCTGTGAAGAATATATTATTTGGATTATTATTGATATGATTGAGAAATCTTTTCAGGGTGTTTTCTTCCCCTTTCCATATAAAAAATACATTGTCTATGTATCATCTCCAGAGCATGAGATTTGCCCCAAACTCTTCAGAATTCCAGATGTTATGCTCCTCCCACCAACTCATGAAGAGATTGGCATAGCTTGGGGAAAATCTCGTGCCCATTGCTGTGCCAGTTGTCTGTAAGAAGTATTCATTGTTATACCAAACATAATTGTGTTTTAAAATTAATTCTATACTATGCAAGATAAACTCAATTTGTTGTTGTGGTAGGTCAGGATCTTTGTCTAGGTGAAAGCGGATACTCTCAATGCCCTTCTCATGATTAATAATAGAATATAATGAAGTTACATCAGTGGTAACTAATCAATATTCCTTGTTCCATTGTACCTCTTGTAGAAGATACAGGACTTGTGTGGTGTCTCACAAATATGCTGTTTGTTTTTGGACATATGGTTGCAGCATGTTATCTAAATACTCTGACAGATTGGCAGTGAGGGATCCTATCCCAGATATGATGGGTCTGCCTGGAGGTTTTATTGGATCTTTATGAATCTTGGGTAAGTAGTAAAAAACCAGGATAAATGGGTGGTTTGTTCTATGAATTTATGTTCTGATTTTGTGAGAATTCCTTTCATGTAGCCTTGCTGTATGTGTTGGTCTAATTTTCTCTTAAATGATTCTGTAGGGTTATAATTCAACTTCATGTATGTGGTGGTGTCCCCTAATAGCCTGATGCCTTCAGTGTGATAGTCTTCTTTGTTAAGAATGACTATTCCTCCCCCCTTGTCAGCTAGTTTGATAATGATCGAGTTGGTATTTTGTAAGTTTTGAAGTATGTCACGTTCCTTTCTGGAGAGATTGTTTATTTTGTTTTTGCTTGTCTCTATTCTCTCAATGTCTCTTTCTACCATATGTGTAAATGCCTATATTTGTGATCCCTTCAAATGACTTGGGTAAAAGTTAGATTGTGGTTTTAAATTAGTATGTCTAAATGTATCTGTATTTGATCCTACTGTGTTCCTAATTTCTACTGGGGTAGTGGACATAAAATGTTTCTTTAATGTGAGCTTACGTATGAATTTATGTAGATCCACATATGTTTGAAATTTATTGATATTATTGGTTGGAGCAAATTTCAAACCTTTGTCTAATAGTTTTAAATGATCTACTGGGAGTATGGTGTTACTTAGGTTAAATACTCCCTGTCCTAATTCCCCTTGTTTTTGTTTTTTCATGATTGTAGTCTTGTTTTTTTCTCCTCCCCAACATCCCCATCTAGTTTTTCTAGTTTCCTTTTGGTGGCTTTGGTGTTTGCGGGGTGCAGTGCCGTGATTGTCATGATCGGTAAGGTTGGGACTAGATCTAAAAAAGGTTCCTGCTTGTGAGAGGTACATGGCAGCGGAGAATTGTGTTGATTTCTAATAGTTATATTGTTTGTGGCTTCGTTTGGTAATGTAATGTCTTTACGTGGTGCTGATCTGTTCGTGGGGGATGATTCGTTGATTTTGCAGATAGTCCAGCCTATGTCCAATGACTGCCTAGCTAATGCAACATATTTGGGATCATCATCTATCTCATGAACAGTTAAATGAGTATTTAGATTCGTCCTCTATACTGTATGTAGATATTGGTCAAGCTCAAATTCTAATTTGTCTTCCTCAAATGTTTTTTTATGTAGTCTGGTCATATATTGTTAATAGGTTAAGTTAAGTTTCTTATAAATTGGACTATGTTTATTGTTAGGTGATCTCTTGATATTACTTGATGTTCCCTTTTTATTTTTGTTTTTCTGTTTATTGTGCATTTTACTGATTCCAAACTTGTCCCTTAAAATTTTTCCTTTTTTTGTTTCTATTATGTTATTTTCCCCTTTTTGGATCCTCTTTAGTGTGAGGTCAGAGAAGGTGATAAATTAAGGATCTAGTTTAAATGGCTCTAACTTTTGATCTAATTGCTTGATTTCTGTATCTAATTTGTCTAACTCCTCAGTATGGTGATCTATCAGGAGTTGTATTAAATTAAATGAACATTCATGGAGAATATTATTCCATTTGGTCATGAAATTGTTGTCTTCCTGATTGTGTGTTGGTGCCTTTTTGATGTTAAGACCCTTTGGTATGATTTTCTTCATGTAATATTGAGTCTCCTTATAAACTGTCAGATTATTGTGCTTCCATGGTGGCAAACAGGGCCGGCTCCAGGGGTCAGAGCACACTGTGCTGGCCCTATACAGTGTGCCCCATTCTCCGTGCGTAACCGAAAATGGGGGTGTGGCCTAATTATCACAGGCCATGCCCCCTATGTGACGTTATTAGGAGGCAATCCCCGTATGGCACGTCTACAAATAACATCAGGCTGGGGGGAGCCACACTAACTGGGCTTCCCCCAGCCCCTCTCTCGTCACTAAATGGATGCCGCACACATGTGCACAGCATCCATTTACACTCCAGGCATCCAGCACCGATGCACAGCTGCGGCAGTGGGGGTCCCCAACCTCCCAATTTGACCACCCACTTCTGCCCATGGGTGGAACAGAGGGACATTCCTGTACAGCTTAAATTGGGATGTTGGGGAGGGGTGCGCCCTCTATGGGTCACTATGCAGACCAATCACAGAGTGATTGATAGGAAATGCCATTTGTGGGTGGTGACGGGGGGGTGGAGGGTGGTTGGGCGAATGCAGACATGTCAGTGCCTATCATCGCCATTGCAGGTGCATGCATAAATTATCCACTGCGATGGCCTATGCAGTCTGAGGCCTCAGAGCATGTGTGGTTAATGTCTATGGTCACAGGGGCAAATATGTGCATGTACTTGTTCACAGGCATGTTTACTACAACTACATTGCCGCTATGCACACACATTGCAGGTGAGATGTCACTGGACATATCTGTGGTTCCATATGAACCTATAACTGTACATAGAAATTCATAATAATAATCATGGTGACTATAGAAATGTACTAAGAGTGGATGGCCCCATTTTTAAGGAGCTGCTGCAAATGTTGATGTATGTACTGCGCTGCGGACCACTTCTAGCACCCTATAAATAAAATGTCATAATATTAATAATGGTCGCACCCTACATCAGGAGGGAAGACACCTTTGTAAGATGAGCCATTCCGGCAGAACAAAGATAGTTAGTGGACAGAGCACTGAGGTGAGAAAACATGCTTTGATGGGCTTGGAGAGCCATGTAGGTTGTTGAAGGGTCTAAATGAGGACAGAGGTTTGGAAAAACATATGTTTTGTAAAAAAGCCTCATCTATGATAAACAGGGAGATCCTTCATCAGTTAGATTATGACTGAGTAAAAAAATCCTATGCCAAAAGCAAGTATAGAAAGAAACAAATCGGGGTAAATTTACTAAAGTGAGAGTTTTTAGAAATGGAGATGTTGCCCATAGCAACCAATCAGATTCTATTATCTTCTAGAACAGGGGTAGGGAACCTTTTTTCTGCAGAGGACCATTTTGATATACTGTATATAACATTATTTGTGGGTGTGGTGCAGGCCATGCCCCCCCATGTGATGTCACACGGGCTCGGGACCACAATCACCGGTGATTACAGCAATAACCGGAACATCCTGAGGAATGCAGCGGGGAGCTGTAAGGGCAGCGGTGTGACCATCTGAAGCTCCAGATGGCACTGATGCATAGATTCTGGCTGCAGGGTGACATTCTGGGCACCCTGCTAGCCAGATGAGCAGGGCTGCCATCAGAAATTCTGGGGCCTGGAACTGATAAATTAGGTAGGGCCCCTCCCCCTCCACCTGAAGGTATGCGGCAGAGGTAGTTGGGTGGTGGATAATGTGGGTAGGGGCATTTTGGAGGCAGGACATCAATTGGTGCATAAACCATTTTCAAAATTCTCAAAGTTTGGGCTGTGGGGGCTTTTGTTAGAGAAGGCTACACTGGGTGAGGGGCAGGGCAGGCAAGTTGGCTGGACAAGGGATGGCACAGAGACGGCTGGCTGGACCAGGGCAAGGAAGACCGGCTGTACTGGAACAAGGCAGGGAAGACAGGCTGGCTGGACTGGGGGTAGGGCCGGGAAGACAGGCTGGACTGGGACAGGGCAAACACAAGCTGGCTGGACTAGGGTGCACAGAAGACTAGCTGGACTGGGGCAGGGTGCACAGAAGACTGGCTGGACTGGGACTGGACAAAAGGAAAGCTGGCTGTATTGGGGAAGGGGCTGCAGGCAGGCAGGAGAAGGCTGGCTGGCTGGCTGGGTTGGGGGGCACAGTAGGAAAGGCTGGCTGGGCTACAGGGGTCAGAGTACCTGTTTTTTCTTAAATTAACACAGGTTTAAGCGGTATCAGAGAGGGGGCCCAGGTGGCAGCAGCGGGGCATACACAGGCGACAAATACTGGGCTGGCAGGGAAAAGGAGCACCGGACGCAGCATGGCATGGCAATGGCAATTGATACAGTATAAGGAGCCGGCTGTGATTGGCTCAAGGAACGGCAGCCGCTCCTGATCGGCTGCCATTCCCTGAGCTGTGTTTGGATCGTGGAATGACAGCCGCGACTGATTGGCTGCCGTTCCACGAGCTGTGAGTGGCTCGTGGCCGGCTCCATATTTCTAATGACAGGACACTGCCGCGCTGCACCCGGTGCTCCTTCTCCCTGAGTGTTCAAAGTATCTGTAGCCTGTGTCTGCCACTGCCACCCGGGCCCCCTCTCCGTCCGGGCCCGGGACTGGACACCCGGCAGTCCCCCCCTGATGGTGGCCCTGCAGATGAGGCTAGCAGAAAAAAGCTAAGAGGCCCAGACCAATGATTCCTGGGGCCTTATATGCCCTCCCTGGGCCTGAGATTCCTCACACCTGTTCTAGAAGGTGCTAGTTAAATATTATGTCGAATCTGACTGGTTGCTATGGGCAACATCTCCACTTCTAAAAACTCTAATTTTAGTGGATGATGTTGGAGAGGAGTGTACTCCTGCACTATCTCCATCATCTCTGCCGCACACTCCAGGCACTAGGACCAAGAGCCAGCCAGATGCGTGACCTCTAACCTGATGTTGTAGTGTGCCTGCATGACCTGTGCACATCACTGAGTAGAGTTTTGGGCACTGCACATGTATAGACAGGGAGAGTCATGCTAGGGGCTCTCTCACACTCGTGGATGTATACCCAAAATTTGATAAAATATGAAAGAAATCCCAGCTGTAAAGTAACCAGACTTGCTAAGCCTTAATAATATCACAAACAACACTACAGAAATCACTGCGCTATGGTGCTCTTCAAATAATGAATTGTGGTAAGCGCAATGGAGAACTTGCCAGCAGACTACCCTCTGTAGCACAGACTTTCCCCCTCTCATCCACAGCTCCACATGCAGAGAGCGTGGTTGAGAGCCAGCCAGCTGATTATCCACCACTTCTACAGATATTACCAACCCTGCTGCGTTACTATCATAACGCTTTTATACCGAAATTCCGGGTCTGACCTGGAGATTGGAACAGGGTTCCAATCAGGATCAGACCTGGAATTTCCCCGGCGCCAACACAGGATATTCCTGAGTTGGCACCATTCACACCGGAGCCGGGTCAGCAGTGTCCTGGCTTTTCTGGCATTGAAGTGGATGCTTGGAGATGAAACCATCTCCCAGCACCACTGAAGCCAGCCAATCGGCAGGCATGCGGCACGATCCAGGTCACCGTAACCCAGATCGAGCTGTTTACACTGCAGGGTTTCACAGGTTATTCCTTTGTTAAACCCTGCAAGTTACTTGGGTTGGATTGCTGGGTCACTTGACCTGGGAATCCAACTCTTTCCCCTTTTACACCAAGGAGCTACCCGGGTTAACCCTGCAATAAACCAGGTTTTAGCTCAGGTGTAAAAGGGGTATAGGGTAGTGTCTAGATTCCCTACATGGAGAGGACCCTGACGTCATCAGCTACTGTACAACATCATTCCCTACCATCCACATGGACACAGAGGGGGAATATAATCTTGTGGCGAGCGAAGCGAACCCACGAGGGGACAAGTTTCTTCTCTAGGTGGACTTTGTGGGCATGGAACCGTACTTCCGCCCTCACTGCACGTCACTTCCAAGCCCCTAGCGCGATGGGGAAATAAACTCTACCGTTACTGTGATCATGATCTCTGCTACAGCTATTTAAAAAGAAGCCTGGCCACACCTCAGACTGACATACTGCATGGTAACTATGGCTGCTGCACAAATATTACTGTGGAATATTACTACTACTAATTCACTTACAGCTGTTTGTACTCACATTATATTTTTATACTAATAATTATATAATATATATATTATATTATATTTGGCAACTAAGTGGAGAATTAGTATCCCCTGCTGAGAGACCAGTAGAGGGTTTGTGTTTTTAATAAAGGCTTGCATAGATATTACTAGTTAAATTGGATACTTTTTTAGTTAACTATACAAGTACTATACAAATACTATTCCACATTGATATGCTGTATTTCTGACTGCACTAACCATAGTCCCATACTGTGCCTGCTTATAGGAAGACCGAGCAATTTTTTAGCACTTTTTTAGCGTATTTACAATTATTATTTTTGTTTTTTTTCAGTACGTGTTTATACTTTTATAATGTGTACATTATTTTTATTATTGTTTATATATTCTATATATGTCTTATTTTGATAAACAGTTTTTAAAAACAAATCATTGTACATACAAAGTTATTTATGAAAGAGCTCCATAGCTCAGTGATTTGTGTAGCGCTGTTACGGTACTGCACACAAGTACATAGCTCCATAGCTCAGTGATTTGTGTAGCGCTGTTACGGTACTGCACACAAGTACATAGCTCCATAGCTCAGTGATTAGTGTAGCGCTGTTACGGTACTGCACACAAGTACATAGCTCCATAGCTCAGTGATTTGTGTAGCGCTGTTACGGTACTGCACACAAGTACATAGCTCCATAACTCAGTGATTAGTGTAGCGCTGTTACAGTACTGCACACAAGTACATAGCTCCATAGCTCAGTGATTAGTGTAGCGCTGTTACGGTACTGCACACAAGTACATAGCTCCATAACTCAGTGATTAGTGTAGCGCTGTTACGGTACTGCACACAAGTACATGGCTCCATAGCTCAGTGATTAGTGTAGCGCTGTTACAGTACTGCACACAAGTACATAGCTCCATAGCTCAGTGATTAGTGTAGCGCTGTTACGGTACTGCACACAAGTACATAGCTCCATAGCTCAGTGATTAGTGTAGCGCTGTTACAGTACTGCACACAAGTACATAGCTCCATAGCTCAGTGATTAGTGTAGCGCTGTTACTGTACTGCACACAAGTACATAGCTCCATAGCTCAGTGATTAGTGTAGAGCTGTTACGGTACTGCACACAAGTACATAGCTCCATAGCTCAGTGATTTGTGTAGCGCTGTTACGGTACTGCACACAAGTACATAGCTCCATAACTCAGTGATTAGTGTAGCGCTGTTACGGTACTGCACACAAGTACATAGCTCCATAGCTCAGTGATTAGTGTAGCGCTGTTACAGTACTGCACACAAGTATATAGCTCCATAGCTCAGTGATTAGTGTAGCGCTGTTACAGTACTGCACACAAGTATATAGCTCCATAGCTCAGTGATTAGTGTAGAGCTGTTACTGTACTGCACACAAGTACATAGCTCCATAGCTCAGTGATTAGTGTAGAGCTGTTACTGTACTGCACACAAGTACATTGCTCCATAGCTCAGTGATTAGTGTAGCGCTGTTACGGTACTGCACACAAGTACATAGCTCCATAACTCAGTGATTTGTGTAGCGCTGTTACGGTACTGCACACAAGTACTTAGCTCCATAACTCAGTGATTTGTGTAGCGCTGTTACGGTACTGCACACAAGTACATAGCTCCATAACTCAGTGATTAGAGTAGCGCTGTTACGGTACTGCACACAAGTACATAGCTCCATAGCTCAGTGATTAGTGTAGCGCTGTTACGGTACTGCACACAAGTACATAGCTCCATAACTCAGGGATTAGTGTAGAGCTGTTACTGTACTGCACACAAGAACATAGCTCCATAACTCAGGGATTAGTGTAGAGCTGTTACGGTACTGCACACAAGTACATAGCTCCATAACTCAGTGATTAGTGTAGAGCTGTTACTGTACTGCACACAAGTACATAGCTCCATAGCTCAGTGATTAGTGTAGCGCTGTTACGGTACTGCACACAAGTACATAGCTCCATAGCTCAGTGATTAGAGTAGCGCTGTTACTGTACTGCACACAAGAACATAGCTCCATAACTCAGGGATTTGTGTAGCGCTATTACGGTACTGCACACAAGTACATAGCTCCATAACTCAGGGATTTGTGTAGCGCTGTTACTGTACTGCACACAAGTACATAGCTACATAGCTCAGTGATTTGTGTAGCGCTGTTACTGTACTGCACACAAGTACATAGCTCCATAGCTCAGTGATTTGTGAAGAGCTGTTACGGTACTGCACACAAGTACATAGCTCCATAACTCAGTGATTAGAGTAGCGCTGTTACTGAACTGCACACAAGTACATAGCTACATAGCTCAGTGATTTGTGTAGCGCTGTTACTGTACTGCACACAAGTACATTGCTCCATAGCTCAGTGATTTGTGTAGCACTGTTACTGTACTGCACACAAGTACATGGCTCCATAGCTCAGGGATTTGTGTAGCGCTGTTACTGTACAGCACACAAGTACATAGCTCCATAACTCAGGGATTTGTGTAGCGCTATTACGGTACTGCACACAAGTACATAGCTCCATAACTCAGGGATTTGTGTAGCGCTGTTACTGTACTGCACACAAGTACATAGCTACATAGCTCAGTGATTTGTGTAGCGCTGTTACTGTACTGCACACAAGTACATAGCTCCATAGCTCAGTGATTTGTGAAGAGCTGTTACGGTACTGCACACAAGTACATAGCTCCATAACTCAGTGATTAGAGTAGCGCTGTTACTGTACTGCACACAAGTACATAGCTACATAGCTCAGTGATTTGTGTAGCGCTGTTACTGTACTGCACACAAGTACATAGCTCCATAGCTCAGTGATAAACCTTCTATCGGATGAGGTGTTGTCATGTGTGCAAACCACTTATCATACTAACATAAAATAAAGACACTGAGACGTGGATTTGGCAGATAACTTGATGGCGATTTATTGGAGAAATTAATATTATTTATTAATTCTTAAATTAATTAAGGATGTATGGTGGCAAAGAAAGGACGGCCAGAAATCAGCCAGATCTGCTATGCCCACACACAAACAACAAAAGACATAGCAGGCGTAGATCGCCCAGAGTGCATACACATAACCATGTAAACCATGTCAAACACAAAAGGTAACGCTCACCCTCTAACTTGACTACCCACCCGTTTAGGTGATGATACTGCCCCTCGTTAGGTTGGTACAGCCAACTACCAGTCAACGAAGGGAACGCCCTTAACTCATAATTGCACCTGGACTGGTGAACTGCCGTTCTTTCCGCCACTACATAATTAACTACAACAACCTGCCAATAATTGCAAAGGGAAGGGAGGGTGGGCAATCTGGAACCAAGAGGCTTTGGCCCTCACTTCTAGCCCCTTATATAATGTCTCTATTGAAAACCCGCCCCTGCTAACGATAGGCTAACTCTAAACAGTAATTTGCATACATGCCGGCCCCCATCCTAGAGGTTTAACACACCTCTTTTCTTATGCAATCTTTCGGTTTCACTAAACCTTCTATCGGATGAGGTGTTGTCATGTGTGCAAACCACTTATCATACTAACATAAAATAAAGACACTGAGACGTGGATTTGGCAGATAACTTGATGGCGATTTATTGGAGAAATTAATATTATTTATTAATTCTTAAATTAATTAAGGATGTATGGTTGCAAAGAAAGGACGGCCAGAAATCAGCCAGATCTGCTATGCCCACACACAAACAACAAAAGACATAGCAGGCGTAGATCGCCCAGAGTGCATACACATAACCATGTAAACCATGTCAAACACAAAAGGTAACGCTCACCCTCTAACTTGACTACCCACCCGTTTAGGTGATGATACTGCCCCCCGTTAGGTTGGTACAGCCAACTACCAGTCAACGAAGGGAACGCCCTTAACTCATAATTGCACCTGGACTGGTGAACTGCCGTTCTTTCCCGCCACAGCAAGGTTCTGCTTAGAAGAACCGCCGCACCGCCACCATACCAAGGACTACCCCAATAACGCCAACACCCTAAAAAGATCCACCAGAAATAATGACACCCCTTCTTCTGTCAAATGAACTCCATCAGCCCTATATAAATGACTAAAACGAAATTGAATGCCCTTATGGTAAATGACACGGCCATCATTGGCCATCACAAATTTGGCTACTGCAAAGTTAAGCTTCTTCCTAGCCTCATCTATAGCGGGAAAACTCCTAACCCCACGCCAGACCTGTCGAGGCACAATGCAAGACCAAAGTAATGTACACGAGGGCCAGGCCGATAGTACCCTCGCCAAATCATTAATTATATCAAGTCGCAATGCTAAAGAGGACTTCTGTCCTAAGTCGTTGCCTCCTAAATGGGTCACCAAAATACGTGGCCTGCCAAAATTTTTTGCGTACTCTAACAGTCTAGGACAAAAGGAATGCCATCTCATACCCCTGAAACCTATCCAACGGATCCTAGCAGAATGTTCACAAAGTGGAGCATGATCTGAACTCATAAAGCTAGCGGCCCAGAAAATATAAGAATGGCCTATAACCCAAATGTCCTTCGTGTCAAAGAGCAAACCTAAAAATGGAGAAAAGCAGTAAATACCAAATTAGTAGTTGTAATAAAACAATAAAATTTTATGGTGTATTAGTGGGATCTGAAAGAACAATAAGTGAGTATCTGCCAAAAGAAAAAGTTTCTATTGGTTGCCAGCTTTACTATTTAAAGTGGCTAGGACAAACAAAAAGACACAAAGGGGAAGAATGGGTGGGGGGAAATTGGGAAAAAACATGTGAACTCGGCAAGAGGTAAAATAAAAACCTGCTGAGGGATGGACTATGACCTAATTAAATGTTTTGAAATTAGCCGAATTGAATCCGTCAGATCAGGCAAAAATTGTAAAATCCCTCAAGACTCCCATTGCCAGCAATGGCGAGTAGCTAATCCCGAGTAGGGTAGACAGGGGTAACAGACGAGACAAGACGAGACGGAACTTGAGACAAAAACAAGAAAACCAGGCAAGCAATAAAACATAACATTGAAAATATTACATTGCCCTATGGTTCCAAACAATCTTAATGAGTAGGTCGGATGTAACTTTTATAACTATCCGATTTCCAACGTCCCAGTGACTTAATTTCCGACGGTGAGAAACGCGCAGCAGCTGCCGAAGTTGCGGCGCCGATCCTAAATGAGTGCGTACCAAATTCTGAGGTGAGAGGCCTAAACCCGATACACACCGCTTCAGAAACCAACCAAACTGGTATTTGGTAAGCGGAGTCCCGTTCAAGTGCATAAGCCATGAACCAGGTACATCCGGGCGTAACAATGCGTAACGCATCGCTAACGCCACAGGGCAGATCCGTTCGTCCTTAGACGGACTCAACAAGAACCACCTACCCCTACCAGTCTGGTCGGTCTTTGACCGCCGTATCCTACAAAGCAAAGCTCGATGAGTGACCGAGATATCCGAGCAGAGCATGGTGGCATCAACCCGTTTGGAAGATGCCACCAACTCCGATACGCGCAATGCGCCGTGAAAAGCCACCGAAAACGCCAGTTGGATCAGGATCGCCTCGTACTCGGTAAACGCCACTTCGGGGACTGCCCCCAGCACTGCCGGAAGCAAATGGGCGTCCACAGGTTTCCTACGGTCAGCAACTGGCCGAGAGACCCGCGCCCAACCCCTTAAAGCCTTCGCAATCAGAAAGCTTTTAGTAACGTCAGGTTGTCCCTTTAATTTAACATAAAATGCAATGCCTGCCAAGGAGCGCGCCACAGAAGCCCTGGATCTACCCCCCAAACGGAGACTCCAAATAAAAGAAAGCATCGCACGATGCTGACCCTTACCTGCCTGCCTGCTGCTACGGGAATAGTCTTCCCATTCATGCCAAGCCTGACGATAAGCCCGCAAAGTGGAGGGAGCTAGAGACTGCTCTGCTAAGCCCTCCATGCCGGCTCGATCACCTGCCAAACATAAGAGGGGCAAAGCACAGCATCAACGTCAGCACCAGGGGCCAAAGATCGGAATCTAGCCCACTGAAAACGTGATAACGCATCAGCTATCCCATTCTCTACCCCCGGCACGTGTCTTGCTTTAAACATGATGTTAAAACGCAAACATGTCAGCACCAGCTGCGCAAGCAAACGCAAAACCAGCAGGGAAGATGCGCGTTGACGATTAATCGCGTGCACCACGCCCAGGTTGTCACACCTGATCACGATGCTGCGATTGCGCAAGCGTTCACTCCAGATTTCTAAGGAAACCATTATGGGAAAGAGTTCGAGAAGGAGCAAGTCCCTGGTCAGACCCCTTCCTTCCCATTCCTCTGGCCAATGACCAACGCACCAGGAACCATCAAGGTAGCAACCAAATCCCGTGGCGCCTGCCGCATCGGTGAACAGCTGCAGCTGCAAATTGTCCGCGGGTGGAGGCAACCACAGCCGGACACCATTAAAATCCTGCAGAAACGAGACCCAGACAGAGAGGTCCCGCTTAATCTCTGAGGACAAACGGAGTAAATGTCTCGGCTTAGTGACTCCAGCCGTGGCCCTTTCTAGCTTGCGCGAAAAAACTCTGCCCATAGGAATGACCCTACAGGCAAAGTTCAACAGGCCCAGGAGAGATTGCGCCTGCCGCAGGGTAATTTTATTGGAAGCCGTGCACTCCTCTATGGCATTACGCAATTTGTGAACCTTATCGAGGGGAAGGCGACAGGCGCCCGCCGAGGTATCGATCTCGATACCCAGGAATGACAAGCAAGAGGCAGGGCCCTCAGTTTTGTCCGCAGCAACTGGGACTCCAAAATGAAAAAACAGCGCTTGCAAAGAAAACAACAAATAACTACATCTATCTGAACCAGAAGGGCCGACACACAAGAAGTCATCGAGATAGTGGGCCATCCCATGACCTCCGCAAGAAAATTCCACGCACCAGTGCAAGAAGGTGCTAAATCGCTCAAAATATGCGCATGACACCGAACATCCCATAGGCAAGCACTTGTCTATGTAATATTCGCCGTCCAAGCGAAATCCCATAAACCGGAATGACTCTGGGTGTAAGGGAAGCAGACGAAAAGCCGATTCAACATCTATCTTAGCCATCAGCGCGCCTGGACCATAAAACCTAACTACGTTCAAAGCATCGTCAAATGACTGGTACACCACCGAGGAAACCTCAACTGGTATGGCATCATTTACTGATGAGCCTGGCGGATAAGACAGATGTTGAATAAGCCTGTACTTTCCTGGAATCCTCTTGGGGACCACTCCCACCGGGGAAATCACAAGATCCCTTATGGGAGGTTCTGCAAAAGGCCCTGCCATGCGTCCTAAGGTAACCTCGCTAGCCACTTTCTCCCTAAGAATGTGAGGCAACTCGAACGCAGATTTCAAATTCCTAGGCGAACCTGTGTCAACCTCTCTGCAAATAGGTAACTGGAAACCAAAGCTGAAACCTTTAAACAAAAATTCCGCGTCCCGGAGAACAGGGTACCAACGCAACCATTTTGCCATTGCGGCGACGCAGACGGGGGATGAAGCTTTACTTAGAACCAGCACCTTTTGGCGGCTGAGCAGGCTGTTGCTGAGCACCCGCCTTGAAGCACTTGGCAACTGGGTGGCTGCCACTACATCGCAAGCAGAGGTGACGAAAACGACATTTTCGACCCTGCGTACAAGTGGAATTATTAAAAGCGAAACATTTTCCACTGGTCGCCTGCTGCTGGCCCTGACGACCTGAACTAGCTGATTTATTCACATTGAACGCTTCAAACGCAGGACGCAAAGGCTGCGTGACCTCGAGCCAAACCTCTACATCCTTCCAGCCTAGATCCATCACCCGTCTGCCGTCCTGCTTGCGACAGAATTCTTCGTCGTACGCTCGCCAAGCCATGCCCCTGGAGGACAACTGCATGCTATGAACTAAATGGAGGTACCTAATGACGTTCAGGTGCTCCTCTGGGCGCGTCTCCAAATAACAAGCCGAAAAAATGCAAAAACCGGCCAACCAATTATTGTAAGATTTGAAAGCTTCCAAACCTATACCACCCTTTGCCCTAGCCGCCTTAAACGCCTTCTTAGCTTTATCCGTAAGTGCAAAAATATCCACATAGTCACCTTTGCGGATCTTACTGCGGCAAGTCATTCTTAAACCTCGCAATACAGCGGTGTTGTCACAATGCACCCCTGCAGAACCTTCTAAACCCTTCTCTATTGGCTTGCGCTTATGGGTGCTATGCTTACGCCTTGAGCGATGCTTTGCCTCCAATTTTGCATATTTAGCTGCTCTCTTGCGCGCTCTGCCCGCGCTGTCCGCGTTAGATATAGAGGAAGCAAAAGAAGACGTCAAGGAACTAGAGTCTGAGAAAGACCCACCTGAACCCTCCGATGTCATGGTATCAGAGGAAAATCCAGACGGCCCCTCCCCGACATCCTCGTCAACCAGCTCTCCTTCTTCGACCACATCATCTGAAAAAGAAGGAAAAACACCGGCCGCCACCTCTGCGGCAGGCAACCTAGCATCCATATTGCCACGCCTCGAGTCTTGAGTGAACGGAACTGAGGGCGCACTAGTGCCCACACTATGCTGGGCCAAGCTAGGGGCAATGGCTCTCAATGCTTGCGCCAGCTGCTCTACCTCTGACCCCCCCTGCGCCCATACAGGATTGACGTTAGCAGGCGCGACGGTTTGAGTAGGCAACGAGCCTGCCGGCGGAGCCGCCAAAAATGGGGCAAGCACAGCCGCCAGGGTTGACAAAGCAGATGCGATGGCTGAGGGGTCTGGCTGCGCAGCAAAAGGGGGAGGGGTGGCAACACTCACAGATGCAGGGGATTGCACCCTATTACTGGTATTAGAATTCTGAGCCCCAGCCCTGGGAACATGAGCAGGGGACAGACTGGATGTGGAATGGCTGTAATGGCTAAGCCCCGCCCCCCGCTCACTAACATGGCGGGCGCCCCGCCGTGAGCGGGGAACGGGAAGGACCATGGGGACACTAGCATGGCCTTGGCTCCTCCTAGATGGGGCTCTATGGCCCCGCCGGAACCTCCGCCTTTTAGCGGAGGCTGTGACCAGGCCGCCGGATGGGAGAGCGCACCCGCGTGTAGGTGTCGCGGCGCGCTCCCGCCCGCTACCAGCCGCAGTGATCGCGGGAGCTCCGGCCGCGCCCGGAGTCAGCAGAGCCGAGCGCCGGCCTGAACCCCGCGCCTGCAAAGCAGCGTCGCCGGAGGCACCACCCGCCGCACACACGGCAGGGGCCACCCCGCGACGCCCAGCATGATTGGCGCCGGAGACAGGATCCGCCGCATCCGCGACGGAGGCTGCTCCTCCACGCCTGCGCAGGCCCCGCTCCGTAGCGGCGCCTGGAGAAGCACCCGCCGCGACCGCAGCAGGGGCCGCCCCACGCCGCTGGCGTGAGCCAGTATTCAGGTCAGTCTGGAGGAAGCGGGCAGGGGGGGCGCAGAGCGGCGGGGACGGGGCATGGCTAATGACAAAAGCGAGGGTGGACAGGGCCAGGTAAAGAAACAATAATGTGCTGCAATTTATTTATCTATAGCCAGGAAAGTGAGGGAAAGCAAAGTGTTAAATGTAGAAAATAGGGGCAGGGATAAGAAGGGAAGAGAATCTAGTGATGAAAATAAAAAGAAAAGAATTAACAGACCAATGTAAGGTACAGACTATCACTGACCAACTCTGACACTGACCACAATCTGGAACAACAATCTGGAACCAAGAGGCTTTGGCCCTCACTTCTAGCCCCTTATATAATGTCTCTATTGAAAACCCGCCCCTGCTAACGATAGGCTAACTCTAAACAGTAATTTGCATACATGCCGGCCCCCATCCTAGAGGTTTAACACACCTCTTTTCTTATGCAATCTTTCGGTTTCACTTAGTGTAGCACTGTTACTGTACTGCACACAAGTACATGGCTCCATAGCTCAGGGATTTGTGTAGCGCTGTTACTCTACTGCACACAATTACATAGCTCCATAGCTCAGTGATTTGTGTTGCGCTGTTACTGTACTGCACAAAAGTACATAGCTCCATAACTCAGTGATTAGAGTAGCGCTGTTACGGTACTGCACACAAGTACATAGCTACATAGCTCAGTGATTTGTGTAGCGCTGTTACTGTACTGCACACAAGTACATTGCTCCATAACTCAGTGATTTGTGTAGCGCTGTTACTGTACTGCACACAAGTACATTGCTCCATAGCTCAGTGATTTGTGTAGCACTGTTACTGTACTGCACACAAGTACATGGCTCCATAGCTCAGGGATTTGTGTAGAGCTGTTACTGTACTGCACACAAGTACTTTGCTCCATAACTCAGGGATTTGTGTAGCGCTGTTACGGTACTGCACACAATTACATAGCTCCATAACTCAGTGATTTGTGTAGCGCTGTTACTGTATTGCACACAAGTACATAGCTCCATAAATCAGTAATTTGTGTAGCGCTGTTACTATACTGCACACAAGTACTTAGCTCCATAAATCTGTGATTTGTGTAGCGCTGTTACTGTACTGCACACAAGTACATAGCTCCATAACTCTGTGATTTGTGTAGCACTGTTACGGTACTGCACACAAGTACATAGCTCCATAACTCAGTGATTTGTGTAGCGCTGTTACTGTACTGCACACAAGTACATGGCTCCATAACTCAGTGATTAGTGTAGTGCTGTTACTGTACTGCACACAAGTACATAGCTCCATAACTCAGTGATTTGTGTAGCGCTGTTACGGTACTGCACACAAGTACATAGCTCCATAACTCAGTGATTAGTGTAGCGCTGTTACTGTACTGCACACAAGTACATGGCTCCATAACTCAGTGATTAGTGAAGCGCTGTTACTGTACTGCAGACAAGTACATAGCTCCATAACTCAGTGATTTGTGTAGCGCTGTTACGGTACTGCACACAAGTACATGGCTCCATAACTCAGTGATTTGTGTAGCGCTGTTACTGTACTGCACACAAGTACATAGCTCCATAACTTTGTGATTTGTGTAGCACTGTTACGGTACTGCACACAAGTACATAGCTCCATAACTCAGTGATTTGTGTAGCACTGTTACTGTACTGCACACAAGTACATGGCTCCATAACTCAGTGATTAGTGTAGCGCTGTTACTGTACTGCACACAAGTACATAGCTCCATAACTCAGTGATTTGTGTAGCACTGTTACGGTACTGCACACAAGTACATGGCTCCATAACTCAGTGATTTGTGTAGCGCTGTTACTGTACTGTACACAAGTACATGGCTCCATAACTCAGTGATTAGTGTAGCGCTGTTACGGTACTGCACACAAGTACATGGCTCCATAACTCAATGATTTGTGTACTGCTGTTACGGTACTGCACACAAGTACATAGCTCCATAACTCTGTGATTTGTGTAGCACTGTTACGGTACTGCACACAAGTACATAGCTCCATAACTCAGTGATTTGTGTAGCGCTGTTACTGTACTGCACACAAGTACATGGCTCCATAACTCAGTGATTAGTGTAGCGCTGTTACTGTACTGCACACAAGTACATAGCTCCATAACTCAGTGATTTGTGTAGCACTGTTACGGTACTGCACACAAGTACATGGCTCCATAACTCAGTGATTTGTGTAGCGCTGTTACTGTACTGTACACAAGTACATGGCTCCATAACTCAATGATTTGTGTACTGCTGTTACGGTACTGCACACAAGTACATAGCTCCATAACTCTGTGATTTGTGTAGCGCTGTTACTGTACTGCACACAAGTACATAGCTCCATAACTCTGTGATTTGTGTAGCACTGTTACGGTACTGCACACAAGCACATAGCTCCATAACTCAGTGATTTGTGTATCGCTGTTACTGTACTGCACACAAGTACATAGTTCCATAACTCAGTGATTTGTGTAGCGCTGTTACTGTACTGCACACAAGTACATAGCTCCATAGCTCAGTGATTTGTGAAGAGCTGTTACGGTACTGCACACAAGTACATAGCTCCATAACTCAGTAATTTGTGTAGCGCTGTTACTGTACTGCACACAAGTGCATAGCTCCATAACTCTGTGATTTGTGTAGCGCTGTTACTGTACTGCACACAAGTACATAGCTCCATAACTCTGTGATTTGTGTAGCACTGTTACGGTAATGCACACCAGTACATAGCTCCATAACTCAGTGATTTGTGTAGCGCTGTTACGGTACTGCACACAATTACATAGCTCCATAACTCAGTGATTTGTGTAGCGCTGTTACGGTACTGCACACAAGTACATAGCTCCATAACTCAGTGATTTGTGTAGCGCTGTTACGGTACTGTGCACACGTACATAGCTCCATAACTCAGTGATTAGTGTAGAGCTGTTACTGTACTGCACACAATTACATAGCTCCATAACTCAGTGATTTGTGTAGCGCTGTTACGGTACTGCACACAAGTACATATCTCCATAGCTCAGTGATTTGTGTAGCGCTGTTACGGTACTGCACACAAGTATTTAGCTCCATAACTCAGTGATTTGTGTAGCGCTGTTACTGTACTGCACACAAGTACATAGCTCCATAACTCAGTGATTTGTGTAGCACTGTTACGGTACAGCACACAAGTATATAGCTCCATAACTCAGTGATTTGTGTAGCTCTGTTACTGTACTGCACAAAAGTATATAGCTCCATAACTCAGTGATTAGTGTAGCGCTGTTATGGTACTGCACACAAGTACATAGCTACATAGCTCAGTGATTTGTGTAGCACTGTTATGGTACTGCACACAAGTACATAGCTCCATAGCTCATTGATTAGTGTAGCGCTGTTACGGTACTGCACACAAGTACATAGCTACATAGCTCAGTGATTTGTGTACTGCTGTTATAGTACTGCACACAAGTACATAGCTCCATAACTCAGTGATTAGAGTAGCGCTGTTACGGTACTGCACACAAGTACATAGCTACATAGCTCAGTGATTTGTGTAGCGCTGTTACTGTACTGCACACAAGTACATTGCTCCATAGCTCAGTGATTTGTGTAGCACTGTTACTGTACTGCACACAAGTACATGGCTCCATAGCTCAGGGATTTGTGTAGCGCTGTTACTGTACTGCACACAAGTACTTTGCTCCATAACTCAGGGATTTGTGTAGCGCTGTTACGGTACTGCACACAAGTACATGGCTCCATAACTCAGTGATTTGTGTAGTGCTGTTACTGTATTGCACACAAGTACATAGCTCCATAACTCAGTGATTTGTGTAGCGCTGTTACTGTATTGCACACAAGTACATAGCTCCATAACTCAGTGATTTGTGTAGTGCTGTTACTATACTGCACACAAGTACTTAGCTCCATAAATCTGTGATTTGTGTAGCGCTGTTACTGTACTGCACACAAGTACATAGCTCCATAACTCTGTGATTTGTGTAGCACTGTTATGGTACTGCACACAAGTACATAGCTCCATAACTCAGTGATTTGTGTAGCGCTGTTACTGTACTGCACACAAGTACATGGCTCCATAACTCAGTGATTAGTGTAGCGCTGTTACTGTACTGCACACAAGTACATAGCTCCATAACTCAGTGATTTGTGTAGCGCTGTTACGGTACTGCACACAAGTACATAGCTCCATAACTCAGTGATTAGTGTAGCGCTGTTACTGTACTGCACACAAGTACATGGCTCCATAACTCAGTGATTAGTGTAGCGCTGTTACTGTACTGCACACAAGTACATAGCTCCATAACTCAGTGATTTGTGTAGCACTGTTACGGTACTGCACACAAGTACATGGCTCCATAACTCAGTGATTTGTGTAGCGCTGTTACTGTACTGCACACAAGTACATAGCTCCATAACTCTGTGATTTGTGTAGCACTGTTACGGTACTGCACACAAGTACATAGCTCCATAACTCAGTGATTTGTGTAGCGCTGTTACTGTACTGCACACAAGTACATAGTTCCATAACTCAGTGATTTGTGTAGCGCTGTTACTGTACTGCACACAAGTACATAGCTCCATAGCTCAGTGATTTGTGAAGAGCTCTTACGGTACTGCACACAAGTACATAGCTCCATAACTCAGTAATTTGTGTAGCGCTGTTACTGTACTGCACACAAGTACATAGCTCCATAACTCTGTGATTTGTGTAGCGCTGTTACTGTACTGCACACAAGTACATAGCTCCATAACTCTGTGATTTGTGTAGCACTGTTACGGTACTGCACACAAGTACATAGCTCCATAACTCTTTGATTTGTGTAGGGCTGTTACGGTAATGCACACCAGTACATAGCTCCATAACTCAGTGATTTGTGTAGCGCTGTTACGGTACTGCACACAATTACATAGCTCCATAACTTAGTGATTTGTGTAGCGCTGTTACGGTACTGCACACAAGTACATAGCTCCATAACTCAGTGATTTGTGTAGCGCTGTTACGGTACTGTGCACACGTACATAGCTCCATAACTCAGTGATTAGTGTAGAGCTGTTACTGTACTGCACACAATTACATAGCTCCATAACTCAGTGATTTGTGTAGCGCTGTTACGGTACTGCACACAAGTACATAGCTCCATAGCTCAGTGATTTGTGTAGCGCTGTTACGGTACTGCACACAAGTATTTAGCTCCATAACTCAGTGATTTGTGTAGCGCTGTTACTGTACTGCACACAAGTACATAGCTCCATAACTCAGTGATTTGTGTAGCACTGTTACGGTACAGCACACAAGTATATAGCTCCATAACTCAGTGATTTGTGTAGCTCTGTTACTGTACTGCACAAAAGTATATAGCTCCATAACTCAGTGATTAGTGTAGCGCTGTTATGGTACTGCACACAAGTACATAGCTACATAGCTCAGTGATTTGTGTAGCACTGTTATGGTACTGCACACAAGTACATAGCTACATAGCTCAGTGATTTGTGTACTGCTGTTATAGTACTGCACACAAGTACATAGCTCCATAGCTCAGTGATTTGTGTAGCGCTGTTACTGTACTGCACACAAGTACATTGCTCCATAGCTCAGTGATTTGTGTAGCACTGTTACTGTACTGCACACAAGTACATGGCTCCATAGCTCAGGGATTTGTGTAGCGCTGTTACTGTACTGCACACAAGTACTTTGCTCCATAACTCAGGGATTTGTGTAGCGCTGTTACGGTACTGCACACAATTACATAGCTCCATAACTCAGTGATTTGTGTAGCGCTGTTACTGTATTGCACACAAGTACATAGCTCAATAACTCAGTGATTTGTGTAGCGCTGTTACTATACTGCACACAAGTACTTAGCTCCATAAATCTGTGATTTGTGTAGCGCTGTTACTGTACTGCACACAAGTACATAGCTCCATAACTCTGTGATTTGTGTAGCACTGTTACGGTACTGCACACAAGTACATAGCTCCATTACTCAGTGATTTGTGTAGCGCTGTTACTGTACTGCACACAAGTACATGGCTCCATAACTCTGTGATTTGTGTAGCACTGTTACGGTACTGCACACAAGTACATAGCTCCATAACTCAGTGATTTGTGTAGCGCTGTTACTGTACTGCACACAAGTACATGGCTCCATAACTCAGTGATTAGTGTAGCGCTGTTACTGTACTGCACACAAGTACATAGCTCCATAACTCAGTGATTTGTGTAGCACTGTTACGGTACTGCACACAAGTACATGGCTCCATAACTCAGTGATTTGTGTAGCGCTGTTACTGTACTGTACACAAGTACATGGCTCCATAACTCAGTGATTAGTGTAGCGCTGTTACGGTACTGCACACAAGTACATGGCTCCATAACTCTGTGATTTGTGTAGCGCTGTTACTGTACTGCACACAAGTACATAGCTCCATAACTCTGTGATTTGTGTAGCACTGTTACGGTACTGCACACAAGCACATAGCTCCATAACTCAGTGATTTGTGTAGCGCTGTTACTGTACTGCACACAAGTACATAGTTCCATAACTCAGTGATTTGTGTAGCGCTGTTACTGTACTGCACACAAGTACATAGCTCCATAGCTCAGTGATTTGTGAAGAGCTGTTACAGTACTGCACACAAGTACATAGCTCCATAACTCAGTGATTTGTGTAGCGCTGTTACTGTACTGCACACAAGTACATAGCTCCATAACTCTGTGATTTGTGTAGCGCTGTTACTGTACTGCACACAAGTACATAGCTCCATAACTCTGTGATTTGTGTAGCACTGTTACGGTACTGCACACAATTACATAGCTCCATAACTCAGTGATTTGTGTAGCGCTGTTACGGTACTGCACACAAGTACATAGCTCCATAACTCAGTGATTTGTGTAGCGCTGTTACGGTACTGTGCACAAGTACATAGCTCCATAACTCAGTGATTAGTGTAGAGCTGTTACTGTACTGCACATAATTACATAGCTCCATAACTCAGTGATTTGTGTAGCGCTGTTACGGTACTGCACACAAGTACATAGCTCCATAGTTCTATGATTTGTGTAGCGCTGTTACTGTACTGCACACAAGTACATAGCTCCATAGCTCAGTGATTTGTGAAGAGCTGTTACAGTACTGCACACAAGTACATAGCTCCATAACTCAGAGATTTGTGTGGCTCTGCTACGGTACTGCACACAGTTACATAGCTCCATAACTCAGTGATTTGTGTGGCGCTGTTAAGGTACTGCACACAAGTACATAGCTCCATAACTCAGTGACTTGTGTAGCGCTGTTACTGTCTGCACACAAGTACATAGCTCCATAACTCAGTGATTTGTGTAGCGCTGTTACGGTACTGCACACAAGTACATAGCTCCATAACTCAGTGACTAGTGTAGCGCTGTTACGGTACAGCACACAAGTACATAGCTCCATAACTCAGTGATTAGTGTAGCGCTGTTACTGTACTGCACAAAAGTACATAGCTCCATAACTCAGTGATTAGTGTAGCGCTGTTACTGTACTGCACAAAAGTACTTAGCTCCATAACTCAGTGATTTGTGTAGCACTGTTACGGTAATGCACATGGGTACATAGCTCCATAACTCAGTGATTTGTGTAGCACTGTTACGGTAATGCACACGGGTACATAGCTCCATAACTCAGTGATTTGTGTAGCGCTGTTAGGGTTCAGCACACCAGTACATAGCACCATAAGTCAGTGATTTATGTAGCGCTGTTACTGTACTGCACACAAGTACATAGCTCCATAACTTAATGATTAGTGTAGCGCTGTTACTGTACTGCACACAAGTATATAGCTCCATAACTCAGTGATTAGTGTAGCGCTGTTACGGTACTGCACACAAGTACATAGCTCCATAACTCAGTGATTAGTGTAGCGCTGTTACTGTACAGCACAAAAGTACATAGCTCCATAACTCAGTGATTAGTGTAGCGCTGTTACTGTACTTCACAAAAGTACTTAGCTCCATAACTCAGTGATTTGTGTAGCACTGTTACGGTAATGCACACGTGTGCATAGCTCCATAACTCAGTGATTTGTGTAGAGCTGTTACTGTACTGCACACAAGTACATAGCTCCATAACTCAGTGATTAGTGTAGCGCTGTTACTGTACTGCACACAAGTACATAGCTCCATAACTCAGTGATTAGTGTAGCGCTGTTAAGGTACTGCACACAAGTACATAGCTCCATAGCTCAGTGATTTGTGTAGCGCTGTTACGGTACTGCACACAAGTACATAGCTCCATAGCTCAGTGATGTGTGTAGCGCTGTTATGGTACTGCACACAAGTACATAGCTCCATAACTCAGTGATTTGTGTAGCACTGTTACGGTACTGCACACAAGTACATATCTCCATAGCTCAGTGATTTGTGTAGCGCTGTTACTGTACTGCACACAAGTACATAGCTCCATAACTCAGTGATTTGTGTAGAGCTGTTACGGTACTGCACACAAGTACATAGCTCCATAGCTCAGTGATTAGTGTAGAGCTGTTACGGTACTGCACACAAGTACATAGCTCCATATCTCAGTGATTTGTGTAGAGCTGTTACGGTACTGCACACAAGTACATAGCTCCATAGCTCAGTGATTAGTGTAGAGCTGTTACGGTACTGCACACAAGTACATAGCTCCATAACTCAGTGATTTGTGTAGCGCTGTTACTGTACTGCACACAAGTACATAGCTCCATTGCTCAGTGATTTGTGTAGTGCTGTTACGGTACTGCACACAAGTACATAGCTCCATAGCTCAGTGATTTGTGTAGCGCTGTTACAGTACTGCACACAAGTACATAGCTCCATAACTCAGTGATTTGTGTAGAGCTGTTACGGTACTGCACACAAGTACATAGCTCCATATCTCAGTGATTAGTGTAGCACTGTTACGGTACTGCACACAAGTACATAGCTCCATATCTCAGTGATTAGTGTAGCACTGTTACGGTACTGCACACAAGTACATAGCTCCATAGCTCAGTGATTAGTGTAGCGCTGTTACGGTACTGCACACAAGTACATAGCTCCATAACTCAGTGATTTGTGTAGCGCTGTTACTGTACTGCACACAAGTACATAGCTCCATAGCTCAGTGATTTGTGTAGTGCTGTTACGGTACTGCACACAAGTACATAGCTCCATAACTCAGTGATTTGTGTAGCGCTGTTACAGTACTGCACACAAGTACATAGCTCCATAACTCAGTGATTAGAGTAGCACTGTTACGGTACTGCACACAAGTACATAGCTCCATAACTCAGTGATAAGTGTAGCGCTGTTACGGTACTGCACACAAGTACATAGCTCCATTGCTCAGTGATTTGTGTAGCGCTGTGATGGTATGAAGAGATGAGAACTGACTAAGTTTAAATCTATATAAGAGTCCTTAGTTTTTTGTAATTGGTTGGAATTTGTCAGTAGTTGCTAGGTAGTGTAGTTTGGGGGGGGGTTGTCTTGGTTGATTGGTCGCTGACCATGTGGGAGCTCGTGGGAGTGGCTTGGTGGACTTTATAGGACTGGGGTACGCCCAGCAACTTCCTTTTCTGGATGGTGTTTGTCCTGGGTGCCATTCTCAGGAACTGTATCCAGTGACATTTATACTTGTATCTCCCTGTCTTTTATATCTCCCTGACCCTTGTATTCTCCTGTTTTGTGCACCCCTTGTCTGTTTGCTTCCCCTCTGGTTTTTTATTTTTCTTATTTTCACTCTTCTTCAATTTATCACTTTCCCTTTCACCTCTGCCCACCCCCCCCCTTTTTTCATGCCTCGCCCAAAACGTTCAGTACCCCCCCCGCCGATTTATAGATTCTCCAGCCCCCCCCACCTCCTCCTGCTCGGCGCCGTCTGAGTCTGCCATCCGTTTTGTCCCTGGCAGAAGTCTCAAATGCTGCCTGGGGACTGGCCACGCCCCCCACCGCCGACTACAGCCTCCCTCCTGCCGGGCCTTATTCCTCCCCGGGCGAGTGGTCCCCGTCTCCTGTGGGGTCACCGCTCGCTCCGGCAACCTCCCTCCAACTGCTCGCGGGCGCGCGGTCACCTCCGGCGCCCGCACGCATCTACATCCCGGCCCTTCCTTCCTCCGCTCCTGGCCTCCTGATGCCCCCCGTTGTCGGGTCCCCCCCCGCTGCGCTGTATAAAGCTGCGGGGGGCCCGGCCTTCATTGCGCCCGCGTGCGGCTCCAGCCAGGCGCTTCCTCCCTCCACTCCTGTCCCCATGATGTCCCCCACTGCCGGGTGCCCCCCCGCGGCGCTGTATAAGGCTGCGGGGGTTCCGGCCCACCTTCCGGCCAGCACTGCAAGCCCCTTCACCCCCGCGATGCTGTACCAAGCTGCGGGGGACCCAGTCCTCCATGCGGCCAGCGCCGCCCCCCCCTCCCCCCCGCAGCCGCCATTTTGCCCCCGGGCCCCGCCCCATATCACCAGCCTTCGGCTCCTATTTTCATGGGGTCCAACTACTCTGGGGGGTGGGTGCTCCCCCCCCTCTCTATAACCCCCCCTGTTCCTCCCAGCCTCCTCTCCCAGCCTGTTTCCTCCCTACCCCCCTTTTCTCTTACAGCAGCGCATCCTTCTTTCCCTGTTTTTTCCTCTGCTCCTTCCCTCACTTCATGGTCCTCCCCAGTTTTTCCTTCAGTTTCCCAACCTTCGGTTTTTCCTACTTTTCCAGGCCAATTTTCCAATTACCCCCTTTTTCCTCCTGCGGGGGCCCCTTTTCCTTATTGGCACCCCTCTTTTGCCCAGCCTTATACTTTTCCAAATTACCCTGTGCCTGTTAATTCTCCTTCTGCCCCATCTTGGCCGCAACAGTTTGTTCCCCCACAGGGTCCTGCCCCATGCCCACCAGCACCTTCTCTCAGTGCGGTTTGCGCCGCCCCTCCCCCTTTAACTCCTTCTCCTCCTGTCCAGGTTTTTCACCCAGCAACAGTTCCGAGTACCCCCGCTGCGTTGTTCAGTGATTTACCATCCTCTATGTCTCGCCGCAGTGTTTTGCCTTGTGCTCCAGCGATGGCTTCTGGTGGTGCTGGGATCTCGGGTGGTAGCGCCGTGGCCGGTCCTGATACAGGGGACGTGATCGTTGCCCCTGATGTTGCGGTGCCGGAGGCTGTCGGTGACTGGATGTCGGGTCTGGCTGGTGGTGAGTCTGCTGTCCCTCCTTTGCAGTTCGATACGGAATCTTCAGGGTCTAGCGATAGTAGCTCCTCGTCTAGCTCTCTGCCGCGCCCGTGAAAATTAGCTAAACTGGTTGCGCAGCGTTTGGTTAAGAAAGCGGCTAAGCGTAAGTCAGCTCCGGCTGCTGTTGTAGCGCCTGTTGAAGATGCGGGTATGGTTCACTGTGCCAATACGGCAGTGGAGAGGGGTTTGCGTAAGCGAGTTAGGGACAAGATTCGCAAGGGTAAGTTTGTGGATGTTTTTTCTCTAACCGAAGACATGAAGAAAGCTTTAGATAAAGCCAAAAAACCTGGGGGTGGCGGGGAGGATTCTTGCCGTGGTTTTCATCATTGGCTTAGCGGTATACTGGTTTTTTCGGATCATCCCGATGGGGAGGGTGTTTTGCCATAAATTGGAGCGGGCCATTGCGGGGGTCTCCAACCCGCATTTTAGTGTTCGCCTTTCCAGGGAAATCCTAGATGACCTCCGGGTGTGGGCTTCATTTTTGTTGGATTTCAACCTCGAGTTAATTTGGCCATTGCAGCTTGTTGACAATGCTGAATTGCAGTTGTTCACCGATGCTGCAGGTTCAACTGGCTTCGGGGCATATTTTCAGGGGGAATGGTGCGCTGCTCCATGGCCGGCATCATGGATAGCTCGCGGATTGCAGTCTAACCTGTTGTTATTGGAACTTTTTCCGATAATTGTGGCTGTGGATTTGTGGGCTGACAGTTTGTCTAACCAGAACATAATTTTTTGGTGTGACAACCTGGGCGTGGTGCACGCTATTAATAATCAGCGTTCTTCTTCTCCTATGGCGCTGCGTCTGTTGAGGTTTTTAGTTTTGAGATGTTTGAAGGCGAATATTGTCTTTAGGGCGAGGCATGTACCGGGCATTGAAAACGGGATAGCGGATTCACTATCCCGCTTTCAATTTGATAGGTTTCGGGTGTTGGCCCCTGAGGCTAATCCGATTGGGATGACGTGTCCGTCTTCTGTCTGGCAGATTGTCGAGCCGGACTAATTGGTCTGGCCCGGAAGTCCCTGGCTCCGTCAACTTTGCGAGTTTACGAGGCAGCTTGGCGCGACTGGGAGGCTTATCGGGTTAGGCATCCTGCGGTGGGTAAGTCTTTAGATCAGCGTTTAGTTGAATTTGTGTGGGACCATTATCAGAGGGGCCGATCTAAGGCGGCCATGGCTTCCGCCCTTGCAGGTATTGCTTTTTTCTCTCGCCTTCATGGCGGTCATGATCCCACAAAGTCCTTTGTGCTGTCTAAGGCCCTTAAGGGTTGGGCTAAAGAAAATCCCAGGGTGGCTGATTCTCGCCGGCCGATTGACCTGGCCCTGCTGCAGAGGTTGATAGGGGTAGTTTCATTGATTACATCTTCCGAATTTGAGTCTTTTTTGTTACGTTTAGCGTTTGCGCTTGCTTTTTTTGGCGCGTTTCGGATTAGTGAGCTTGTGGCATCTAGTAAGAGGTCTGCTGATTCAGGGCTATTATTTAAGCATGTGGTAATCCAGGCGGGGGCTATCCTGTGCAAAATTCCACGTTCAAAAACTGATCAGTTAGGGCGTGGGCGTTGGGTTACCATCAAGCAGCATGCTAATTCTGAGATTTGCCCTTTGCGCTTGGCTGGGATATATGCGGGTCTGCGCCCGTCGGTTGGCGCGCAATGGTTATTACATGCTGACTCCTCTCCTTTGACTAAGTTTCAGTTTGCTGCTGTGTTTAAGCGCTGTTTGGGTCAGCTGGGTTTAGATGTTGCGCATTACGGGACGCATTCTTTCCGTATTGGCGCGGCTACTTGTGCAGCAGCTAGCGGATTGCCTCCATTTGCCAATCAAGCAATTGGGAGTTGGAGGTCATCCGCCTATAAATCATATGTTAGAGGTGATAAGCTTTAAGTTGTGTTTTTCTCACCCAGAAACGTAGTTTACCCGCCAGTTTTTGAATGGCTAGCATTCAAAAATTGAGGGTGTGAAGGGATTTTTTAATTTTTCCTCCAAAGAAAAAAGGGCCGTAATTCAATTGGCTTATTATACACGGCTCATGGATCACTAGGACAAACAGGAGGTTTTTTGGATTTTCTCCTTCGCCTGGGCATTGTTACTAACATTCTCCTCCTAAGTTACCTCTATCCTCTTCATATAATGTTTCTTTACTGACGTTTTAGTTCTTTTTGCTCTTTTACAGCTATGTCCGTGTCTTCTGAGCAAGTCTGGCTTGTGGGCCATTCGTTTATTTATTGGGCTGAAAGGCATGCGATGGCAAAAAGGGCATCCCTGTTGTTAGGGTGGCATCAGGTTCGTTGGTTTGGAGTCAGGGGCATGCGGTGGCCAGCTCTTTTAGAATTCTTGTTTCAGCAGGAGATGCACTGTGGGCGCCCGGCATGGCTGGTGATTCACCTCGGAGGCAATGATGTGGGGCAGTCTAAGGGTATAGATCTGATCTTGCGGATGCAGGCTGATTTGTGCGCCCTTTGGTCCCGGTGGCCGGAGGTGCGCTTGGTATGGTCGGAAATTATCCTCGCCATGTATGGAGGGGTTCAAGGGACTTGTTGGCTTTGGTTAAGGCTCGCAGGAAGATTAACAAGGCTGTTTCTCGTTTTGTCTCCGGGTCAGGTGGTTTGGTGGTTCGGCACCCAAGTTTACGTTTAGAGCAGGTTCCGTTTTTTCGCCCTGATGGGGTGCATTTATCAGATTTGGGGTTAGGTGTGTTTTTGGGTGATGTTATTTCCTGTTTGGATGCGGTCTAGTGTTTTGGTTTGGGTGGCAGGCTGTGGTTCTTTGGAACCTGGCGGTGGCGGGAAGGTGCTACAATCCAGCGGCCATGTAAAGTGTAAGAGTATTCGTTGTGGAGCACATATCCTTTAAATGGTCGTAGTATGGCCTACCTCTGTGGGAGGACTTTGGGCATCAGTCTCTGTGGACACGCTCGTGCTATGCAATATCATAGGGGTTGTGAGTCTTCGCAGCTTAGCTTACAATGACCACAGGGGGGGCGTTTCAGTCGCTCCCTAATATTGGTCACAATGGCCACAGGGGGGGGCGTATCAGTCGTCCCCTAATATTGGCTAAGATCATATGGCTGGAGCTGGTTGTAGCATCCTTCTTTGCCTCCCAATAAAGTAAATTCAATAATTTAAGTATAATTCAGGGTCATACCTTTAATAAAGAAAGTTATGACCATTTAACCAAAGCAGTCTGTGTCCTGTCTTTATTTTAGTATAAGTTAGTGTAAGCTGTTATATATTGTGTTTAATTGCAATAAAGTTATGGACGCCTTAGAAGAGATGAGAACTGACTAAGTTTAAATCTATATAAGAGTCCTTAGTTTTTTGTAATTGGTTGGAATTTGTCAGTAGTTGCTAGGTAGAGTAGTTTGGGGGGGGTGTCATGGTTGATTGGTCGCTGACCATGTGGGAGCTCGTGGGAGTGGCTTGGTGGACTTTATAGGACTGGGGTACGCCCAGCAACATCCTTTTCTGGATGGTGTTTGTCCCTCCCTCCCTTCCCTATCTCTTTACTGTGTATTTGCTGTGTATGTTTTTACTAACATTTTTATTGTTGTGTCTCGGCGGGAAGGTGCTACAATCCAGCGGCCACGTAAAGTGTAAGAGTATTCGTTATGGAGCACATATCCTTTAAATGGTCGTAGTATGGCCTACCTCTGCGTTAGGACTTTGGGCGTCAGTCTCTGCGGACACGCACGTACTATGCAATATCATAGGGGTTGTGAGTCTTCGCAGCTTAGCTTACAATGACCACAGGGGGGGCGTTTCAGTCGCTCCCTAATATTGGTCACAATGGCCACAGGGGGGGGGGCGTATCAGTCGTCCCCTAATATTGGCTAAGATCATATGGCTGGAGCTGGTTGTAGCATCCTTCTTTGCCTCCCAATAAAGTAAATTCAATAATTTAAGTATAATTCAGGGTCATACCTTTAATAAAGAAAGTTATGACCATTTAACCAAAGCAGTCTGTGTCCTGTCTTTATTTTAGTATAAGTTAGTGTAAGCTGTTATATATTGTGTTTAATTGCAATAAAGTTATGGACGCCTTATGCACACAAGTACATAGCTCCATAACTCAGTGATTTGTGTAGCGCTGTTACGGTACTGCACACAAGTACATAGCTCCATAACTCAGTGATTAGTGTAGCGCTGTTACTGTACTGCACACAAGTACATAGCTCCATAACTCAGTGATTTGTGTAGCGCTGTTAAGGTACTGCACACAAGTACATAGCTCCATAACTCAGTGATTTATGTAGCGCTGTTAATGTACTGCACACAATTACATAGCTCCATAACTCAGTGATTAGTGTAGCGCTGTTACTGTACTGCACACAAGTACATAGCTCCATAACTCAGTGATTTGTGTAGCGCTGTTACGGTACTGCACACAAGTACATAGCTCCATAACTCAGTGATTAGTGTAGCGCTGTTACGGTACTGCACACAAGTACATAGCTCCATAGCTCAGTGATTAGTGTAGCGCTGTTACTGTACTGCACACAAGTACATAGCTCCATAGCTCAGTGATTAGTGTAGCGCTGTTACTGTACTGCACACAAGTACATAGCTCCATAGCTCAGTGATTAGTGTAGCGCTGTTACTGTACTGCACACAAGTACATAGCTCCATAACTCAGTGATTAGTGTAGCGCTGTTACTGTACTGCACACAAGTACATAGCTCCTTAACTCAGTGATTAGTGTAGCGCTGTTACTGTAAAGCACACAAGTACATAGCTCCATACCTCAGTGATTTGTGTGGCGCTATTACAGTACTGCACACAAGGACATAGCTCCATAACTCAGTGATTAGTGTAGCGCTGTTATTGTAAAGCACACAAGTACATAGCTCCATAGCTCAGTGATTTGTGTGGCGCTGTTACGGTACTGCACACAAGTACATAGCTCCATAACTCAGTTATTTGTGTAGCGCTGTTACGGTACTGCACACAAGTACATAGCTCCATAGCTCAGTGCTTTGTGTAGCGCTGTTACTGTACTGCACACAAGAACATAGCTCCATAACTCAGTGATTTGTGTAGCGCTGTTACGGTACTGCACACAAGTACATAGCTCCATAGGTCAGTGATTTGTGTAGCGCTGTTACTGTACTGCACACAAGTACTTAGCTCCATAGCTCAGTGATTAGTGTAGCGCTGTTACGGTACTGCACACAATTACATAGCTCCATAACTTGGAGATTAGTGTAGCGCTGTTACGGTACTGCACACAAGTACATAGCTCCATAACTCAGTGATTAGTGTAGCGCTGTTACGGTACTGCACACAAGTACATAGCTCCATAGCTCAGTGATTAGAGTAGCGCTGTTACGGTACTGCACACAAGTACATGGCTCCATAGCTCAGGGATTTGTGTAGCGCTGTTACTGTACTGCACACAAGAACATAGCTCCATAACTCAGGTATTTGTGTAGCGCTGTTACGGTACTGCACACAATTACATAGCTCCATAACTCAGTGATTTGTGTAGCGCTGTTACTGTACTGCACAAAAGTACATAGCTCCATAACTCAGTGATTAGTGTAGCGCTGTTACGGTACTGCACACAAATACATAGCTCCATAACTCAGTGATTAGAGTAGCGCTGTTACGGTACTGCACACAAGTACATAGCTACATAGCTCAGTGATTTGTGTAGCACTGTTACGGTACTGCACACAAGTACATAGCTCCATAGCTCAGTGATTAGTGTAGCGCTGTTACGGTACTGCACACAAGTACATAGCTCCATAACTCAGTGATTAGAGTAGCGCTGTTACGGTACTGCACACAAGTACATAGCTACATAGCTCAGTGATTTGTGTAGCGCTGTTACTGTACTGCACACAAGTACATGGGTCCATAGCTCAGGGATTTGTGTAGCGCTGTTACTGTACTGCACACAAGTACTTTGCTCCATAACTCAGGGATTTGTGTAGCGCTGTTACGGTACTGCACACAATTACATAGCTCCATAACTCAGTGATTTGTGTAGCGCTGTTACTGTATTGCACACAAATACATAGCTACATAGCTCAGTGATTTGTGTAGCGCTGTTACTGTACTGCACACAAGTACTTAGCTCCATAACTCTGTGATTTGTGTAGCGCTGTTACTGTACTGCACACAAGTACTTAGCTCCATAACTCTGTGATTTGTGTAGCGCTGTTACTGTACTGCACACAAGTATATAGCTCCATAACTCTGTGATTTGTGTAGCACTGTTACGGTACTGCACACATGTACATAGCTCCATAACTCAGTGATTTGTGTAGCGCTGTTACTGTACTGCACACAAGTACATGGCTCCATAACTCAGTGATTAGTGTAGCGCTGTTACTGTACTGCACACAAGTACATAGCTCCATAGCACAGTGATTTGTGTAGCGCTGTTACGGTACTGAACACAAGTACATAGCTCCATAACACAGTGATTTGTGTAGCGCTGTTACGGTACTGAACACAAGTACATAGCTCCATAACTCAGTGATTAGTGTAGCGCTGTTACGGTACTGCACACAAGTACATGGCTCCATAACTCAGTGATGTGTAGCGCTGTTACTGTACTGCACACAAGTACATGACTCCATAACTCAGTGATTAGTGTAGTGCTGTTACGGTACTGCACACAAGTACATGGCTCCATAACTCAATGATTTGTGTACTGCTGTTACGGTACTGCACACAAGTACATAGCTCCATAACTATGTGATTTGTGTAGCGCTGTTACTGTACTGCACACAAGTACATAGCTCCATAACTCTGTGATTTGTGTAGCACTGTTACGGTACTGCACACAAGTACATAGCTCCATAACTGTGTGATTTGTGTAGCGCTGTTACGGTAATGCACACCAGTACATAGCTCCATAACTCAGTGATTTGTGTAGCACTGTTACGGTACTGCACACAAGTACATAGCTCCATAGCTCAGCGATTAGTGTAGTGCTGTTACGGTACTGCACACAAGTACATAGCTCCATAACTCAGTGATTTGTGTAGCACTGTTACGGTACTGCACACAAGTACTTAGCTCCATAGCTCAGTGATTAGTGTAGCGCTGTTACGGTACTGCACACAATTACATAGCTCCATAACTTGGAGATTAGTGTAGCGCTGTTACGGTACTGCACACAAGTACATAGCTCAATAACTCAGTGATTAGTGTAGCGCTGTTACGGTACTGCACACAAGTACATAGCTCCATAGTTCAGTGCTTTGTGTAGCGCTGTTACTGTACTGCACACAAGTACATAGCTCCATAACTCAGTGATTTGTGTAGCGCTGTTACTGTACTGCACACAAGTACATAGCTCCATAACTCAGTGATTAGTGTAGCGCTGTTACGGTACTGCACACAAGTACATAGCTCCATAGCTCAGTGATTAGTGTAGCACTGTTACTGTACTGCACACAAGTACATAGCTCCATAACTTGGTGATTAGTGTAGCGCTGTTATGGTACTGCACACAAGTACATAGCTCCATAACTCAGTGATTTGTGTAGCGCTGTTACTGTACTGCACACAGGTGCATAGCTCCATAGCTCAGTGATTTGTGTAGCACTGTTACTGTACTGCACACAAGTGCATAGCTCCATAACTCAGGGATTTGTGTAGCGCTGTTACTGTACTGCACACAAGTACATAGCTCCATAACTCAGTGATTTGTGTAGCGCTGTTACTGTACTGCACACAAGTACATTGCTCCATAGCTCAGTGATTTGTGTAGCACTGTTACTGTACTGCACACAAGTACATGGCTCCATAGCTCAGGGATTTGTGTAGTGCTGTTACTGTACTGCACACAAGTACATAGCTCCATAACTCAGGGATTTGTGTAGCGCTGTTACGGTACTGCACACAATTACATAGCTCCATAACTCAGTGATTTGTGTAGCGCTGTTACTGTACTGCACAAAAGTACATAGCTCCATAACTCAGTGATTAGTGTAGCGCTGTTACGGTACTGCACACAAGTACATAGCTCCATAACTCAGTGATTAGAGTAGCGCTGTTACGGTACTGCACACAAGTACATAGCTACATAGCTCAGTGATTTGTGTAGCACTGTTACGGTACTGCACACAAGTACATAGCTCCATAGCTCAGTGATTAGTGTAGCGCTGTTACGGTACTGCACACAAGTACATAGCTACATAGCTCAGTGATTTGTGTAACGCTGTTACTGTACTGCACACAAGTACATGGCTCCATAGCTCAGGGATTTGTGTAGCGCTGTTACTGTACTGCACAAAAGTACTTTGCTCCATAACTCAGGGATTTGTGTAGCGCTGTTACTGTACTGCACACAATTACATAGCTCCATAACTCAGTGATTTGTGTAGCGCTGTTACTGTATTGCACACAAGTACATAGCTCCATAACTCAGTGATTTGTGTAGCGCTGTTACTGTACTGCACACAAGTACTTAGCTCCATAACTCTGTGATTTGTGTAGCGCTGTTACTGTACTGCACACAAGTACATAGCTCCATAACTCTGTGATTTGTGTAGCACTGTTACGGTACTGCACACATGTACATAGCTCCATAACTCAGTGATTTGTGTAGCGCTGTTACTGTACTGCACACAAGTACATGGCTCCATAACTCAGTGATTAGTGTAGCGCTGTTACTGTACTGCACACAAGTACATAGATCCATAACTCAGTGATTTGTGTAGCGCTGTTACGGTACTGCACACAAGTACATAGCTCCATAACTCAGTGATTTGTGTAGCGCTGTTACTGTACTGCACACAGGTGCATAGCTCCATAGCTCAGTGATTTGTGTAGCACTGTTACTGTACTGCACACAAGTGCATAGCTCCATAACTCAGGGATTTGTGTAGCGCTGTTACTGTACTGCACACAAGTACATAGCTCCATAACTCAGTGATTTGTGTAGCGCTGTTACTGTACTGCACACAAGTACATTGCTCCATAGCTCAGTGATTTGTGTAGCACTGTTACTGTACTGCACACAAGTACATGGCTCCATAGCTCAGGGATTTGTGTAGTGCTGTTACTGTACTGCACACAAGTACATAGCTCCATAACTCAGGGATTTGTGTAGCGCTGTTACGGTACTGCACACAATTACATAGCTCCATAACTCAGTGATTTGTGTAGCGCTGTTACTGTACTGCACAAAAGTACATGGCTCCATAGCTCAGGGATTTGTGTAGTGCTGTTACTGTACTGCACACAAGTACATAGCTCCATAACTCAGGGATTTGTGTAGCGCTGTTACGGTACTGCACACAATTACATAGCTCCATAACTCAGTGATTTGTGTAGCGCTGTTACTGTACTGCACAAAAGTACATAGCTCCATAACTCAGTGATTAGTGTAGCGCTGTTACGGTACTGCACACAAGTACATAGCTCCATAACTCAGTGATTATAGTAGCGCTGTTACGGTACTGCACACAAGTACATAGCTACATAGCTCAGTGATTTGTGTAGCACTGTTACGGTACTGCACACAAGTACATAGCTCCATAGCTCAGTGATTAGTGTAGCGCTGTTACGGTACTGCACACAAGTACATAGCTACATAGCTCAGTGATTTGTGTAACGCTGTTACTGTACTGCACACAAGTACATGGCTCCATAGCTCAGGGATTTGTGTAGCGCTGTTACTGTACTGCACACAAGTACTTTGCTCAATAACTCAGGGATTTGTGTAGCGCTGTTACTGTACTGCACACAATTACATAGCTCCATAACTCAGTGATTTGTGTAGCGCTGTTACTGTATTGCACACAAGTACATAGCTCCATAACTCAGTGATTTGTGTAGCGCTGTTACTGTACTGCACACAAGTACTTAGCTCCATAACTCTGTGATTTGTGTAGCGCTGTTACTGTACTGCACACAAGTACATAGCTCCATAACTCTGTGATTTGTGTAGCACTGTTACGGTACTGCACACAAGTACATAGCTCCATAACTCAGTGATTTGTGTAGCACTGTTACTGTACTGCACACAAGTACATGGCTCCATAACTCAGTGAATAGTGTAGCGCTGTTACTGTACTGCACACAAGTACATAGCTCCATAACTCAGTGATTTGTGTAGCGCTGTTACGGTACTGAACACAAGTACATAGCTCCATAACTCAGTGATTAGTGTAGCGCTGTTACGGTACTGCACACAAGTACATGGCTCCATAACTCAGTGATTTGTGTAGCGCTGTTACTGTACTGCACACAAGTACATGGCTCCATAACTCAGTGATTAGTGTAGTGCTGTTACGGTACTGCACACAAGTACATGGCTCCATAACTATGTGATTTGTGTAGCGCTGTTACTGTACTGCACACAAGTACATAGCTCCATAACTCTGTGATTTGTGTAGCACTGTTACGGTACTGCACACAAGTACATAGCTCCATAATTGTGTGATTTGTGTAGCGCTGTTACGGTAATGCACACCAGTACATAGCTCCATAACTCAGTGATTTGTGTAGCGCTGTTACTGTACTGCACACAAGTACATAGCTCCATAACTCAGTGATTAGTGTAGCGCTGTTACTGTACTGTACACAAGTACATAGCTCCATAACTCAGTGATTAGTGTAGCGCTGTTACGGTACTGCACACAAGTACATAGCTCCATAGCTCAGTGATTAGTGTAGCACTGTTACTGTACTGCACACAAGTACATAGCTCCATAACTTGGTGATTAGTGTAGCGCTGTTATGGTACTGCACACAAGTACATAGCTCCATAACTCAGTGATTTCTGTAGCGCTGTTACTGTACTGCACACAGGTGCATAGCTCCATAGCTCAGTGATTTGTGTAGCGCTGTTACTGTACTGCACACAAGTGCATAGCTCCATAACTCAGGGATTTGTGTAGCGCTGTTACTGTACTGCACACAAGTACATAGCTCCATAACTCAGTGATTTGTGTAGCGCTGTTACTGTACTGCACACAAGTACATTGCTCCATAGCTCAGTGATTTGTGTAGCACTGTTACTGTACTGCACACAAGTATATGGCTCCATAGCTCAGGGATTTGTGTAGTGCTGTTACTGTACTGCACACAAGTACATAGCTCCATAACTCAGGGATTTGTGTAGCGCTGTTACGGTACTGCACACAATTACATATCTCCATAACTCAGTGATTTGTGTAGCGCTGTTACTGTACTGCACAAAAGTACATAGCTCCATAACTCAGTGATTAGTGTAGCGCTGTTACGGTACTGCACACAAGTACATAGCTCCATAACTCAGTGATTAGAGTAGCGCTGTTACGGTACTGCACACAAGTACATAGCTACATAGCTCAGTGATTTGTGTAGCACTGTTACGGTACTGCACACAAGTACATAGCTCCATAGCTCAGTGATTAGTGTAGCGCTGTTACGGTACTGCACACAAGTACATAGCTACATAGCTCAGTGATTTGTGTAACGCTGTTACTGTACTGCACACAAGTACATGGCTCCATAGCTCAGGGATTTGTGTAGCGCTGTTACTGTACTGCACACAAGTACTTTGCTCCATAACTCAGGGATTTGTGTAGCGCTGTTACTGTACTGCACACAATTACATAGCTCCATAACTCAGTGATTTGTGTAGCGCTGTTACTGTATTGCACACAAGTACATAGCTCCATAACTCAGTGATTTGTGTAGCGCTGTTACTGTACTGCACACAAGTACTTAGCTCCATAACTCTGTGATTTGTGTAGCGCTGTTACTGTACTGCACACAAGTACATAGCTCCATAACTCTGTGATTTGTGTAGCACTGTTACGGTACTACACACATGTACATAGCTCCATAACTCAGTGATTTGTGTAGCGCTGTTACTGTACTGCACACAAGTACATGGCTCCATAACTCAGTGATTAGTGTAGCGCTGTTACTGTACTGCACACAAGTACATAGCTCCATAACTCAGTGATTTGTGTAGCGCTGTTACGGTACTGAACACAAGTACATAGCTCCATAACTCAGTGATTAGTGTAGCGCTGTTACGGTACTGCACACAAGTACATGGCTCCATAACTCAGTGATTTGTGTAGCGCTGTTACTGTACTGCACAAAAGTACATGGCTCCATAACTCAGTGAATAGTGTAGTGCTGTTACGGTACTGCACACAAGTACATGGCTCCATAACTATGTGATTTGTGTAGCGCTGTTACTGTACTGCACACAAGTACATAGCTCCATAACTCTGTGATTTGTGTAGCACTGTTACGGTACTGCACACAAGTACATAGCTCCATAATTGTGTGATTTGTGTAGCGCTGTTACGGTAATGCACACCAGTACATAGCTCCATAACTCAGTGATTTGTGTAGCGCTGTTACTGTACTGCACACAAGTACATAGCTCCATAACTCAGTGATTAGTGTAGCGCTGTTACTGTACTGTACACAAGTACATAGCTCCATAACTCAGTGATTAGTGTAGCGCTGTTACGGTACTGCACACAAGTACATAGCTCCATAGCTCAGTGATTAGTGTAGCACTGTTACTGTACTGCACACAAGTACATAGCTCCATAACTTGGTGATTAGTGTAGCGCTGTTATGGTACTGCACACAAGTACATAGCTCCATAACTCAGTGATTTGTGTAGCGCTGTTACTGTACTGCACACAGGTGCATAGCTCCATAGCTCAGTGATTTGTGTAGCGCTGTTACTGTACTGCACACAAGTACATAGCTCCATAACTCAGTGATTTGTGTAGCGCTGTTACTGTACTGCACACATGTACATTGCTCCATAGCTCAGTGATTTGTGTAGCACTGTTACTGTACTGCACACAAGTATATGGCTCCATAGCTCAGGGATTTGTGTAGTGCTGTTACTGTACTGCACACAAGTACATAGCTCCATAACTCAGGGATTTGTGTAGCGCTGTTACGGTACTGCACACAATTACATATCTCCATAACTCAGTGATTTGTGTAGCGCTGTTACTGTACTGCACAAAAGTACATAGCTCCATAACTCAGTGATTAGTGTAGCGCTGTTACGGTACTGCACACAAGTACATAGCTCCATAACTCAGTGATTAGAGTAGCGCTGTTACGGTACTGCACACAAGTACATAGCTACATAGCTCAGTGATTTGTGTAGCACTGTTACGGTACTGCACACAAGTACATAGCTCCATAGCTCAGTGATTAGTGTAGCGCTGTTACGGTACTGCACACAAGTACATAGCTACATAGCTCAGTGATTTGTGTAGCGCTGTTACTGTACTGCACACAAGTACATGGCTCCATAGCTCAGGGATTTGTGTAGCGCTGTTACTGTACTGCACACAAGTACTTTGCTCCATAACTCAGGGATTTGTGTAGCGCTGTTACTGTACTGCACAAAATTACATAGCTCCATAACTAAGTGATTAGTGTAGCGCTGTTACTGTATTGCACACAAGTACATAGCTCCATAACTCAGTGATTTGTGTAGCGCTGTTACTGTACTGCACACAAGTACTTAGCTCCATAACTCTGTGATTTGTGTAGCGCTGTTACTGTACTGCACACAAGTACATAGCTCCATAACTCTGTGATTTGTGTAGCACTGTTACGGTACTGCACACAATTACATAGCTCCATAACTCTGTGATTTGTGTAGCGCTGTTACTGTACTGCACACAAGTACATAGCTCCATAACTCAGTGATTAGTGTAGCGCTGTTACTGTACTGCACACAAGTACATAGCTCCATAACTCAGTGATTTGTGTAGCACTGTTACGGTACTGCACACAAGTACATAGCTACATAGCTCAGTGATTTGTGTAGCGCTGTTACTGTACTGCACACAAGTACATGGCTCCATAGCTCAGGGATTTGTGTAGCGCTGTTACTGTACTGCACACAAGTACTTTGCTCCATAACTCAGGGATGTGTGTAGCGCTGTTACGGTACTGCACACAATTACATAGCTCCATAACTCAGTGATTTGTGTAGCGCTGTTACTGTATTGCACACAAGTACATAGCTCCATAACTCAGTGATTTGTGTAGCGCTGTTACTGTACTGCACACAAGTACATAGCTCCATACCTCTGTGATTTGTGTAGCACTGTTACGGTACTGCACACATGTACATAGCTCCATAACTCAGTGATTTGTGTAGCGCTGTTACTGTACTGCACACAAGTACATGGCTCCATAACTCAGTGATTAGTGTAGCGCTGTTACTGTACTGCACACAAGTACATAGCTCCATAACTCAGTGATTAGTGTAGCGCTGTTACGGTACTGCACACAAGTACATGACTCCATAACTCAGTGAGTTGTGTAGCGCTGTTACTGTACTGCACACAAGTACATGGCTCCATAACTCAGTGATTAGTGTAGTGCTGTTACGGTACTGCACACAAGTACATGGCTCCATATCTATGTGATTTGTGTAGCGCTGTTACTGTACTGCACACAAGTACATAGCTCCATAACTCTGTGATTTGTGTAGCGCTGTTACTGTACTGCACACAAGTACATAGCTCCATATCTCAGTGATTTGTGTAGCGCTGTTACTGTACTGCACACAAGTACATAGCTCCATAACTCAGTGATTAGTGTAGCGCTGTTACTGTACTGCACACAAGTACATAGCTCCATAACTCAGTGATTTGTGTAGCGCTGTTACGGTACTGCACACAATTACATAGCTCCATAACTCATTGATTTGTGTAGCGCTGTTATGTTACTGCACACAAGTACATAGCTCCATAACTCAGTGATTTGTGTAGCGCTGTTACGGTACTGCGCACACGTACATAGCTCCATAACTCAGTGATTAGTGTAGAGCTGTTACTGTACTGCACACAATTACATAGCTCCATAACTCAGTGATTTGTGTAGCGCTGTTACGGTACTGCACACAAGTACATAGCTCCATAGCTCAGTGATTTGTGTAGCGCTGTTACTGTACTGCACACAAGTATTTAGCTCCATAACTCAGTGATTTGTGTAGTGCTGTTACTGTCCTGCACACAAGTACATAGATCCATAACTCAGTGATTTGTGTAGCGCTGTTACGGTACAGCACACAAGTATATAGCTCCATAACTCAGTGATTTGTGTAGCTCTGTTACTGTACTGCACACAAGTACATAGCTCCATAACTCAGTGATTTGTGTGGCGCTGTTACGGTACTGCACACAGGTACATAGCTCCATAACTCAGTGATTTGTGTGGCGCTGTTACGGTACTGCACACAAGTACATAGCTCCATAACTCAGTGATTAGTGTAGCGCTGTTACTGTACTGCACACAAGTACATAGCTCCATAACTCAGTGATTAGTGTAGCGCTGTTACGGTACTGCACACAAGTACATAGCTCCATAACTCAGTGATTAGTGTAGCGCTGTTACTGTACAGCACAAAAGTACATAGCTCCATAACTCAGTGATTAGTGTAGCGCTGTTACTGTACTGCACAAAAGTACTTAGCTCCATAACTCAGTGATTTGTGTAGCACTGTTACGGTAATGCACACAAGTACATAGCTCCATAACTCAGTGATTAGTGTAGCGCTGTTAAGGTACTGCACACAAGTACATAGCTCCATAGCTCAGTGATTTGTGTAGCGCTGTTACGGTACAGCACACAAGTATATAGCTCCATAACTCAGTGATTTGTGTAGCTCTGTTACTGTACTGCACACAAGTATATAGCTCCATAACTCAGTGATTAGTGTAGCGCTGTTACGGTACTGCACACAAGTACATAGCTCCATAACTCAGTGATTTGTGTGGCGCTGTTACGGTACTGCACACAGGTACATAGCTCCATAACTCAGTGATTTGTGTGGCGCTGTTACGGTACGGCACACAAGTACATAGCTCCATAACTCAGTGACTTGTGTAGCGCTGTTACTGTTTGCACACAAGAACATAGCTCCATAACTCAGTGATTTGTGTAGCGCTGTTACGGTACTGCACACAAGTACATAGCTCCATAACTCAGTGATTTGTGTAGCGCTGTTACTGTACTGCACACAAGTACATGGCTCCATAACTCAGTGATTAGTGTAGCGCTGTTACTGTACTGCACACAAGTACATAGCTCCATAACTCAGTGATTAGTGTAGCGCTGTTACGGTACTGCACACAAGTACATGACTCCATAACTCAGTGAGTTGTGTAGCGCTGTTACTGTACTGCACACAAGTACATGGCTCCATAACTCAGTGATTAGTGTAGTGCTGTTACGGTACTGCACACAAGTACATGGCTCCATATCTATGTGATTTGTGTAGCGCTGTTACTGTACTGCACACAAGTACATAGCTCCATAACTCTGTGATTTGTGTAGCGCTGTTACTGTACTGCACACAAGTACATAGCTCCATATCTCAGTGATTTGTGTAGCGCTGTTACTGTACTGCACACAAGTACATAGCTCCATAACTCAGTGATTAGTGTAGCGCTGTTACTGTACTGCACACAAGTACATAGCTCCATAACTCAGTGATTTGTGTAGCGCTGTTACGGTACTGCACACAATTACATAGCTCCATAACTCATTGATTTGTGTAGCGCTGTTATGTTACTGCACACAAGTACATAGCTCCATAACTCAGTGATTTGTGTAGCGCTGTTACGGTACTGCGCACACGTACATAGCTCCATAACTCAGTGATTAGTGTAGAGCTGTTACTGTACTGCACACAATTACATAGCTCCATAACTCAGTGATTTGTGTAGCGCTGTTACGGTACTGCACACAAGTACATAGCTCCATAGCTCAGTGATTTGTGTAGCGCTGTTACTGTACTGCACACAAGTATTTAGCTCCATAACTCAGTGATTTGTGTAGTGCTGTTACTGTCCTGCACACAAGTACATAGATCCATAACTCAGTGATTTGTGTAGCGCTGTTACGGTACAGCACACAAGTATATAGCTCCATAACTCAGTGATTTGTGTAGCTCTGTTACTGTACTGCACACAAGTACATAGCTCCATAACTCAGTGATTTGTGTGGCGCTGTTACGGTACTGCACACAGGTACATAGCTCCATAACTCAGTGATTTGTGTGGCGCTGTTACGGTACTGCACACAAGTACATAGCTCCATAACTCAGTGATTAGTGTAGCGCTGTTACTGTACTGCACACAAGTACATAGCTCCATAACTCAGTGATTAGTGTAGCGCTGTTACGGTACTGCACACAAGTACATAGCTCCATAACTCAGTGATTAGTGTAGCGCTGTTACTGTACAGCACAAAAGTACATAGCTCCATAACTCAGTGATTAGTGTAGCGCTGTTACTGTACTGCACAAAAGTACTTAGCTCCATAACTCAGTGATTTGTGTAGCACTGTTACGGTAATGCACACAAGTACATAGCTCCATAACTCAGTGATTAGTGTAGCGCTGTTAAGGTACTGCACACAAGTACATAGCTCCATAGCTCAGTGATTTGTGTAGCGCTGTTACGGTACAGCACACAAGTATATAGCTCCATAACTCAGTGATTTGTGTAGCTCTGTTACTGTACTGCACACAAGTATATAGCTCCATAACTCAGTGATTAGTGTAGCGCTGTTACGGTACTGCACACAAGTACATAGCTCCATAACTCAGTGATTTGTGTGGCGCTGTTACGGTACTGCACACAGGTACATAGCTCCATAACTCAGTGATTTGTGTGGCGCTGTTACGGTACGGCACACAAGTACATAGCTCCATAACTCAGTGACTTGTGTAGCGCTGTTACTGTTTGCACACAAGAACATAGCTCCATAACTCAGTGATTTGTGTAGCGCTGTTACGGTACTGCACACAAGTACATAGCTCCATAACTCAGTGATTAGTGTAGCGCTGTTACGGTACTGCACACAAGTACATAGCTCCATAACTCAGTGATTAGTGTAGCACTGTTACTGTACTGCAGAAAAGTACATAGCTCCATAACTCAGTGATTTGTGTAGCACTGTTACGGTAATGCACACGGGTACATAGCTCCATAACTCAGTGATTTATGTAGCGCTGTTATGGTTCGGCACACCAGTACATAGCACCATAAGTCAGTGATTTATGTAGCGCTGTTACTGTACTGCACACAAGTACATAGCTCCATAAGTCAGTGATTAGTGTAGCGCTGTTACTGTACTGCACACAAGTACATAGCTCCATAACTCAGTGATTAGTGTAGCGCTGTTACGGTACTGCACACAAGTACATAGCTCCATAACTCAGTGATTAGTGTAGCGCTGTTACTGTACAGCACAAAAGTACATAGCTCCATAACTCAGTGATTAGTGTAGCGCTGTTACTGTACTGCACAAAAGTACTTAGCTCCATAACTCAGTGATTTGTGTAGCACTGTTACTGTACAGCACAAAAGTACATAGCTCCATAACTCAGTGATTAGTGTAGCGCTGTTACTGTACTGCACAAAAGTACTTAGCTCCATAACTCAGTGATTTGTGTAGCACTGTTACGGTAATGCACACAAGTACATAGCTCCATAACTCAGTGATTAGTGTAGCGCTGTTAAGGTACTGCACACAAGTACATAGCTCCATAGCTCAGTGATTTGTGTAGCGCTGTTACGGTACAGCACACAAGTATATAGCTCCATAACTCAGTGATTTGTGTAGCTCTGTTACTGTACTGCACACAAGTATATAGCTCCATAACTCAGTGATTAGTGTAGCGCTGTTACGGTACTGCACACAAGTACATAGCTCCATAACTCAGTGATTTGTGTGGCGCTGTTACGGTACTGCACACAGGTACATAGCTCCATAACTCAGTGATTTGTGTGGCGCTGTTACGGTACGGCACACAAGTACATAGCTCCATAACTCAGTGACTTGTGTAGCGCTGTTACTGTTTGCACACAAGAACATAGCTCCATAACTCAGTGATTTGTGTAGCGCTGTTACGGTACTGCACACAAGTACATAGCTCCATAACTCAGTGATTAGTGTAGCGCTGTTACGGTACTGCACACAAGTACATAGCTCCATAACTCAGTGATTAGTGTAGCACTGTTACTGTACTGCAGAAAAGTACATAGCTCCATAACTCAGTGATTTGTGTAGCACTGTTACGGTAATGCACACGGGTACATAGCTCCATAACTCAGTGATTTATGTAGCGCTGTTATGGTTCGGCACACCAGTACATAGCACCATAAGTCAGTGATTTATGTAGCGCTGTTACTGTACTGCACACAAGTACATAGCTCCATAAGTCAGTGATTAGTGTAGCGCTGTTACTGTACTGCACACAAGTACATAGCTCCATAACTCAGTGATTAGTGTAGCGCTGTTACGGTACTGCACACAGGTACATAGCTCCATAACTCAGTGATTTGTGTAGCGCTGTTACTGTACTGCACACAAGTACATAGCTCCATAACTCAGTGATTAGTGTAGCGCTGTTACTGTACTGCACACAAGTACATAGCTCCATAACTCAGTGATTAGTGTAGCGCTGTTAAGGTACTGCACACAAGTACATAGCTCCATAGCTCAGTGATTTGTGTAGCGCTGTTACGGTACTGCACACAAGTACATAGCTCCATAGCTCAGTGATGTGTGTAGTGCTGTTATGGTACTGCACACAAGTACATAGCTCCATAACTCAGTGATTTGTGTAGCACTGTTACGGTACTGCACACAAGTACATAGCTCCATAACTCAGTGATTTGTGTAGCGCTGTTACGGTACTGCACACAAGTACATAGCTCCATAACTCAGTGATTTGTGTAGAGCTGTTACGGTGCTGCACACAAGTACATAGCTCCATAGCTCAGTGATTAGTGTAGCGCTGTTACGGTACTGCACACAAGTACATAGCTCCATAACTCAGTGATTAGTGTAGCGCTGTTACGGTACTGCACACAAGTACATAGCTCCATAACTCAGTGATTAGTGTAGCGCTGTTACTGTACTGCACAAAAGTACTTAGCTCCATAACTCAGTGATTTGTGTAGCACTGTTACGGTAATGCACACAGGTACATAGCTCCATAACTCAGTGATTTGTGTAGCGCTGTTACTGTACTGCACACAAGTACATAGCTCCATAACTCAGTGATTAGTGTAGCGCTGTTACTGTACTGCACAAAAGTACATAGCTCCATAACTCAGTGATTAGTGTAGCGCTGTTAAGGTACTGCACACAAGTACATAGCTCCATAGCTCAGTGATTTGTGTAGCGCTGTTACGGTACTGCACACAAGTACATAGCTCCATAGCTCAGTGATGTGTGTAGTGCTGTTATGGTACTGCACACAAGTACATAGCTCCATAACTCAGTGATTTGTGTAGCACTGTTACGGTACTGCACACAAGTACATAGCTCCATAACTCAGTGATTTGTGTAGCGCTGTTACGGTACTGCACACAAGTACATAGCTCCATAACTCAGTGATTTGTGTAGAGCTGTTACGGTGCTGCACACAAGTACATAGCTCCAAAGCTCAGTGATTAGTGTAGAGCTGTTACGGTACTGCACACAAGTACATAGCTCCATATCTCAGTGATTTGTGTAGAGCTGTTATGGTACTGCACACAAGTACATAGCTCCATATCTCAGTGATTAGTGTAGCGCTGTTACGGTACTGCACACAAGTACATAGCTCCATATCTCAGTGATTTGTGTAGAGCTGTTATGGTACTGCACACACGTACATAGCTCCATAACTCAGTGATTAGTGTAGTGCTGTTACGGTACTGCACACAAGTACATGGCTCCATAACTATGTGATTTGTGTAGCGCTGTTACTGTACTGCACACAAGTACATAGCTCCATAACTCTGTGATTTGTGTAGCACTGTTACGGTACTGCACACAAGTACATAGCTCCATAACTCAGTGATTTGTGTAGCGCTGTTACTGTACTGCACACAAGTACATAGCTCCATAACTCAGTGATTAGTGTAGCGCTGTTACTGTACTGCACACAAGTACATAGCTATATAACTCAGTGATTTGTGTAGCGCTGTTATGGTACTGCACACAATTACATAGCTCCATAACTCATTGATTTGTGTAGCGCTGTTATGGTACTGCACACAAGTACATAGCTCCATAACTCAGTGATTTGTGTAGCGCTGTTACGGTACTGCGCACACGTACATAGCTCCATAACTCAGTGATTAGTGTAGAGCTGTTACTGTACTGCACACAATTACATAACTCCATAACTCAGTTATTTGTGTAGCGCTGTTACGGTACTGCACACAAGTACATAGCTCCATAGCTCAGTGATTTGTGTAGCGCTGTTACTGTACTGCACACAAGTATTTAGCTCCATAACTCAGTGATTTGTGTAGCGCTGTTACTGTCCTGCACACAAGTACATAGCTCCATAACTCAGTGATTTGTGTAGCGCTGTTACGGTACAGCACACAAGTATATAGCTCCATAACTCAGTGATTAGTGTAGCGCTGTTACGGTACTGCACACAAGTACATAGCACCATAAGTCAGTGATTTATGTAGCGCTGTTACTGTCCTGCACACAAGTACATAGCTCCATAACTCAGTGATTTGTGTAGCGCTGTTACGGTACAGCACACAAGTATATAGCTCCATAACTCAGTGATTTATGTAGCACTGTTATGGTTCGGCACACCAGTACATAGCACCATAAGTCAGTGATTTATGTAGCGCTGTTACTGTACTGCACACAAGTACATAGCTCCATAACTCAGTGATTAGTGTAGCGCTGTTACTGTACTGCACACAAGTACATAGCTCCATAACTCAGTGATTAGTGTAGCGCTGTTACGGTACTGCACACAAGTACATAGCTCCATAACTCAGTGATTAGTGTAGCGCTGTTACTGTACAGCACAAAAGTACATACCTCCATAACTCAGTGATTAGTGTAGCGCTGTTACTGTACTGCACAAAAGTACTTAGCTCCATAACTCAGTGATTTGTGTAGCACTGTTACGGTAATGCACACGGGTACATAGCTCCATAACTCAGTGATTTGTGTAGCGCTGTTACTGTACTGCACACAAGTACATAGCTCCATAACTCAGTGATTAGTGTAGCGCTGTTACTGTACTGCACACAAGTACATAGCTCCATAACTCAGTGATTAGTGTAGCGCTGTTAAGGTACTGCACACAAGTACATAGCTCCATAGCTCAGTGATTTGTGTAGCGCTGTTACGGTACTGCACACAAGTATTTAGCTCCATAACTCAGTGATTTGTGTAGCGCTGTTACTGTCCTGCACACAAGTACATAGCTCCATAACTCAGTGATTTGTGTAGCGCTGTTACGGTACAGCACACAAGTATATAGCTCCATAACTCAGTGATTTGTGTAGCTCTGTTACTGTACTGCACACAAGTATATAGCTCCATAACTCAGTGATTAGTGTAGCGCTGTTACGGTACTGCACACAAGTACATAGCTCCATAACTCAGTGATTTGTGTGGCGCTGTTACGGTACTGCACACAGGTACATAGCTCCATAACTCAGTGATTTGTGTGGCGCTGTTACGGTACTGCACACAAGTACATAGCTCCATAACTCAGTGACTTGTGTAGCGCTGTTACTGTTTGCACACAAGAACATAGCTCCATAACTCAGTGATTTGTGTAGCGCTGTTACGGTACTGCACACAAGTACATAGCTCCATAACTCAGTGATTAGTGTAGCGCTGTTACGGTACTGCACACAAGTACATAGCTCCATAACTCAGTGATTAGTGTAGCGCTGTTACTGTACTGCAGAAAAGTACATAGCTCCATAACTCAGTGATTAGTGTAGCGCTGTTACTGTACTGCACAAAAGTACTTAGCTCCATAACTCAGTGATTTGTGTAGCACTGTTACGGTAATGCACACGGGTACATAGCTCCATAACTCAGTGATTTATGTAGCGCTGTTATGGTTCGGCACACCAGTACATAGCACCATAAGTCAGTGATTTATGTAGCGCTGTTACTGTACTGCACACAAGTACATAGCTCCATAACTCAGTGATTAGTGTAGCGCTGTTACTGTACTGCACACAAGTACATAGCTCCATAACTCAGTGATTAGTGTAGCGCTGTTACGGTACTGCACACAAGTACATAGCTCCATAACTCAGTGATTAGTGTAGCGCTGTTACTGTACAGCACAAAAGTACATAGCTCCATAACTCAGTGATTAGTGTAGCGCTGTTACTGTACTGCACAAAAGTACTTAGCTCCATAACTCAGTGATTTGTGTAGCACTGTTACGGTAATGCACACGGGTACATAGCTCCATAACTCAGTGATTTGTGTAGCGCTGTTACTGTACTGCACACAAGTACATAGCTCCATAACTCAGTGATTAGTGTAGCGCTGTTACTGTACTGCACACAAGTACATAGCTCCATAACTCAGTGATTAGTGTAGCACTGTTAAGGTACTGCACACAAGTACATAGCTCCATAGCTCAGTGATTTGTGTAGTGCTGTTACGATACTGCACACAAGTACATAGCTCCATAGCTCAGTGATGTGTGTAGCGCTGTTATGGTACTGCACACAAGTACATAGCTCCATAACTCAGTGATTTGTGTAGCACTGTTACGGTACTGCACACAAGTACATAGCTCCATAACTCAGTGATTTGTGTAGTGCTGTTACGGTGCTGCACACAAGTACATAGCTCCATAACTCAGTGATTTGTGTAGAGCTGTTACGGTGCTGCACACAAGTACATAGCTCCATAGCTCAGTGATTAGTGTAGAGCTGTTACGGTACTGCACACAAGTACATAGCTCCATATCTCAGTGATTTGTGTAGAGCTGTTATGGTACTGCACACAAGTACATAGCTCCATATCTCAGTGATTAGTGTAGCGCTGTTACGGTACTGCACACAAGTACATAGCTCCATATCTCAGTGATTTGTGTAGAGCTGTTATGGTACTGCACACAAGTACATAGCTCCATAGCTCAGTGATTAGTGTAGCGCTGTTACGGAACTGCACACAAGTACATAGCTCCATAACTCATTGATTTGTGTAGCGCTGTTACTGTACTGCACACAAGTACATAGCTCCATAGCTCAGTGATTTGTGTAGTGCTGTTACGGTACTGCACACAAGTACATAGCTCCATAGCTCAGTGATTTGTGTAGCGCTGTTACAGTACTGCACACAAGTACATAGCTCCATTACTCAGTGATTTGTGTAGAGCTGTTACGGTACTGCACACAAGTACATAGCTCCATATCTCAGTGATTAGTGTAGCACTGTTACGGTACTGCACACAACTACATAGCTCCATAGCTCAGTGATTAGTGTAGCGCTGTTACGGTACTGCACACAAGTACATAGCTCCATAACTCAGTGATTTGTGTAGCGCTGTTACTGTACTGCACACAAGTACATAGCTCCATAGCTCAGTGATTTGTGTAGCGCTGTTACAGTACTGCACACAAGTACATAGCTCCTTAACTCAGTGATTTGTGTAGCACTGTTACGTTACTGCACACAAGTACATAGCTCCATAACTCAGTGATTAGTGTAGCGCTGTTACGGTACTGCACACAAGTACATAGCTCCATAACTCAGTGATTTGAGTAGCACTGTTACGGTACTGCACACAAGTACATAGCTCCATAACTCAGTGATTAGTGTAGCGCTGTTACGGTACTGCACACAAGTACATAGCTCCATTGCTCAGTGATTTGTGTAGCGCTGTGATGGTACGAAGAGATGAGAACTGACTAAGTTTAAATCTATATAAGAGTCCTTAGTTTTTTGTAATTGGTTGGAATTTGTCAGTAGTTACTAGGTAGAGTAGTTTGGGGGGGGGGTTGTCTTGGTTGATTGGTCGCTGACCATGTGGGAGCTCGTGGGAGTGGCTTGTTGGACTTTATAGGACTGGGGTACGCCCAGCAACTTCCTTTTCTGGATGGTGTTTGTCCTGGGTGCCATTCTCAGGAACTGTATCCAGTGACATTTATACTTGTATCTCCCTGTCTTTTATATCTCCCTGACCCTTGTATTCTCCTGTTTTTGTGCACCCCTTGTCTGTTTGCTTCCCCTCTGGTTTTTTATTTTTCTTATTTTCACTCTTCTTCAATTTATCACTTTCCCTTTCACCTCTGCCCACCCCCCCCTTTTTTTCATGCCTCACCCAAAACGTTCAGTACCCCCCCGCCGATTTATAGATTCTCCAGCCCCCCCCACCTCCTCCTGCTCGGTGCCGTCTGAGTCTGCCATCCGTTTTGTCCCCGGCAGAAGTCTCAAATGCTGCCTGGGGACTGGCCACGCCCCCCGCCGCCGACTACAGCCTCCCTCCTGCCGGGCCTTATTCCTCCCCGGGCGAGTGGTCCCCGTCTCCTGCGGGGTCACCGCTCACTCCGGCAACCTCCCTCCAACTGCTCGCGGGCGCACGGTCACCTCCGGCGCCCGCGCGCATCTACATCCCGGCCCTTCCTTCCTCCGCTCCTGGCCTCCTGATGCCCCCTGTTGCCGGGTCCCCCCCCGCTGCGCTGTATAAAGCTGCGGGGGGCCCGGCCTTCATTGCGCCCGCGTGCGGCTCCAGCCAGGTGCTTCCTCCCTCCGCTCCTGTCCCCATGATGTCCCCCGCTGCCTGGTGCCCCCCTGCGGCGCTGTATAAGGCTGCGGGGGTTCCGGCCCACCTTCCGGCCAGCACTGCAAGCCCCTTCACCCCCGCGATGCTGTACCAAGCTGCGGGGGACCCAGTCCTCCATGCGGCCAGCGCCGCCCCCCCCCTCCCCCCCGCAGCCGCCATTTTGCCCCCGGGCCCCGCCCCATATCACCAGCCTTCGGCTCCTATTTTCATGGGGTCCAACTACTCTGGGGGCCCTGTTCCTTACCACCCTACAGTTCCTGCTGGGGTGGGTGCTCCCCCCCTCTCTATAACCCCCCCTGTTCCTCCCAGCCTCATCTCCCAGCCTGTTTCCTCCCTACCCCCCTTTTCTCTTACAGCAGCGCATCCTTCTTTCCCTGTTTTTTCCTCTGCTCCTTCCCTCACTTCATGGTCCTCCCCAGTTTTTCCTTCAGTTTCCCAACCTTCGGTTTTTCCTACTTTTCCAGGCCAATTTTCCAATTACCCCCTTTTTCCTCCTGCGGGGGCCCCTTTTCCTTATTGGCACCCCTCTTTTGCCCAGCCTTATACTTTTCCAAATTACCCTGTGCCTGTTAATTCTCCTTCCGCCCCATCTTGGCCGCAACAGTTTGTTCCCCCACAGGGTCCTGCCCCATGCCCACCAGCGCCTTCTCTCAGTGCGGTTTGCGCCGCCCCTCCCCCTTTAACTCCCTCTCCTCCTGTCCTGGTTTTTCACCCAGCAACAGTTCCGAGTTCCCCCACTGCGTTGTTCAGTGATTTACCATCCTCTATGTCTCGCCGCAGTGTTTTGCCTTGTGCTCCAGCGATGGCTTCTGGTGGTGCTGGGATCTCGGGTGGTAGCGCCGTGGCCGGTCCTGATACAGGGGACGTGATCGTTGCCCCTGATGTTGCGGTGCCGGAGGCTGTCGGTGACTGGATGTCGGGTCTGGCTGGTGGTGAGTCTGCTGTCCCTCCTTTGCAGTTCGATACGGAATCTTCAGGGTCTAGCGATAGTAGCTCCTCGTCTAGCTCTCCGCCGCGCCCGCGAAAATTAGCTAAACTGGTTGCGCAGCGTTTGGTTAAGAAAGCGGCTAAGCGTAAGTCAGCTCCGGCTGCTGTTGTAGCGCCTGTTGAAGATGCGGGTATGGTTCACTGTGCCAATACGGCAGTGGAGAGGGGTTTGCGTAAGCGAGTTAGGGACAAGATTCGCAAGGGTAAGTTTGTTGATGTTTTTTCTCTAACCGAAGACATGAAGAAAGCTTTAGATAAAGCCAAAAAACCTTGGGGGTGGCGGGGAGGATTCTTGCCGTGGTTTTCATCATTGGCTTAGCGGTATACTGGTTTTTTCGGCCTGCTACCTTGAAACGCGCCCAACGGAGCACCGTAATGTAATAAAGTATATTCATTTGGTGCATGATATTTTTATCAAATCCAAGGCTTTGTTTGGAGAGATTACGACGAACAGTTTCGTAGGAAGTAGGACGGTCAGCTGGTTATGCCTCTGGGCCGTAAAGATGTGGAGGTCTGGTTAGCTGTTACACAGGAAACTAAGGCGCCTGCTGAAGAGGCACAAGGTAGGAAGGCTTCTCTCCCTTCACGTGCTGGAGCGAACATGCTCGGTAAAGGGAAGTGTTTCGCCTATAATGACTCTCGGTGTTCCCGGGGGTCAGGGTGTCGTTTTCGTCACTCCTGCCGCATCTGTAACGGTAGTCACCCCACTAAAGACTGTAAGTCAGGAACAAAGGGCGGTTCAGGGGGCAGGTCTGACGCTACCGGAGTTGACAAGTAAGGCCTATTCTCCGGTGGTCCTAGACGAGTTAGCGAAATGGTTGGGCTGGTATCCTTTTCGGGACGAGTCCCAATTTTTGCTGGATGGTTTTCGTTTGGGTTTCCGGTTACCCATAGCTGGCGCTTTGCATGTAGTCTCCTCCCGGAACTTGCGGTCGGCCAGAGAGCTTCCTCATGTGGTACGACAGAAAGTCTTTGCTGAAGTGGCGTTGGGCCGTATGTCCGGGCCTTTTCCCTCCCCTCCTTTGCAGGACCTATGCATTTCTCCCCTTGGAGTCGTGCCCAAAAAGGTCCAGGGTAAATTCCGTTTGATACAGCATTTGTCGTACCCTCATGGGGGCTCTGTGAACGATGCAATACCCCACTCGCTTTGCCAAGTGCAGTACCAGCTATTTGATGAGGCGCTCGCTATGATTAGGGGTTTTGGTCCTGGGGCGTTGATGGCAAAATTGGATGTGGAATCTGCTTTCCGCCTGCTTCCGTTGCACCCCGAGTCCCTACGTTTTATGAGTTTTATGTTGGATGGTCAATTTTTTGTTGACAGGTGCCTCCCCATGGGCTGTGCTATCTCGTGTGCTTATTTTGAAAAGTTCAGCACCTTTTTGCATTGGTGTATCCAGGCTGGCACTGGCCATGCCGGTATCGCACATTATTTGGACGACATTTTGTTCGCTGGCCAGCATGATAGCACAGTTTGTGGGGATGTGTTGTTTTCTGCGCAGGCCCTTTTTTGGGTGCTCGGCGTTCCTGTGGCCACAGACAAGACAGAGGGTCCGACTTCTTGCTTGTCTTACCTTGGTATCGAAGTGGACACAGTTGCTGGGTGCTGCCGTTTGCCGGACGATAAGGTGCAGCGATTGCTAGGTCAGATTCAAGGTTGCTTAGATTCTCGGCGGGTTAAATTGCGCCATGTGCAGTCGGTTCTCGGTTCATTTCACTTTGCGTGTCGGATCATCCCAATGGGGAGGGTGTTTTGCCGTAAATTGGAGCGGGCCATTGCGGGGTCTCCAACCCGCATTTTAGTGTTCGCCTTTCCAGGGAAATCCTAGATGACCTCCGGGTGTGGGCTTAATTTTTGTTGGATTTCAACCTCGAGTTAATTTGGCCATTGCAGCTGGTTGACAATGCTGAATTGCAGTTGTTCACCGATGCTGCAGGTTCAACTGGCTTCGGGGCATATTTTCAGGGGGAATGGTGCGCTGCTCCATGGCCGGCATCATGGATAGCTCGCGGATTGCAGTCTAACCTGTTGTTATTGGAACTTTTTCCGATAATTGTGGCTGTGGATTTGTGGGCTGACAGTTTGTCTAACCAGAATATAATTTTTTGGTGTGACAACCTGGGCGTGGTGCACGCTATTAATAATCAGCGTTCTTCTTCTCCTATGGCGCTGCGTCTGTTGAGGTTTTTAGTTTTGAGATGTTTGAAGGCGAATATTGTCTTTAGGGCGAGGCATGTACCGGGCATTGAAAACGGGATAGCGGATTCACTATCCCGCTTTCAATTTGATAGGTTTCGGGTGTTGGCCCCTGAGGCTAATCCGATTGGGATGACGTGTCCGTCTTCTGTCTGGCAGATTGTCGAGCCGGACTAATTGGTCTGGCCCGGAAGTCCCTGGCTCCGTCAACTTTGCGAGTTTACGAGGCAGCTTGGCGCGACTGGGAGGCTTATCGGGTTAGGCATCCTGCGGTGGGTAAGTCTTTAGATCAGCGTTTAGTTGAATTTGTGTGGGACCATTATCAGAGGGGCCGATCTAAGGCGGCCATGGCTTTCGCCCTTGCAGGTATTGCTTTTTTCCTCTCGCCTTCATGGCGGTCATGATCCCACAAAGTCCTTTGTGCTGTCTAAGGCCCTTAAGGGTTGGGCTAAAGAAAATCCCAGGGTGGCTGATTCTCGCCGGCCGATTGACCTGGCCCTGCTGCAGAGGTTGATAGGGGTAGTTTCATTGATTACATCTTCCGAATTTGAGTCTTTTTTGTTACGTTTAGCGTTTGCGCTTGCTTTTTTTGGCGCGTTTCGGATTAGTGAGCTTGTGGCATCTAGTAAGAGGTCTGCTGATTCAGGGCTATTATTTAAGCATGTGGTAATCCAGGCGGGGGCTATCCTGTGCAAAATTCCACGTTCCAAAACTGATCAGTTAGGGCGTGGGCGTTGGGTTACCATCAAGCAGCATGCTAATTCTGAGATTTGCCCTTTGCGCTTGGCTGGGATATATGCGGGTCTGCGCCCGTCGGTTGGCGCGCAATGGTTATTACATGCTGACTCCTCTCCTTTGACTAAGTTTCAGTTTGCTGCTGTGTTTAAGCGCTGTTTGGGTCAGCTGGGTTTAGATGTTGCGCATTACGGGACGCATTCTTTCCGTATTGGCGCGGCTACTTGTGCAGCAGCTAGCGGATTGCCTCCATCTGCCATTCAAGCAATTGGGAGATGGAGGTCATCCGCCTATAAATCATATGTTAGAGGTGATAAGCTTTAAGTTGTGTTTTTCTCACCCAGAAACGTAGTTTACCCGCCAGTTTTTGAATGGCTAGCATTCAAAAATTGAGGGTGTGAAGGGATTTTTTAATTTTTCCTCCAAAGAAAAAAGGGCCGTAATTCAATTGGCTTATTATACACGGCTCATGGATAACTAGGACAAACAGGAGGTTTTTTGGATTTTCTCCTTCGCCTGGGCATTGTTACTAACATTCTCCTCCTAAGTTACCTCTATCCTCTTCATATAATGTTTCTTTACTGACGTTTTAGTTCTTTTTGCTCTTTTACAGCTATGTCCGTGTCTTCTGAGCAAGTCTGGCTTGTGGGCCATTCGTTTATTTATTGGGCTGAAAGGCATGCGATGGCAAAAAGGGCATCCCTGTTGTTAGGGGGGCGTCAGGTTCGTTGGTTTGGATTCAGGGGCATGCGTTGGCCAGCTCTTTTAGAATTCTTGTTTCAGCAGGAGATGCGCTGTGGGCGCCCGGCATGGCTGGTGATTCACCTCGGAGGCAATGATGTGGGGCAGTCTAAGGGTATAGATCTGATCTTGCGGATGCAGGCTGATTTGTGCGCCCTTTGGTCCCGGTGGCCGGAGGTGCGCTTGGTATGGTCGGAAATTATCCCTCGCCATGTATGGAGGGGTTCAAGGGACTTGTTGGCTTTGGTTAAGGCTCGCAGGAAGATTAACAAGGCTGTTTCTCGTTTTGTCTCCGGGTCAGGTGGTTTGGTGGTTCGGCACCCAAGTTTACGTTTAGAGCAGGCTCCGTTTTTTTGCCCTGATGCGGTGCATTTATCAGATTTGGGGTTAGGTGTGTTTTTGGGTGATGTTATTTCCTGTTTGGATGCGGTCTAGTGTTTTGGTTTGGGTGGCAGGCTGCGGTTCTTTGGAACCTGGCGGTGGCGGGAAGGTGCTACAATCCAGCGGCCACGTAAAGTGTAAGAGTATTCGTTGTGGAGCACATATCCTTTAAATGGTCGTAGTATGGCCTACCTCTGTGGGAGGACTTTGGGCGTCAGTCTCTGCGGACACGCTCGTACTATGCAATATCATAGGGGTTGTGAGTCTTCGCAGCTTAGCTTACAATGACCACAGGGGGGGGCGTTTCAGTCGCTCCCTAATATTGGTCACAATGGCCACAGGGGGGGGCGTATCAGTCGTCCCCTAATATTGGCTAAGATCATATGTCTGGAGCTGGTTGTAGCATCCTTCTTTGCCTCCCAATAAAGTAAATTCAATAATTTAAGTATAATTCAGGGTCATACCTTTAATAAAGAAAGTTATGACCATTTAACCAAAGCAGTCTGTGTCCTGTCTTTATTTTAGTATAAGTTAGTGTAAGCTGTTATATATTGTGTTTAATTGCAATAAAGTTATGGACGCCTTAGAAGAGATGAGAACTGACTAAGTTTAAATCTATATAAGAGTCCTTAGTTTTTTGTAATTGGTTGGAATTTGTCAGTAGTTGCTAGGTAGAGTAGTTTGGGGGGGGGGTTGTCATGGTTGATTGGTCGCTGACCATGTGGGAGCTCGTGGGAGTGGCTTGGTGGACTTTATAGGACTGGGGTACGCCCAGCAACTTCCTTTTCTGGATGGTGTTTGTCCCTCCCTCCCTTCCCTATCTCTTTACTGTGTATTTGCTGTGTATGTTTTTACTAACATTTTTATTGTTGTGTCTCGGCGGGAAGGTGCTACAATCCAGCGGCCACGTAAAGTGTAAGAGTATTCGTTGTGGAGCACATATCCTTTAAATGGTCGTAGTATGGCCTACCTCTGCGTTAGGACTTTGGGCGTCAGTCTCTGCGGACACGCTCGTACTATGCAATATCATAGGGGTTGTGAGTCTTCGCAGCTTAGCTTACAATGACCACAGGGGGGGCGTTTCAGTCGCTCCCTAATATTGGTCACAATGGCCACAGGGGGGGGCGTATCAGTCGTCCCCTAATATTGGCTAAGATCATATGGCTGGAGCTGGTTGTAGCATCCTTCTTTGCCTCCCAATAAAGTAAATTCAATAATTTAAGTATAATTCAGGGTCATACCTTTAATAAAGAAAGTTATGACCATTTAACCAAAGCAGTCTGTGTCCTGTCTTTATTTTAGTATAAGTTAGTGTAAGCTGTTATATATTGTGTTTAATTGCAATAAAGTTATGGAAGCCTTATGCACACAAGTACATAGCTCCATAACTCAGTGATTTGTGTAGCGCTGTTACGGTACTGCACACAAGTACATAGCTCCATAACTCAGTGATTAGTGTAGCGCTGTTACGGTACTGCACACAAGTACATAGCTCCATAACTCAGTGATTAGTGTAGGACTGTTACTGTACTGCACAAAAGTACATAGCTCCATAGCTCAGTGATTAGTGTAGCGCTGTTACTTTACTGCACACAAGTACATAGCTCCATAACTCAGTGATTTGTGTAGCGCTGTTACTTTACTGCACACAAGTACATAGCTCCATAACTCAGTGACTAGTGTAGCGCTGTGACGGTACTGCACACAAGTACATAGCTCCATTGCTCAGTGATTAGTGTAGCGCTGTTACTGTACTGCACACAAGTACATAGCTCCATAGCTCATTGATTTGTGTAGCGCTGTTACTGTTCTGCACACAAGTACATAGCTCCATAACTCAGTGATTAGTGTAGCGCTGTTACTGTACTGCACACAAGTACATAGCTCCATAACTCAGTGATTTGTGTACTGCTGTTATGGTACTGCACACAAGTACATAGCTAAATAACTTGGTGATTTGTGTACTGCTGTTATAGTACTGCTCACAAGTACATAGCTCCATAACTCAGTGACTTGTGTAGCGCTGTTACGGTACTGCACACAAGTACATAGCTCCATAACTCAGTGATTAGTGTAGCGCTGTTACTGTACTGCACACAATTACATAGCTCCATAACTCAGTGATTTGTGTAGCGCTGTTACGGTACTGCACACAAGTACATAGCTCCATAACTCAGTGATTAGTGTAGTGCTGTTACGGTACTGCACTCAAGTACATAGCTCCATAACTCAGTGATTTGTGTAGCGCTGTTATGGTACTGCACTCAAGTACATAGCTCCATAACTCAGTGATTAGTGTAGCGCTGTTACTGTACTGCCCACAAGTACATAGCTCCATAGCTCAGTGATTTGTGTAGCGCTGTTACTGTACTGCACACAAGTACAAAGATCCATAACTCAGTGATTAGTGTAGCGCTGTTACGGTACTGCACACAAGTTCATAGCTCCATAACTCAATGATTAGTGTAGTGCTGTTACTGTACTGCACACAAGTACATAGCTCCATAACTCAGTGATTAGTGTAGCGCTGTTACGGTACTGCACACAAGTACATAGCTCCATAACTCAGTGATTAGTGTAGGACTGTTACTGTACTGCACACAAGTACATAGCTCCATAGCTCAGTGATTAGTGTAGTGCTGTTACTGTACTGCACACAAGTACATATCTCCATAGCTCAGTGATTTGTGTAGCGCTGTTACTTTACTGCACACAAGTACATAGCTCCATAACTCAGTGATTAGTGTAGCGCTGTGACGGTACTACACTCAAGTACATAGCTCCATAACTCAGTGATTTGTGTAGCGCTGTGACGGTACTGCACACAAGTACATAGCTCCATAGCTCAGTGATTAGTGTAGCGCTGTTACGGTACTGCACACAAGTACATAGCTCCATAACTCAGTGATTAGTGTAGCGCTGTTACGGTACTGCACACAAGTACATAGCTCCATAACTCAGTGATTAGTGTAGGACTGTTACTGTACTGCACACAAGTACATAGCTCCATAGCTCAGTGATTAGTGTAGTGCTGTTACTGTACTGCACACAAGTACATATCTCCATAGCTCAGTGATTTGTGTAGCGCTGTTACTTTACTGCACACAAGTACATAGCTCCATAACTCAGTGATTAGTGTAGCGCTGTGACGGTACTACACTCAAGTACATAGCTCCATAGCTCAGTGATTTGTGTAGCGCTGTTACTGTACTGCACACAAGTACATAGCTCCATAGCTCATTGATTTGTGTAGCGCTGTTACGGTACTGCACACAAGTACATAGCTCCATAGCTCAGTGATTAGTGTAGCACTGTTACTGTACTGCACACAAGTACATAGCTCCATAACTCAGTGATTAGTGTAGCGCTGTTACGGTACTGCACACAAGTACATAGCTCCATAACTCAGTGATTAGTGTAGGACTGTTACTGTACTGCACAAAAGTACATAGCTCCATAGCTCAGTGATTAGTGTAGCGCTGTTACTTTACTGCACACAAGTACATAGCTCCATAACTCAGTGATTTGTGTAGCGCTGTTACTTTACTGCACACAAGTACATAGCTCCATAACTCAGTGACTAGTGTAGCGCTGTGACGGTACTGCACACAAGTACATAGCTCCATTGCTCAGTGATTAGTGTAGCGCTGTTACTGTACTGCACACAAGTACATAGCTCCATAGCTCATTGATTTGTGTAGCGCTGTTACTGTTCTGCACACAAGTACATAGCTCCATAACTCAGTGATTAGTGTAGCGCTGTTACTGTACTGCACACAAGTACATAGCTCCATAACTCAGTGATTTGTGTACTGCTGTTATGGTACTGCACACAAGTACATAGCTAAATAACTTGGTGATTTGTGTACTGCTGTTATAGTACTGCTCACAAGTACATAGCTCCATAACTCAGTGACTTGTGTAGCGCTGTTACGGTACTGCACACAAGTACATAGCTCCATAACTCAGTGATTAGTGTAGCGCTGTTACTGTACTGCACACAATTACATAGCTCCATAACTCAGTGATTTGTGTAGCGCTGTTACGGTACTGCACACAAGTACATAGCTCCATAACTCAGTGATTAGTGTAGTGCTGTTACGGTACTGCACTCAAGTACATAGCTCCATAACTCAGTGATTTGTGTAGCGCTGTTATGGTACTGCACTCAAGTACATAGCTCCATAACTCAGTGATTAGTGTAGCGCTGTTACTGTACTGCCCACAAGTACATAGCTCCATAGCTCAGTGATTTGTGTAGCGCTGTTACTGTACTGCACACAAGTACAAAGATCCATAACTCAGTGATTAGTGTAGCGCTGTTACGGTACTGCACACAAGTACATAGCTCCATAACTCAATGATTAGTGTAGCGCTGTTACTGTACTGCACACAAGTACATAGCTCCATAACTCAGTGATTAGTGTAGCGCTGTTACGGTACTGCACACAAGTACATAGCTCCATAACTCAGTGATTAGTGTAGGACTGTTACTGTACTGCACACAAGTACATAGCTCCATAGCTCAGTGATTAGTGTAGTGCTGTTACTGTACTGCACACAAGTACATATCTCCATAGCTCAGTGATTTGTGTAGCGCTGTTACTTTACTGCACACAAGTACATAGCTCCATAACTCAGTGATTAGTGTAGCGCTGTGACGGTACTACACTCAAGTACATAGCTCCATAACTCAGTGATTTGTGTAGCGCTGTGACGGTACTGCACACAAGTACATAGCTCCATAGCTCAGTGATTAGTGTAGCGCTGTTACGGTACTGCACACAAGTACATAGCTCCATAACTCAGTGATTAGTGTAGCGCTGTTACGGTACTGCACACAAGTACATAGCTCCATAACTCAGTGATTAGTGTAGGACTGTTACTGTACTGCACACAAGTACATAGCTCCATAGCTCAGTGATTAGTGTAGTGCTGTTACTGTACTGCACACAAGTACATATCTCCATAGCTCAGTGATTTGTGTAGCGCTGTTACTTTACTGCACACAAGTACATAGCTCCATAACTCAGTGATTAGTGTAGCGCTGTGACGGTACTACACTCAAGTACATAGCTCCATAGCTCAGTGATTTGTGTAGCGCTGTTACTGTACTGCACACAAGTACATAGCTCCATAGCTCATTGATTTGTGTAGCGCTGTTACGGTACTGCACACAAGTACATAGCTCCATAGCTCAGTGATTAGTGTAGCACTGTTACTGTACTGCACACAAGTATATAGCTCCATAACTCAGTGATTAGTATAGCGCTGTTACTGTTCTGCACACAAGTACATAGCTCCATAACTCTGTGATTAGTGTAGCGCTGTTACGGTACTGCACGCAAGTACATAGCTCCATAACTCAGTGATTTGTGTACTGCTGTTATGGTACTGCACACAAGTACATAGCTCCATAACTCAGTGACTTGTGTAGCGATGTTACGGTACTGCACACAAGTACATAGCTCCATAACTCAGTGACTAGTGTAGCGCTGTTATGGTACTGCACACAAGTACATAGCTCCATAACTTGGTGATTTGTGTACTGCTGTTATGGTACTGCACACAAGTACATAGCTCCATAACTCAGTGACTTGTGTAGCGCTGTTACGGTACTGCACACAAGTACATTGCTCCATAACTCAGTGATTAGTGTAGCGCTGTTACTGTACTGCACACAATTACATAGCTCCATAACTCAGTGATTTGTTTAGCGCTGTTACGGTACTGCACACAAGTACATAGCTCCATAGCTCAGTGATTAGTGTAGCGCTGTTACTGTACTGCACACAAGTACATAGCTCCATAGCTCATTGATTTGTGTAGCACTGTTACGGTACTGCACACAAGTACATAGCTCCATAGCTCAGTGATTAGTGTAGCGCTGTTACGGTACTGCACACAAGTACATAGCTCCATAGCTCAGTGATTAGTGTAGCGCTGTTACTGTACTGCACACAAGTACATAGCTCCATAACTCAGTGATTTGTGTAGCGCTGTTACTGTACTGCACAGAAGTACATAGCTCCATAACTCAGTGATTTGTGTAGCGCTGTTACTGTACTGCACACAATTACATAGCTCCATAACTCAGTGATTTGTGTTGCGCTGTTACGGTACTGCACACAAGTACGTAGCTCCATAACTCAGTGATTTGTGTAGCGCTGTTATGGTACAGCACACAAGTACATAGCTCCATAACTCAGTGATTTGTGTAGCGCTGTTACGGTACTGCACACAAGTACATAGCTCCATAACTCAGTGATTTGTGTAGCGCTGTTACGGTACTGCACACAAGTACATAACTCCATAACTCAGTGACTTGTGTAGCGCTGTTACGGTACTGCACACAAGTACATAGCTCCATAACTCAGTGATTAGTGTAGCGCTGTTACTGTACTGCACACAAGTACATAGCTCCATAACTCAGTGATTAGTGTAGCGCTGTTACGGTACTGCACACAATTACATAGCTCCATAACTCAGTGATTTGTGTAGCGCTGTTACGGTACTGCACACAAGTACATAGCTCCATGACTCAGTGATTTGTGAAGCGCTGTTACGGTACTGCACACAGGTACATAGCTCCATAGCTCAGTGATTAGTGTAGCGCTGTTACTGTACTGCACACAATTACATAGCTCCATAACTCAGTGATTAGTGTAGCGCTGTTACTGTACTGCACACAATTACATAGCTCCATAACTCAGTGTTTTGTGTAGCGCTGTTACGGTACTGCACACAAGTACATAGCTCCATAACTCAGTGATTAGAGTTGCACTGTTACAGTACTGCACACAAGTACATAGCTCCATAACTCAGTGATTTGTGTAGCACTGTTACTGTACTGCACACAAGTACATAGCTCCATAACTCAGTGATTTGTGTAGCGCTGTTACTGTACTGCACACAAGTACATAGCTCCATAACTCAGTGATTTGTGTAGCGCTGTTACGGTTCTGCACACAAGTACATAGCTCCATAACTCAGTGATTAGTGTAGCGCTGTTACGGTACTGCCCACAAGTATATAGCTCCATAGCTCAGTGATTTGTGTAGCGCTGTTACTGTACTGCACACAAGTACATAGCTCCATAGCTCAGTGATTTGTGTAGCACTGTTATGTTACTGCACACAAGTACATAGCTCCATAACTCAGTGATTAGTGTAGCGCTGTTACGGTACTGCACACAAGTACATAGCTCCATAACTCAGTGATTTGTGTAGCACTGTTACTGTACTGCACACAAGTACATAGCTCCATAGCTCAGTGATTTGTGTAGCACTGTTACGGTACTGCACACAAGTACATAGCTCCATAACTCAGTGATTAGTGTAACGCTGTTACGGTACTGCACACAAGTACATAGCTCCATAACTCAGTGATTAGTGTAGCGCTGTTATTGTACTGCACACAAGTACATAGCTCGATAACTCAGTGATTAGTGTAGCGCTGTTACGGTACTGCACACAAGTACATAGCTCCATATCTCAGTGATTTGTGTAGTGCTGTTACTGTACTGCACGCAAGTACATAGCTCCATAGCTCAGTGATTAGTGTGGCGCTGTTACGGTACTGCACACATGTATATAGCTCCATAACTCACTGATTTGTGTAGCGCTGTTACGGTACTGCACACAAGTACATAGCTCCATAACTCAGTGATTAGTGTAGAGCTGTTACAGTACTGCACACAGGTACATAGCTCCATAACTCAGTGATTTGTGTACTGATGTTACGGTCCTGCACACAAGTACATAGCTCCATAACTCAGTGATTTGTGTAGCGCTGTTACTTTACTTCACACAAGTACAAATCTCCATAACTTAGTGATTAGTGTAGCGCTGTTACGGAACTGCACTCAAGTACATAGCTCCATAACTCAGTGATTAGTGTAGCGCTGTTACTGTACTGCACACAAGTACATAGCTCCATAGCTCAGTGATTTGTGTAGCGCTGTTACGGTACTGCACACAAGTACATAGCTCCATAACTCAATGATTAGTGTAGCGCTGTTACTGTACTGCACACAAGTACATAGCTCCATAACTCAGTGATTAGTGTAGCGCTGTTACGGTACTGCACACAAGTACATAGCTCCATAACTCAGTGATTAGTGTAGGACTGTTACTGTTCTGCACAAAAGTACATAGCTCCATAGCTCAGTGATTAGTGTAGTGCTGTTACTGTACTGCACACAAGTACATAGCTCCATAGCTCAGTGATTTGTGTAGCGCTGTTACTTTACTGCACACAAGTACATAGCTCCATAACTCAGTGATTAGTGTAGCGCTGTGACGGTACTGCACACAAGTACATAGCTCCATTGCTCAGTGATTAGTGTAGCACTGTTACTGCCCACAAGTACATAGCTCCATAGCTCAGTGATTAGTGTAGCGCTGTTACTGTACTGCACACAAGTACATAGCTCCATAGCTCATTGATTTGTGTAGCGCTGTTACGGTACTGCACACAAGTACATAGCTCCATAGCTCAGTGATTAGTGTAGCGCTGTTACTGTACTGCACACAAGTATATAGCTCCATAGCTCAGTGATTAGTGTAGCGCTGTTACTGTTCTGCACACAAGTACATAGCTCCATAACTCTGTGATTAGTGTACTGCTGTTATGGTACTGCACACAAGTATATAGCTCCATAACTCAGTGACTTGTGTAGCGATGTTACGGTACTGCACACAAGTACATAGCTCCATAACTCAGTGACTAGCGTAGCGCTGTTATGGTACTGCACACAAGTACATAGCTCCATAACTTGGTGATTTGTGTACTGCTGTTATGGTACTGCACACAAGTACATAGCTCCATAACTCAGTGACTTGTGTAGCGCTGTTACGGTACTGCACACAAGTACATCGCTCCATAACTCAGTGATTAGTGTGGCGCTGTTACTGTACTGCACACAATTACATAGCTCCATAACTCAGTGATTTGTGTAGCGCTGTTACGGTACTGCACACAAGTACATAGCTCCATAGCTCAGTGATTAGTGTAGTGCTGTTACTGTACTGCACACAAGTACATAGCTCCATAGCTCATTGATTTGTGTAGCGCTGTTACGGTACTGCACACAAGTACATAGCTCCATAGCTCAGTGAATAGTGTAGCGCTGTTACTGTACTGCACACAAGTACATAGCTCCATAGCTCATTGATTTGTGTAGCACTGTTACGGTACTGCACACAAGTACATAGCTCCATAGCTCAGTGATTAGTGTAGCGCTGTTACTGTACTGCACACAAGTACATATCTCCATAGCTCAGTGATTTGTGTAGCGCTGTTACAGTACTGCACACAAGTACATGGCTCCATAACTCAGTGATTTGTGTAGCGCTGTTACGGTACTGCACACAAGTACATAGCTCCATAACTCAGTGATTTGTGTAGCGCTGTTATGGTACTGCACACAAGTACATAGCTCCATAACTCAGTGATTTGTGTACTGCTGTTATGGTACTGCACACAAGTACATAGCTAAATAACTTGGTGATTTGTGTACTGCTGTTATAGTACTACACACAAGTACATAGCTCCATAGCTCAGTGATTAGTGTAGCGCTGTTACAGTACTGCACACAAGTACATAGCTCCATAACTAAGTGATTAGTGTAGCGCTGTTACGGTACTGCACACAAGTACATAGCTCCATAACTCAGTGATTAGTGTAGCGCTGTTACGGTACTGCACACAAGTACATAGCTCCATAACTCAGTGATTTGTGTACCGCTGTTACGGTACTGCACACAAGTACATAGCTCCATATCTCAGTGATTTGTGTAGCGCTGTTACTGTACTGCACGCAAGTACATAGCTCCATAGCTCAGTGATTAGTGTGGCGCTGTGTCGGTACTGCACACATGTATATAGCTCCATAACTCACTGATTTGTGTAGCGCTGTTACGGTACTGCACACAAGTACATAGCTCCATAGCTCAGTGATTAGTGTAGAGCTGTTACAGTACTGCACACAGGTACATAGCTCCATAACTCAGTGATTTGTGTACTGATGTTACGGTCCTGCACACAAGTACATAGCTCCATAACTCAGTGATTTGTGTAGCGCTGTTACTTTACTTCACACAAGTACAAATCTCCATAACTTAGTGATTAGTGTAGCGCTGTTACGGTACTGCACTCAAGTACATAGCTCCATAACTCAGTGATTAGTGTAGCGCTGTTATGGTACTGCACTCAAGTACATAGCTCCATAACTCAGTGATTAGTGTAGCGCTGTTACTGTACTGCACACAAGTACATAGCTCCATAGCTCAGTGATTTGTGTAGCGCTGTTACGGTACTGCACACAAGTACATAGCTCCATAACTCAGTGATTAGTGTAGCGCTGTTACGGTACTGCACACAAGTACATAGCTCCATAACTCAGTGATTAGTGTAGGACTGTTACTGTTCTGCACAAAAGTACATAGCTCCATAGCTCAGTGATTAGTGTAGTGCTGTTACTGTACTGCACACAAGTACATAGCTCCATAGCTCAGTGATTTGTGTAGCGCTGTTACTTTACTGCACACAAGTACATAGCTCCATAACTCAGTGATTAGTGTAGCGCTGTGACGGTACTGCACACAAGTACATAGCTCCATTGCTCAGTGATTAGTGTAGCACTGTTACTGCCCACAAGTACATAGCTCCATAGGTCAGTGATTAGTGTAGCGCTGTTACTGTACTGCACACAAGTACATAGCTCCATAGCTCATTGATTTGTGTAGCGCTGTTACGGTACTGCACACAAGTACATAGCTCCATAGCTCAGTGATTAGTGTAGCGCTGTTACTGTACTGCACACAAGTATATAGCTCCATAGCTCAGTGATTAGTGTAGCGCTGTTACTGTTCTGCACACAAGTATATAGCTCCATAACTCAGTGACTTGTGTAGCGATGTTACGGTACTGCACACAAGTACATAGCTCCATAACTCAGTGACTAGTGTAGCGCTGTTATGGTACTGCACACAAGTACATAGCTCCATAACTTGGTGATTTGTGTACTGCTGTTATGGTACTGCACACAAGTACATAGCTCCATAACTCAGTGACTTGTGTAGCGCTGTTACGGTACTGCACACAAGTACATCGCTCCATAACTCAGTGATTAGTGTGGCGCTGTTACTGTACTGCACACAATTACATAGCTCCATAACTCAGTGATTTGTGTAGCGCTGTTACGGTACTGCACACAAGTACATAGCTCCATAGCTCAGTGATTAGTGTAGTGCTGTTACTGTACTGCACAAAAGTACATAGCTCCATAGCTCATTGATTTGTGTAGCGCTGTTACGGTACTGCACACAAGTACATAGCTCCATAGCTCAGTGATTAGTGTAGCGCTGTTACTGTACTGCACACAAGTACATAGCTCCATAGCTCATTGATTTGTGTAGCGCTGTTACGGTACTGCACACAAGTACATAGCTCCATAGCTCAGTGATTAGTGTAGCGCTGTTACTGTACTGCACACAAGTACATAGCTCCATAGCTCAGTGATTTGTGTAGCGCTGTTACTGTTCTGCACACAAGTACATAGCTCCATAACTCAGTGATTTGTGTAGCGCTGTTACGGTACTGCACACAAGTACATAGCTCCATAACTCAGTGATTTGTGTAGCGCTGTTATGGTACTGCACACAAGTACATAGATAAATAACTTGGTGATTTGTGTACTGCTGTTATAGTACTGCACACAAGTACATAGCTCCATAACTCAGTGACTTGTGTAGCGCTGTTACAGTACTGCACACAAGTACATAGCTCCATAACTAAGTGATTAGTGTAGCGCTGTTACGGTACTGCACACAAGTACATAGCTCCATAACTCAGTGATTAGTGTAGCGCTGTTACGGTACTGCACACAAGTACATAGCTCCATAACTCAGTGATTTGTGTACCGCTGTTACTGTACTGCACACAAGTACATAGCTCCATAACTCAGTGTTTTGTGTAGCGCTGTTACTGTAAAGCACACAAGTACATAGCTCCATAACTCAGTGATTTGTGTAGCGCTGTTACTGTACTGCACACAAGTACATAGCTCCATAGCTCAGTGATTAGTGTAGCGCTGTTACAGTACTGCACACAAGTACATTGCTCCATAACTCAGTGATTTGTGTAGCACTGTTACTGTACTGCACACAAGTACATAGCTCCATAGCTCAGTGATTTGTGCAGCGCTGTTACGGTACTGCACACAAGTATATAGCTCCATAGCTCAGTGATTTGTGTAGTGCTGTTACGGTACTGCACACAAGTATATAGCTCCATAGCTCAGTGATTTGTGTAGCGCTGTTACTGTACTGCACACAAGTACATAGCTCCATAGCTCAGTGATTTGTGTAGCACTGTTACGTTACTGCACACAAGTACATAGCTCCATAACTCAGTGATTAGTGTAGCGCTGTTACGGTACTGCACACAAGTACATAGCTCCATAACTCAGTGATTTGTGTAGCACTGTTACTGTACTGCACACAAGTACATAGCTCCATAGCTCAGTGATTTGTGTAGCACTGTTACGGTACTGCACACAAGTACATAGCTCCATAACTCAGTGATTAGTGTAACGCTGTTACGGTACTGCACACAAGTTCATAGCTCCATAACTCAGTGATTAGTGTAGCGCTGTTACGGTACTGCACACAATTACATAGCTCGATAACTCAGTGATTAGTGTAGCGTTGTTACGGTACTGCACACAAGTACATAGCTCCATATCTCAGTGATTTGTGTAGCGCTGTTACTGTACTGCATGCAAGTACATAGCTCCATAGCTCAGTGATTTGTGTGGCGCTGTTACGGTACTGCACACAAGTACATAGCTCCATAACTCAGTGATTTGTGTAGCGCTGTTACTGTACTGCATGCAAGTACATAGCTCCATAGCTCAGTGATTAGTGTAGAGCTGTTACAGTACTGCACACAGGTACATAGCTCCATAACTCAGTGATTTGTGTACTGCTGTTACGGTCCTGCACACAAGTACATAGCTCCATAACTCAGTGATTAGTGTAGCGCTGTTACTGTACTGCACACAAGTACATAGCTCCATAGCTCAGTGATTTGTGTAGCGCTGTTACTTTACTTCACACAAGTACAAAGCTCCATAACTCAGTGATTAGTGTAGCGCTGTTACGGTACTGCACACAAGTACATAGCTCCATAACTCAGTGATTAGTGTAGCGCTGTTACTGTACTGCACACAAGTACATAGCTCCATAGCTCAGTGATTTGTGTAGCGCTGTTACTGTACTGCACACAAGTACATAGCTCCATAACTCAGTGATTAGTGTAGCGCTTTGACGGTACTGCACTCAAGTACATAGCTCCATAACTCAGTGATTTGTGTAGCGCTGTTATGGTACTGCACTCAAGTACATAGCTCCATAACTCAGTGATTAGTGTAGCGCTGTTACTGTACTGCCCACAAGTACATAGCTCCATAACTCAGTGATTTGTGTAGCGCTGTTACTGTACTGCACACAATTACATAGCTCCATAACTCAGTGATTTGTGTTGCGCTGTTACGGTACTGCACACAAGTACGTAGCTCCATAACTCAGTGATTTGTGTAGCGCTGTTATGGTACAGCACACAAGTACATAGCTCCATAACTCAGTGATTTGTGTAGCGCTGTCACGGTACTGCACACAAGTACATAACTCCATAACTCAGTGACTTGTGTAGCGCTGTTACGGTACTGCACACAAGTACATAGCTCCATAACTCAGTGATTAGTGTAGCGCTGTTACTGTACTGCACACAAGTACATAGCTCCATAACTAAGTGATTGTGTAGCGCTGTTACTGTACTGCACACAAGTACATAGCTCCATAGCTCAGTGATTAGTGTAGCGATGTTACTGTACTGCACACAAGTACATAGCTCCATAACTCAGTGACTTGTGTAGCGCTGTTACTGTACTGCACACAAGTACATAGCTCCATAACTCAGTGACTTGTGTAGCGCTGTTACGGTACTGCACACAATTACATAGCTCCATAACTCAGTGATTGTGTAGCGCTGTTACTGTACTGCACACAAGTACATAGCTCCATAGCTCAGTGATTAGTGTAGCGCTGTTACAGTACTGCACACAAGTACATAGCTCCATAACTAAGTGATTAGTGTAGCGCTGTTACGGTACTGCACACAAGTACATAGCTCCATAACTCAGTGATTAGTGTAGCGCTGTTACGGTACTGCACACAAGTACATAGCTCCATAACTCAGTGATTTGTGTACCGCTTTTACTGTACTGCACACAAGTACATAGCTCCATAACTCAGTGTTTTGTGTAGCGCTGTTACTGTAAAGCACACAAGTACATAGCACCATAACTCAGTGATTTGTGTAGCGCTGTTACTGTACTGCACACAAGTACATAGCTCCATAGCTCAGTGATTAGTGTAGCGCTGTTACAGTACTGCACACAAGTACATAGTTCCATAACTCAGTGATTTGTGTAGCGCTGTTACTGTACTGCACACAAGTACATAGCTCCATAACTCAGTGATTTGTGTAGCGCTGTTACGGTACTGCACACAAGTACATAGCTCCATAACTCAGTGATTTGTGTAGCGCTGTTAGGGTACTGCACACAAGTACATAGCTCCATAACTCAGTGACTTGTGTAGTGCTGTTACGGTACTGCACAAAAGTACATAGCTCCATATCTCAGTGATTTGTGTAGAGCTGTTACGGTACTGCACACAATTACATAGCTCCATAACTCAGTGACTTGTGTAGTGCTGTTACGGTACTGCACACAAGTACATAGCTCCATATCTCAGTGATTTGAGTAGCGCTGTTACTGTACTGCACACAAGTACATAGCTCCATAACTCAGTGATTTGTGTAGCGCTGTTACTGTACTGCAGACAAGTACATTGCTCCATAGCTCAGTGATTTGTGTAGCGCTGTTATAGTACTGCACACAAGTACATATCTCCATAGCACAGTGATTAGTGTAGCGCTGTTACGGTACTGCACACAAGTAGATAGCTCCATAACTCAGTGATTTGTGTAGCGCTGTTACGGTACTGCACACCAGTACATAGCTCCATATCTCAGTGATTTGTGTAGCGCTGTTACAGTACTGCACACAAGTACATGGCTCCATAACTCAGTGATTTGTGTAGCGCTGTTACGGTACTGCACACGGGTACATAGCTCCATAACTCAGTGATTTGTGTAGCACTGTTACAGTATTGCACACAAGTACAAAGCTCCATAGCTCAGTGATTAGTGTAGTGCTGTTACGGTCCTGCACACAAGTACATAGCTCCATAGCTCAGTGATTAGTGTAGCGCTGTTACTGTACTGCACACAAGTACATAGCTCCATAACTCAGTGATTTGTGTGGCGCTGTTACGGTACTGCACACAAGTACATAGCTCCATAACTCAGTGATTTGTGTAGCGCTGTTACGGTACTGCATACAAGTACATAGCTCCATAACTCAGTGATTAGTGTAGCGCTGTTACGGTACTGCACACAAGTACATAGCTCCATAACTCAGTGATTTGTGTAGCACTGTTACTGTACTGCACACAAGTACATAGCTCCATAGCTCAGTGATTTGTGTAGCACTGTTACGGTACTGCACACAAGTACATAGCTCCATAGCTCAGTGATTAGTGTAGCGCTGTTACAGTACTGCACACAAGTACATAGCTCCATAACTCAGTGACTTGTGTAGTGCTGTTACGGTACTGCACAAAAGTACATAGCTCCATATCTCAGTGATTTGTGTAGAGCTGTTACGGTACTGCACACAATTACATAGCTCCATAACTCAGTGACTTGTGTAGTGCTGTTACGGTACTGCACACAAGTACATAGCTCCATATCTCAGTGATTTGAGTAGCGCTGTTACTGTACTGCACACAAGTACATAGCTCCATAACTCAGTGATTTGTGTAGCGCTGTTACTGTACTGCAGACAAGTACATTGCTCCATAGCTCAGTGATTTGTGTAGCGCTGTTACAGTACTGCACACAAGTACATATCTCCATAGCACAGTGATTAGTGTAGCGCTGTTACGGTACTGCACACAAGTAGATAGCTCCATAACTCAGTGATTTGTGTAGCGCTGTTACGGTACTGCACACCAGTACATAGCTCCATATCTCAGTGATTTGTGTAGCGCTGTTACAGTACTGCACACAAGTACATGGCTCCATAACTCAGTGATTTGTGTAGCGCTGTTACGGTACAGCACACGGGTACATAGCTCCATAACTCAGTGATTTGTGTAGCACTGTTACAGTATTGCACACAAGTACAAAGCTCCATAGCTCAGTGATTAGTGTAGTGCTGTTACGGTCCTGCACACAAGTACATAGCTCCATAGCTCAGTGATTAGTGTAGCGCTGTTACTGTACTGCACACAAGTACATAGCTCCATAACTCAGTGATTTGTGTGGCGCTGTTACGGTACTGCACACAAGTACATAGCTCCATAACTCAGTGATTTGTGTAGCGCTGTTACGGTACTGCACACAAGTACATAGCTCCATAACTCAGTGATTAGTGTAGCGCTGTTACGGTACTGCACACAAGTACATAGCTCCATAACTCAGTGATTTGTGTAGCACTGTTACTGTACTGCACACAAGTACATAGCTCCATAGCTCAGTGATTTGTGTAGCACTGTTACGGTACTGCACACAAGTACATAGCTCCATAACTCAGTGATTAGTGTAACGCTGTTACGGTACTGCACACAAGTTCATAGCTCCATAACTCAGTGATTAGTGTAGCGCTGTTACTGTACTGCATGCAAGTACATAGCTCCATAGCTCAGTGATTATTGTAGAGCTGTTACAGTACTGCACACAGGTACATAGCTCCATAACTCAGTGATTTGTGTACTGCTGTTACGGTCCTGCACACAAGTACATAGCTCCATAACTCAGTGATTAGTGTAGCGCTGTTACTGTACTGCACACAAGTACATAGCTCCATAGCTCAGTGATTTGTGTAGCGCTGTTACTTTACTTCACACAAGTACAAAGCTCCATAACTCAGTGATTAGTGTAGCGCTGTTACGGTACTGCACACAAGTACATAGCTCCATAACTCAGTGATTAGTGTAGCGCTGTTACTGTACTGCACACAAGTACATAGCTCCATAGCTCAGTGATTTGTGTAGCGCTGTTACGGTACTGCACACAAGTACATAGCTCCATAACTCAGTGATTAGTGTAGCGCTGTGACGGTACTGCACTCAAGTACATAGCTCCATAACTCAGTGATTAGTGTAGCGCTGTTACTGTACTGCCCACAAGTACATAGCTCCATAACTCAGTGATTTGTGTAGCGCTGTTACTGTACTGCACACAATTACATAGCTCCATAACTCAGTGATTTGTGTTGCGCTGTTACGGTACTGCACACAAGTACGTAGCTCCATAACTCAGTGATTTGTGTAGCGCTGTTATGGTACAGCACACAAGTACATAGCTCCATAACTCAGTGATTTGTGTAGCGCTGTCACGGTACTGCACACAAGTACATAACTCCATAACTCAGTGACTTGTGTAGCGCTGTTACGGTACTGCACACAAGTACATAGCTCCATAACTCAGTGATTAGTGTAGCGCTGTTACTGTACCGCACACAAGTACATAGCTCCATAACTAAGTGATTGTGTAGCGCTGTTACTGTACTGCACACAAGTACATAGCTCCATAGCTCAGTGATTAGTGTAGCGCTGTTACTGTACTGCACACAAGTACATAGCTCCATAACTCAGTGACTTGTGTAGCGCTGTTACTGTACTGCACACAAGTACATAGCTCCATAACTCAGTGACTTGTGTAGCGCTGTTACGGTACTGCAGACAAGTACATAGCTCCATAGCTCAGTGATTAGTGTAGCGCTGTTACAGTACTGCACACAAGTACATAGCTCCATAACTAAGTGATTAGTGTAGCGCTGTTACGGTACTGCACACAAGTACATAGCTCCATAACTCAGTGATTTGTGTACCGCTTTTACTGTACTGCACACAAGTACATAGCTCCATAACTCAGTGTTTTGTGTAGCGCTGTTACTGTAAAGCACACAAGTACATAGCACCATAACTCAGTGATTTGTGTAGCGCTGTTACTGTACTGCACACAAGTACATAGCTCCATAGCTCAGTGATTAGTGTAGCGCTGTTACAGTACTGCACACAAGTACATAGTTCCATAACTCAGTGATTTGTGTAGCGCTGTTACTGTACTGCACACAAGTACATAGCTCCATAACTCAGTGATTTGTGTAGCGCTGTTACGGTACTGCACACAAGTACATAGCTCCATAACTCAGTGATTTGTGTAGCGCTGTTAGGGTACTGCACACAAGTACATAGCTCCATAGCTCAGTGATTAGTGTAGCACTGTTACGGTACTGCACAAAAGTACATAGCTCCATTAAACTTCCCATCGTCTGAGGATTGACCTGCGTGTGAATCAGTGACAATAACATACTTAATTGAAATAAAGACACGGAGACTTGTATTTGGCAGAATTTGTTAGCTATTTATTTAAAAACATATAATGAATTAGTTACTATTAATTAAATTAATTTAAATATGGTGGCAAAGAAAGAACGGCTAACAACAGCCCAAGCCTAACACTATAAACACTCCAACCACAACACAATACGCTCAAGCCTTCTATCTTGACTACCCACCCGGTAAGGTGATGATGCTGCCCCCGGCAGGGTGGTCCAGCAGACTTTATGAGTCAACGAAGGTGAGCAAAACAATGAGTAAACAAATATTCACAGTGCTAATAGGTAACCTGCCGTTCTTTCCCGCCTAAAATAGCCAACGAAACAATCACCAAACCCAAATCAAAAAGAGCCCATAAAAATAAACTTTAGGGAGGGAGGGTGGGAAGACAGGAACAAAAGAGGCTGACTCCGCCTCCAACAATCTCTAATATCCCTGCTATGACCTACAACCCTAAAAACCCATTGGCCCTAATTATCACATGATTCCTCACACTGGTCTGCCCCCAGCCTAGGAAGTTTAACCCTCTCCACTCCTATAAAGTCATTTCGTTTATCTAAACTTCCCATCGTCTGAGGATTGACCTGCGTGTGAATCAGTGACAATAACATACTTAATTGAAATAAAGACACGGAGACTTGTATTTGGCAGAATTTGTTAGCTATTTATTTAAAAACATATAATGAATTAGTTACTATTAATTAAATTAATTTAAATATGGTGGCAAAGAAAGAACGGCTAACAACAGCCCAAGCCTAACACTATAAACACTCCAACCACAACACAATACGCTCAAGCCTTCTATCTTGACTACCCACCCGGTAAGGTGATGATGCTGCCCCCGGCAGGGTGGTCCAGCAGACTTTATGAGTCAACGAAGGTGAGCAAAACAATGAGTAAACAAATATTCACAGTGCTAATAGGTAACCTGCCGTTCTTTCCCGCCAAAAGCAAGGTTCTGCCAAAAGAAACCTTGCACCGCCACCATAGAACTAACGCACAGAAACCACAACCTCAAACAGATCCTCAAGAAAAATAAACATACCTTCCTCCGCTAAATGAACCCCGTCAGACCGAAAAAGGTAAGTATACCGAAATTTTATCCTAGGATGTCTGACCACTGCCCCACCATTTTCCAACACAAATTTTGAAACCGTAAAGTTCACTTTCTTCCGGGCTTCATCAATGGCTCTGCCGTCAACCACACCACGCCAACACAATCTAGGGACCATGAAAGACCAAACTATTGTGCAAGCTGGCCATGCCATTATAATCTGACCCAAATCCTCCACCACCGCATGCCTTAAATCCAGAGATGTCCTCTTGCCCAAATCATTCCCGCCTAGATGAATAACCACGACTCTCGGTAAGCCATACCGCTGAACCTGCTGCAAGAGTTTAGGCTTAAGGCTCTCCCACAACATACCTCTGACCCCTATCCATCTAACTCCACTAGCCCCCGGAAACAACGGCGCGTCCTGCGCCTGCATGAACCTAGCCGCCCAAAAAACAAATGAATGGCCAATTATCCATACAGTACAATCATCAAAAGCCATTCCTATAATGAGGGAAAAACAAAGAAAACATTAAAGTTATTGTAAAATTTTAGCATATTTAATCATGTATATCTAACGGGGAACATATTACTGAGGATCTGCCAAAAAGAAAAAATTTTGATTTGAATCTTTAAAGATCAACAAGCTTCTGTGCCAATTTGAAGCAACATGAAGACATAAGAGGATAAGTTAAAATAAAAAAGAAGGGGGGGGAGAGCGGGGGGGGGGGGTTTGGGAGAGATATCGGATAACACAAGTGAACTCGACCAGAGAGAAAACGTAAAACCTGCTGAGGGACATATAATTGTAATTATAAACCAAATAGCCGAATTAAATCCGTCAGATCAGGTAAAAAAATCGTCAAAACTCTCCAGACTCCCACTGAAATCAATGGCGAGTAGCTAGTCCCCGAGTAGGAAAGACAGGGGAAAACAAACAAGACCAGGACCAATGACATTTCGTAAAACATAACAAACCATATGTAACGTGCATGCACAACATTAACCTCAATGATTCGGTCGAATGTAACGCTTATAACTGGCTGATTTCCATCGGCCCAGAGCTTGAATCTGTGACTCTGGAAATCCCGCAGCAGCGGCGGAAGTGGCAGCACCAATTCGAAACGAATGCGTGCCGAACTTCCCTGGTGAGAGGCCCACGCTGCAAAGACATCGCCGCAGCATCCAACTAAACTGAAATTTTGTCAGCGGAAGCCCATCGCCATGCATCAGCCATGAGCCCTCCGCTGAGGGTCTGACAGATGCATAACGAGTGGCCAAGCCGACCGGACAAATTCGACAATCCGCCGAGGGGACCAATGTTATCCAGCGACCCCTGCCTAACTGATCGGTCTTAGAACGACGCAATCTGCACAGCAAGGACCTCTCACCCACCTTCACATCCGAACGCAGCATAGTTGAATCCCTCCACTTGGAGGGAGCAACCAATTCCGACACCCGGAAAGCACCATGAAAAGCCATGGAAAAAGCTAACTTAACAAAAGCGTTTCGAAACCGGAGGCCGCCACGTCCGCAACCGCTCCTAGAATGGACGGTAACAGATAAATGTCTATAGGCCGTCTTTTATCGGGTTAACCGGCTCAGCGCGCGCCCAACCTTTCAAGGCCTTTGTGATGACAAAACTCCTTGTAAGGTCAGGGATTCCCTTCAATTTGGAGAAAAACGAAATACCTGCCAGGTACCGTGAAACTACCGCTCTCGATTTGCCAGATACATACAGCTGCCAAATAAAAGCAAGCATCAATTGATGCTGACCCTTACCTCCAAGGCCTTGGCTACGGGAAAAAACTTCCCATTCTTCCCAAGACCGACGGTAAGCCTTGAGGGTACTTGGTGCAATGGACAGCTCCGCTAACCCCTCCAGTCCGGCTTGATAACCTGCCAAACATAAGAGGGGCACAGCACACCATCAGTCTCTGCATCAGGAGCCAATGTACGGAACCGACCCCATTGACATCTGGACAGCGCATCGGCAATCCCGTTGTCAACTCCGGGTACGTGTTGAGCTCGAAACAGCACATTATGGCGCAAACAGGCAAGCACCAGCTGCGCTAGCACACGCAAAACCAGCAACGACTTTGCTCGCTGCCCGTTTACCGCATGCACCACGCCCAGATTGTCACATCTGAACAGAATGCTGCGATTGCAGATGCGCTCGCCCCAGACCTCCAAGGCGACCATTATTGGGAACAGTTCTAAGAGCAGCATATCTCTTGTCAAACCTGCACGAATCCACTCCTCTGGCCAAGTTGCGACGCACCAGGATCCCCTCAGGTAGCAACCGAACCCCGAAGATCCTGCTGCATCGGTGAAAAGCTGCAAATCGACATTGCCCACCAGAGGGGATAACCATATCCTGATCCCATTAAAATCTGCCAAAAAGGAAACCCAAACTTCCAGGTCTCTCTTTATTTCTGACGATAAACGGATCAAATGGTGAGGTTTGGAAACCCCCGCTGTGGCCCTCTCTAGCTTTCTGCAAAATACCCTCCCCATCGGTATAACTCTACAGGCAAAGTTCATACAACCCAACAGTGATTGGGCCTGCCTGAGCGAAATTTTGCGCGCAACCAAACACTCTGAAATGGAATCTCGCAATTTGTCAATTTTATCGCGCGGCAGCCGACAGGATCCAGCCAAGGTATCAATCTCGATACCTAAAAATGACAAACACGAGAGGGGTCCCTCTGTCTTTTCGTCTGCCACAGGTACTCCAAAATGAAAAAACAGCGCTCTCATGGAACCAAGTAACTCGTTACAACGCTCTGACCCAGCGGGCCCCACGCAGAGGAAGTCATCGAGATAGTGCGCTATCCCATGACCCCCACAAGAAAACTCTACGCACCAATGAAGGAAAGTGCTAAATTTTTCAAAGTATGCGCAGGAAATCGAACACCCCATAGGCAAGCACTTGTCTATGAAGTATTCCCCCCCAATGCGAAAACCCATGAACCTAAACGATTCGGGGTGCAAAGGAAGCAAACGAAAAGCTGACTCCACATCCATCTTAGCCATGAGGGCCCCGCGTCCATATGCCCTAACGATACTGAGAGCATCATCAAAAGACTGATACCTCACTGAACAGAATTCAGGAGGTATAGCGTCATTAACGGAGGACCCCAATGGATAAGACAGATGCTGGATCAGCCGAAATTTTCCTGGAGTTTTCTTAGGCACCACCCCCACTGGGGAAAGAATCAGATTCCCCATTGGAGGATGCGCAAATGGACCCACCATACGTCCTAACTGAACCTCTTTCTCGACTTTTAACTGAAGAACGTCAGGAAAAAGTCGAGCTGATTGTAAATTTCTCGGGGAACCGACTCGAACTTCCCCTATAACTGGTAAACGAAAACCCAACTTGAACCCGAAAAACAAAAACTTAGCGTCCTGCCTATTAGGGTACCACCCTAGCCACCTGGACATAGCATCCAAACGGATAGGGGTTGGTGCCCTATTTAGCGCCTGCGCTACCTCCCGCTTTGGGAATAGCTCCTCCTCCCGACTTGGATCCCTGTTGGGCTGACAACCTGAAACAATTAGAGGCGGGGTGCGATCCGTTGCAACGCAAGCAAAGGTGTCGAAAACGGCACCGTTGGCCCTGGGAACAGGAGGCATTATTAAAGGCAAAACATTTACCTTTAAAAGGTGTCTGCGCAGAAAGCCGACCGGGGCCCGTCTGTCGACGCCCCGGGGAGGGATCAGAACTCGGGCGCCACGCCCCAGACCCCCCCTTATGAGTATCCCCGCCTACCCGAGAATCCTCCACTCCACCTTTTGGTGGTTGCGTGACGTCAAGCCACACTTCCACGTCCTTGCACCCAAAATCTAAGCGCTTGGATCCGTCCTGCTTGCGCCTAAATTCCTCATCATATGTTCTCCAGGCGCTGCCCCTGGATTTACGCTGCATCCCATGAATCAGGTGGATATACCTTATTACGTTCAGGTGCTCCCCTGGGCGATCTTTCAAGTAGCATGCTGCGAATACGCAAAACCCAGCAAGCCAGTTATCATAGGAACGAAAAGCTTCCAACCCCACCCCGCCTTTAAGCTTAGCTGCCTTGAAATCTTTTTTGGCTTGCTCAGTTAAAATGAACATGTCCACATAATCGCCCTTCCTGATTTTTTTCTTGCAACAATCGCGCAGACCCCGCAATACTGCTGTATTGTCGCAATGCACCACACCTGGTTGATGCTGATGCTTCTTGGACTTCCGCGCGCTACTACTCTGACGCTGCTGCTTAGCCCGCTTATCCCGCCTATCCGCCTCCTTGCGCGCATATTTAGCAGCCCTCTTCCGCGCCTTTTTCGCGCTGCTGACAGAAGAAGCCAGAGAAGAAGAGGTCGACGACAAGTCAGAGACAGAGGAAGAAGAGGAGGCAGAGTCAGCAACATCATCATCTTCTGAGATCTCACCTGACGATCCGGACTGCTCCCTCCCGGACACGACCGATGATGAAGCCTCCTCGACGCTGAAATCCTGTTCCATAGCTTCGCCCTCAGCAGTATCTGAAACAGACGATGAAGCCGCCCCCTGGGCCGAAACCCTGGGCACGGTCGACACAGCAGGAGAAGACACAGCCGCACCAGCCCCAGACGCCTCTGGTCTTGCCAACTGAGCCGCAGCGGAGCCCATAGCCTTGCAAGCCTGCATGAACTGATCTACCGCTGGCCCTAGAGTAGCAGAAATTGAACGCTGCCTCTGATCCACCCTTTCACTATCTGCTTGGCTAGGAGCCAATGCCGCAACCATGGGAGCAAAAGGAGATGTCATTGATGACATCATGGCCGCAAAAGCTGCAGGGTCAAAGGACTGACTTGCACCCCCACTAGGGACCTGAGTATCCACATAGCCAGAAGCTGCTGCCCCAGACATGGCCCTGTCTGCTGATTGCTGACTAGCCTGCCAATCATCCTCCATCAGCTCTCCCTGTCCTAAAATGGCTGCCTCCCTGACTGACAAAGCCCCTAATGTGCTGCCAGGGCTGTCCATCTCCCCCACCTCGACATTCCCCACTTCATTAACTGTGGGGGAGTCCCCCCTGCCCCTCCGGGCACTAACAGGGCTATTAGCAGCCCTCCTTGCGGTGCGCGTGTGCGCCTGTGACCTTTGAACCCGCGGGGGGCGAGCGCTCACCGCCCTAATCGCGGCAGCTCTGCCCTCCCGCGGGCTCACTAACTGCCTCTCGCGGCTGCTCAGAGCAGCCGCGCCTTCCCCCCGCCGGCGGCTGTGTCCAGCCGCCCTGACAGCACCTGCTTGACGGCCGCGGGTAAGCGCGGCTGCGCACGGCCGCCCATGACACCGCGGGGCTGCGCGACTCGCGCTAGCCCCTTCAGCTCCCTCTTGAGAGGCAGGAGCCTCCCCAGAACTCCCTGGGCCTTCTTCCTGTGCCCGGTAACGGGCGGGGATCCGCGATGAGCGGTGCGGGTGGGGCATGCTACCAATTTGGGGGGGGTCACAGTCCTTATAAGGGTTAGGAGGATTGTTAGAAAATGCAGAGCGCAAAGGTGGGGGAGGGCAAAGAGAGAGAGGGATAGATGAAGAAGGTGAAGAACAAAGATAAGAAGAGGAAAGAAAAACAGAAGGATGGCTATGAAGAAAATATAACAGAGCTCAGGTAAGAGCACTTACCCATTCCCAAGACAGGAACAAAAGAGGCTGACTCCGCCTCCAACAATCTCTAATATCCCTGCTATAACCTACAACCCTAAAAACCCATTGGCCCTAATTATCACATGATTCCTCACACTGGTCTGCCCCCAGCCTAGGAAGTTTAACCCTCTCCACTCCTATAAAGTAATTTCGTTTATCATCTCAGTGATTTGTGTAGAGCTGTTACGGTACTGCACACAATTACATAGCTCCATAACTCAGTTACTTGTGTAGTGCTGTTACGGTACTGCACACAAGTACATAGCTCCATATCTCAGTGATTTGAGTAGCGCTGTTACTGTACTGCACACAAGTACATAGCTCCATAACTCAGTGATTTGTGTAGCGCTGTTACTGTACTGCAGACAAGTACATTGCTCCATAGCTCAGTGATTTGTGTAGCGCTGTTACAGTACTGCACACAAGTACATATCTCCATAGCACAGTGATTAGTGTAGCGCTGTTACGGTACTGCACACAAGTAGATAGCTCCATAACTCAGTGATTTGTGTATCGCTGTTACGGTACTGCACACCAGTACATAGCTCCATATCTCAGTGATTTGTGTAGCGCTGTTACAGTACTGCACACAAGTACATGGCTCCATAACTCAGTGATTTGTGTAGCGCTGTTACGGTACTGCACACGGGTACATAGCTCCATAACTCAGTGATTTGTGTAGCACTGTTACAGTATTGCACACAAGTACAAAGCTCCATAGCTCAGTGATTAGTGTAGTGCTGTTACGGTCCTGCACACAAGTACATAGCTCCATAGCTCAGTGATTAGTGTAGCGCTGTTACTGTACTGCACACAAGTACATAGCTCCATAACTCAGTGATTTGTGTGGCGCTGTTACGGTACTGCACACAAGTACATAGCTCCATAACTCAGTGATTTGTGTAGCGCTGTTACGGTACTGCACACAAGTACATAGCTCCATAGCTCAGTGATTAGTGTAGCACTGTTACTGTACTGCACACAAGTACATAGCTCCATAACTCAGTGATTTGTGTAGCGCTGTTACGGTACTGCAAACAAGTACATAGCTCCATAACTCTGTGATTAGTGTATCGCTGTTACTGTACTGCACACAAGTACATAGCTCCATAGCTCAGTGATTTGTGTAGCGCTGTTACAGTACTGCACACAAGTACATGGCTCCATAACTCAGTGATTTGTGTAGCGCTGTTACGGTACTGCACACGGTTACATAGCTCCATAACTCAGTGATTTGTGTAGCGCTGTTACAGTACTGCACACAAGTACATAGCTCCATAACTCAGTGATTAGTGTAGTGCTGTTACGGTCCTGCACACAAGTACATAGCTCCATAACTCAGTGATTAGTGTAGCGCTGTTACAGTACTGCACACAAGTACATAGCTCCTTAACTCAGTAATTTGTGTAGGGCTGTTACTGTAAAGCACACAAGTACATAGCTCCATAACTCAGTGATTTGTGTAGCGCTGTTATGGTACTGCACACAAGTACATAGCTCCATAACTCTGTGATTAGTGTAGCGCTGTTACGGTACTGCACACAAGTACATAGCTCCATAGCTCAGTGATTAGTGTAGCGCTGTTACTGTACTGCACACAAGTACATAGCTCCATAGCTCAGTGATTAGTGTAGCGCTGTTACTGTTCTGCACACAAGTACATAGCTCCATAACTCAGTGATTAGTGTAGCGCTGTTACGGTACTGCACACAAGTACATAGCTCCATAACTCAGTGATTTGTGTACTGCTGTTATGGTACTGCACACAAGTACATAGCTAAATAACTTGGTGATTTGTGTACTGCTGTTATAGTACTGCACACAAGTACATAGCTCCATAACTCAGTGACTTGTGTAGCGCTGTTACGGTACTGCACACAAGTACATAGCTCCATAACTCAGTGATTAGAGTAGCACTGTTACAGTACTGCACACAAGTACATAGCTCCATAACTCAGTGATTTGTGTAGCGCTGTTACGGTACTGCACACAAGTACATAGCTCCATAACTCAGTGATTAGTGTAGCGCTGTTACGGTACTGCACACAAGTACATAGCTCCATAACTCAGTGATTTGTGTAGCGCTGTTACTGTACTGCACACAAGTACATAGCTCCATAACTCAGTGATTTGTGTAGCGCTGTTACTGTACTGCACACAATTTAAATAGCTCCATAACTCAGTGATTTGTGTTGCGCTGTTACGGTACTGCACACAAGTACGTAGCTCCATAACTCAGTGATTTGTGTAGCGCTGTTATGGTACAGCACACAAGTACATAGCTCCATCACTCAGTAATTTGTGTAGCGCTGTTACGGTACTGCACACAAGTACATAGCTCCATAACTCAGTGATTTGTGTAGCGCTGTTACTGTACTGCACACAAGTACATAACTCCATAACTCAGTGACTTGTGTAGCGCTGTTACGGTACTGCACACAAGTACATAGCTCCATAACTCAGTGATTAGTGTAGCGCTGTTACTGTACTGCACACAAGTACATAGCTCCATAACTCAGTGATTAGTGTAGCGCTGTTACGGTACTGCACACAATTACATAGCTCCATAACTCAGTGATTGTGTAGCGCTGTTACTGTACTGCACACAAGTACATAGCTCCATAGCTCAGTGATTAGTGTAGCGCTGTTACTTAACTGCACACAAGTACATAGCTCCATAACTAAGTGATTAGTGTAGCGCTGTTACGGTACTGCACACAAGTACATAGCTCCATAACTCAGTGATTAGTGTAGCGCTGTTACGGTACTGCACACAAGTACATAGCTCCATTACTCAGTGATTTGTGTACCGCTGTTACTGTACTGCACACAAGTACATAGCTCCATAACTCAGTGTTTTGTGTAGCGCTGTTACTGTAAAGCACACAAGTACATAGCTCCATAACTCAGTGATTTGTGTAGCACTGTTACAGTACTGCACACAAGTACATTGCTCCATAACTCAGTGATTTGTGTAGCACTGTTACGGTACTGCACACAAGTACATGGCTCCATAACTCATTGATTAGTGTAGTGCTGTTACTGTACTGCACACAAGTACATAGTTCCATAACTCAGTGATTTGTGTAGCGCTGTTACTGGACTGCACACAAGTACATAGCTCCATAACTCAGTGATTTGTGTAGCGCTGTTAGGGTACTGCACACAAGTACATAGCTCCATAGCTCAGTGATTTGTGTAGAGCTGTTACGGTACTGCACACAATTACATAGCTCCATAACTCAGTGACTTGTGTAGTGCTGTTACGGTACTGCACACAAGTACATAGCTCCATATCTCAGTGATTTGTGTAGAACTGTTACGGTACTGCACACAATTACATAGCTCCATAACTCAGTGACTTGTGTAGTGCTGTTACGGTACTCCACTCAAGTACATAGCTCCATATCTCAGTGATTTGAGTAGCGCTGTTACTGTACTGCACACAAGTACATAGCTCCATAACTCAGTGATTTGTGTAGCGCTGTTACTGTACTGCAGACAAGTACATTGCTCCATAGCTCAGTGATTTGTGTAGCGCTGTTACAGTACTGCACACAAGTACATATCTCCATAGCACAGTGATTAGTGTAGCGCTGTTACGGTACTGCACACAAGTAGATAGCTCCATAACTCAGTGATTTGTGTAGCGCTGTTACGGTACTGCACACCAGTACATAGCTCCATAACTCAGTGATTTGTGTAGCGCTGTTACAGTACTGCACACAAGTACATGGCTCCATAACTCAGTGATTTGTGTAGCGCTGTTACGGTACTGCTCACGGGTACATAGCTCCATAACTCAGTGATTTGTGTAGCGCTGTTACAGTACTGCACACAAGTACAAAGCTCCATAGCTCAGTGATTAGTGTAGTGCTGTTACGGTCCTGCACACAAGTACATAGCTCCATAGCTCAGTGATTAGTGTAGCGCTGTTACTGTACTGCACACAAGTACATAGCTCCATAACTCAGTGATTTGTGTAGCGCTGTTACTGTTCTGCACACAAGTACATAGCTCCATAACTCAGTGATTTGTGTACTGCTGTTATGGTACTGCACACAAGTACATAGCTAAATAACTTGGTGATTTGTGTACTGCTGTTATAGTACTGCACACAAGTACATAGCTCCATAACTCAGTGACTTGTGTAGCGCTGTTACGGTACTGCACACAAGTACATAGCTCCATAACTCAGTGATTAGTGTAGCGCTGTTACTGTACTGCACACAATTACATAGCTCCATAACTCAGTGATTTGTGTAGCGCTGTTACGGTACTGCACACAAGTACATAGCTCCATAACTCAGTGATTAGTGTAGCGCTGTTACGGTACTGCACACAAGTACATAGCTCCATAACTCAGTGATTTGTGTAGCGCTGTTACTGTACTGCACACAAGTACATAACTCCATAACTCAGTGACTTGTGTAGCGCTGTTACGGTACTGCACACAAGTACATAGCTCCATAACTCCGTGATTAGTGTAGCGCTGTTACTGTACTGCACACAAGTACATAGCTCCATAACTCAGTGATTAGTGTAGCGCTGTTACGGTACTGCACACAATTACATAGCTCCATAACTCAGTGATTGTGTAGCGCTGTTACTGTACTGCACACAAGTACATAGCTCCATAGCTCAGTGATTAGTGTAGCGCTGTTACTTAACTGCACACAAGTACATAGCTCCATAACTAAGTGATTAGTGTAGCGCTGTTACGGTACTGCACACAAGTACATAGCTCCATAACTCAGTGAATAGTGTAGCGCTGTTACGGTACTGCACACAAGTACATAGCTCCATAACTCAGTGATTTGTGTACCGCTGTTACTGTACTGCACACAAGTACATAGCTCCATAACTCAGTGTTTTGTGTAGCGCTGTTACTGTAAAGCACACAAGTACATAGCTCCATAACTCAGTGATTTGTGTAGCGCTGTTACTGTACTGCACACAAGTACATAGCTCCATAACTCAGTGATTAGTGTAGCGCTGTTACGGTACTGCACACAAGTACATAGCTCCATAGCTCAGTGATTAGTGTAGCGCTGTTACAGTACTGCACACAAGTACATTGCTCCATAACTCAGTGATTTGTGTAGCACTGTTACGGTACTGCACACAAGTACATGGCTCCATAACTCATTGATTAGTGTAGTGCTGTTACTGTACTGCACACAAGTACATAGTTCCATAACTCAGTGATTTGTGTAGCGCTGTTACTGGACTGCACACAAGTACATAGCTCCATAACTCAGTGATTTGTGTAGCGCTGTTAGGGTACTGCACACAAGTACATAGCTCCATAGCTCAGTGATTAGTGTAGAGCTGTTACGGTACTGCACACAATTACATAGCTCCATAACTCAGTGACTTGTATAGCGCTGTTACGGTACTGCACACAAGTACATAGCTCCATATCTCAGTGATTTGTGTAGAGCTGTTACGGTACTGCACACAATTACATAGCTCCATAACTCAGTGACTTGTGTAGTGCTGTTACGGTACTGCACACAAGTACATAGCTCCATATCTCAGTGATTTGAGTAGCGCTGTTACTGTACTGCACACAAGTACATAGCTCCATAACTCAGTGATTTGTGTAGCGCTGTTACTGTACTGCAGACAAGTACATTGCTCCATAGCTCAGTGTATTGTGTAGCGCTGTTACAGTACTGCACACAAGTACATATCTCCATAGCACAGTGATTAGTGTAGCGCTGTTACGGTACTGCACACAAGTAGATAGCTCCATAACTCAGTGATTTGTGTAGCGCTGTTACGGTACTGCACACCAGTACATAGCTCCATAACTCAGTGATTTGTGTAGCGCTGTTACAGTACTGCACACAAGTACATGGCTCCATAACTCAGTGATTTGTGTAGCGCTGTTACGGTACTGCTCACGGGTACATAGCTCCATAACTCAGTGATTTGTGTAGCGCTGTTACAGTACTGCACACAAGTACAAAGCTCCATAGCTCAGTGATTAGTGTAGTGCTGTTACGGTCCTGCACACAAGTACATAGCTCCATAGCTCAGTGATTAGTGTAGCGCTGTTACTGTACTGCACACAAGTACATAGCTCCATAACTCAGTGATTTGTGTAGCGCTGTTACTGTTCTGCACACAAGTACATAGCTCCATAACTCAGTGATTAGTGTAGCGCTGTTACGGTACTGCACACAAGTACATAGCTCCATAACTCAGTGATTTGTGTACTGCTGTTATGGTACTGCACACAAGTACATAGCTAAATAACTTGGTGATTTGTGTACTGCTGTTATAGTACTGCACACAAGTACATAGCTCCATAACTCAGTGACTTGTGTAGCGCTGTTACGGTACTGCACACAAGTACATAGCTCCATAACTCAGTGATTAGTGTAGCGCTGTTACTGTACTGCACACAATTACATAGCTCCATAACTCAGTGATTTGTGTAGCGCTGTTACGGTACTGCACACAAGTACATAGCTCCATAACTCAGTGATTAGTGTAGCGCTGTTACGGTACTGCACACAAGTACATAGCTCCATAACTCAGTGATTTGTGTAGCCCTGTTACTGTACTGCACACAAGTACATAGCTCAATAACTCAGTGATTTGTGTAGCGCTGTTACTGTACTGCACACAATTACATAGCTCCATAACTCAGTGATTTGTGTTGCGCTGTTACGGTACTGCACACAAGTACGTAGCTCCATAACTCAGTGATTTGTGTAGCGCTGTTATGGTACTGCACACAAGTACATAGCTCCATAACTCAGTGATTTGTGTAGCGCTGTTACGGTACTGCACACAAGTACATAACTCCATAACTCAGTGACTTGTGTAGCGCTGTTACGGTACTGCACACAAGTACATAGCTCCATAACTCAGTGATTAGTGTAGCGCTGTAACGGTACTGCACACAATTACATAGCTCCATAACTCAGTGATTGTGTAGCGCTGTTACTGTACTGCACACAAGTACATAGCTCCATAGCTCAGTGATTAGTGTAGCGCTGTTACAGTACTGCACACAAGTACATAGCTCCATAACTAAGTGATTAGTGTAGCGCTGTTACGGTACTGCACACAAGTACATAGCTCCATAACTCAGTGATTAGTGTAGCGCTGTTACGGTACTGCACACAAGTACATAGCTCCATAACTCAGTGATTTGTGTACCGCTGTTACTGTACTGCACACAAGTACATAGCTCCATAACTCAGTGTTTTGTGTAGCACTGTTACTGTAAAGCACACAAGTACATAGCACCATAACTCAGTGATTTGTGTAGCGCTGTTACTGTACTGCACACAAGTACATAGCTCCATAGCTCAGTGATTAGTGTAGCGCTGTTACAGTACTGCACACTAGTACATTGCTCCATAACTCAGTGATTTGTGTAGCACTGTTACGGTACTGCACACAAGTACATAGTTCCATAACTCAGTGATTTGTGTAGCGCTGTTACTGTACTGCACACAAGTACATAGCTCCATAACTCAGTGATTTGTGTAGCGCTGTTACGGTACTGCACACAAGTACATAGCTCCATAACTCAGTGATTTGTGTAGCGCTGTTAGGGTACTGCACACAAGTACATAGCTCCATAGCTCAGTGATTAGTGTAGCACTGTTACGGTACTGCACAAAAGTACATAGCTCCATATCTCAGTGATTTGTATAGAGCTGTTACGGTACTGCACACAAGTACATAGCTCCATATCTCAGTGATTTGAGTAGCGCTGTTACTGTACTGCACACAAGTACATAGCTCCATAACTCAGTGATTTGTGTAGCGCTGTTACTGTACTGCAGACAAGTACATTGCTCCATAGCTCAGTGATTAGTGTAGTGCTGTTACGGTCCTGCACACAAGTACATAGCTCCATAGCTCAGTGATTAGTGTAGTGCTGTTACGGTCCTGCACACAAGTACATAGCTCCATAGCTCAGTGATTAGTGTAGCGCTGTTACTGTACTGCACACAAGTACATAGCTCCATAGCTCAGTGATTAGTGTAGCGCTGTTACAGTACTGCACACAAGTATATAGCTCCATAACTCAGTGATTTGTGTAGCGCTGTTAGGGTACTGCACACAAGTACATAGCTCCATAGCTCAGTGATTAGTGTAGAGCTGTTACAGTACTGCACACAAGTACATAGCTCCATAACTCAGTGATTAGTGTAGTGCTGTTACGGTCCTGCACACAAGTACATAGCTCCATAGCTCAGTGATTAGTGTAGCGCTGTTACTGTACTGCACACAAGTACATAGCTCCATAACTCAGTGATTTGTGTGGCGCTGTTACGGTACTGCACACAAGTACATAGCTCCATAACTCAGTGATTTGTGTAGCGCTGTTACGGTACTGCACACAAGTACATAGCTCCATAGCTCAGTGATTAGTGTAGCACTGTTACTGTACTGCACACAAGTACATAGCTCCATAACTCAGTGATTTGTGTAGCGCTGTTACGGTACTGCAAACAAGTACATAGCTCCATAACTCTGTGATTAGTGTATTGCTGTTACTGTACTGCACACAAGTACATAGCTCCATAGCTCAGTGATTTGTGTAGCGCTGTTACAGTACTGCACACAAGTACATGGCTCCATAACTCAGTGATTTGTGTAGCGCTGTTACGGTACTGCACACGGTTACATAGCTCCATAACTCAGTGATTTGTGTAGCGCTGTTACAGTACTGCACACAAGTACATAGCTCCATAACTCAGTGATTAGTGTAGTGCTGTTACGGTCCTGCACACAAGTACATAGCTCCATAACTCAGTGATTTGTGTAGCGCTGTTACAGTACTGCACACAAGTACATAGCTCCTTAACTCAGTAATTTGTGTAGGGCTGTTACTGTAAAGCACACAAGTACATAGCTCCATAACTCAGTGATTTGTGTAGCGCTGTTATGGTACTGCACACAAGTACATAGCTCCATAACTCTGTGATTAGTGTAGCGCTGTTACGGTACTGCACACAAGTACATAGCTCCATAGCTCAGTGATTAGTGTAGCGCTGTTACTGTACTGCACACAAGTACATAGCTCCATAGCTCAGTGATTAGTGTAGCACTGTTACTGTTCTGCACACAAGTACATAGCTCCATAACTCAGTGATTTGTGTAGCGCTGTTACGGTACTGCACACAAGTACATAGCTCCATAAATCAGTGATTTGTGTACTGCTGTTATGGTACTGCACACAAGTACATAGCTAAATAACTTGGTGATTTGTGTACTGCTGTTATAGTACTGCACACAAGTACATAGCTCCATAACTCAGTGACTTGTGTAGCGCTGTTACGGTACTGCACACAAGTACATAGCTCCATAACTCAGTGATTAGAGTAGCACTGTTACAGTACTGCACACAAGTACATAGCTCCATAACTCAGTGATTTGTGTAGCGCTGTTACGGTACTGCACACAAGTACATAGCTCCATAACTCAGTGATTAGTGTAGCGCTGTTACGGTACTGCACACAAGTACATAGCTCCATAACTCAGTGATTTGTGTAGCGCTGTTACTGTACTGCACACAAGTACATAGCTCCATAACTCAGTGATTTGTTTAGCGCTGTTACTGTACTGCACACAATTACATAGCTCCATAACTCAGTGATTTGTGTAGCGCTGTTACTGTACTGCACACAAGTACATAACTCCATAACTCAGTGACTTGTGTAGCGCTGTTACGGTACTGCACACAAGTACATAGCTCCATAACTCAGTGATTAGTGTAGCGCTGTTACTGTACTGCACACAAGTACATAGCTCCATAACTCAGTGATTAGTGTAGCGCTGTTACGGTACTGCACACAATTACATAGCTCCATAACTCAGTGATTGTGTAGCGCTGTTACTGTACTGCACACAAGTACATAGCTCCATAGCTCAGTGATTAGTGTAGCGCTGTTACTTAACTGCACACAAGTACATAGCTCCATAACTAAGTGATTAGTGTAGCGCTGTTACGGTACTGCACACAAGTACATAGCTCCATAACTCAGTGATTAGTGTAGCGCTGTTACGGTACTGCACACAAGTACATAGCTCCATAACTCAGTGATTTGTGTACCGCTGTTACTGTACTGCACACAAGTACATAGCTCCATAACTCAGTGTTTTGTGTAGCGCTGTTACTGTAAAGCACACAAGTACATAGCTCCATAACTCAGTGATTTGTGTAGCGCTGTTACTGTACTGCACACAAGTACATAGCTCCATAGCTCAGTGATTAGTGTAGTGCTGTTACAGTACTGCACACAAGTACATTGCTCCATAACTCAGTGATTTGTGTAGCACTGTTACGGTACTGCACACAAGTACATGGCTCCATAACTCATTGATTAGTGTAGTGCTGTTACTGTACTGCACACAAGTACATAGTTCCATAACTCAGTGATTTGTGTAGCGCTGTTACTGGACTGCACACAAGTACATAGCTCCATAACTCAGTGATTTATGTAGCGCTGTTAGGGTACTGCACACAAGTACATAGCTCCATAGCTCAGTGATTAGTGTAGAGCTGTTACTTAACTGCACACAATTACATAGCTCCATAACTCAGTGACTTGTGTAGTGCTGTTACGGTACTGCACACAAGTACATAGCTCCATATCTCAGTGATTTGTGTAGAGCTGTTACGGTACTGCACACAATTACATAGCTCCATAACTCAGTGACTTGTGTAGTGCTGTTACGGTACTGCACTTAAGTACATAGCTCCATATCTCAGTGATTTGTGTAGCGCTGTTACAGTACTGCACACAAGTACATATCTCCATAGCACAGTGATTAGTGTAGCGCTGTTACGGTACTGCACACAAGTAGATAGCTCCATAACTCAGTGATTTGTGTAGCGCTGTTACGGTACTGCACACCAGTACATAGCTCCATAACTCAGTGATTTGTGTAGCGCTGTTACAGTACTGCACACAAGTACATGGCTCCATAACTCAGTGATTAGTGTAGAGCTGTTACTTAACTGCACACAATTACATAGCTCCATAACTCAGTGACTTGTGTAGTGCTGTTACGGTACTGCACACAAGTACATAGCTCCATATCTCAGTGATTTGAGTAGCGCTGTTACTGTACTGCACACAAGTACATAGCTCCATAACTCAGTGATTTGTGTAGCGCTGTTACTGTACTGCAGACAAGTACATTGCTCCATAGCTCAGTGATTTGTGTAGCGCTGTTACAGTACTGCACACAAGTACATATCTCCATAGCACAGTGATTAGTGTAGCGCTGTTACGGTACTGCACACAAGTAGATAGCTCCATAACTCAGTGATTTGTGTAGCGCTGTTACGGTACTGCACACCAGTACATAGCTCCATAACTCATTGATTTGTGTAGCGCTGTTACAGTACTGCACACAAGTACATGGCTCCATAACTCAGTGATTTGTGTAGCGCTGTTACGGTACTGCTCACGGGTACATAGCTCCATAACTCAGTGATTTGTGTAGCGCTGTTACAGTACTGCACACAAGTACAAAGCTCCATAGCTCAGTGATTAGTGTAGTGCTGTTACGGTCCTGCACACAAGTACATAGCTCCATAGCTCAGTGATTAGTGTAGCGCTGTTACTGTACTGCACACAAGTACATAGCTCCATAACTCAGTGATTTGTGTAGCGCTGTTACTGTTCTGCACACAAGTACATAGCTCCATAACTCAGTGATTAGTGTAGCGCTGTTACGGTACTGCACACAAGTACATAGCTCCATAACTCAGTGATTTGTGTACTGCTGTTATGGTACTGCACACAAGTACATAGCTAAATAACTTGGTGATTTGTGTACTGCTGTTATAGTACTGCACACAAGTACATAGCTCCATAACTCAGTGACTTGTGTAGCGCTGTTACGGTACTGCACACAAGTACATAGCTCCATAACTCAGTGATTAGTGTAGCGCTGTTACTGTACTGCACACAATTACATAGCTCCATAACTCAGTGATTTGTGTAGCGCTGTTACGGTACTGCACACAAGTACATAGCTCCATAACTCAGTGATTTGTGTAGCGCTGTTACTGTACTGCACACAAGTACATAGCTCCATAACTCAGTGATTAGTGTAGCGCTGTTACTGTACTGCACACAATTACATAGCTCCATAACTCAGTGATTTGTGTAGCGCTGTTACTGTACTGCACACAAGTACATAGCTCCATAACTCAGTGATTAGTGTAGCGCTGTTACGGTACTGCACACAAGTACATAGCTCCATAACTCAGTGATTTGTGTAGCGCTGTTACTGTACTGCACACAAGTACATAGCTCCATAACTCAGTGATTTGTGTAGCGCTGTTACTGTACTGCACACAATTACATAGCTCCATAACTCAGTGATTTGTGTTGCGCTGTTACGGTACTGCACACAAGTACGTAGCTCCATAACTCAGTGATTTGTGTAGCGCTGTTATGGTACAGCACACAAGTACGTAGCTCCATAACTCAGTGATTTGTGTAGCGCTGTTACGGTACTGCACACAAGTACATAGCTCCATAACTCAGTGATATGTGTAGCGCTGTTACGGTACTGCACACAAGTACATAACTCCATAACTCAGTGACTTGTGTAGCGCTGTTACGGTACTGCACACAAGTACATAGCTCCATAACTCAGTGATTAGTGTAGCGCTGTTACTGTACTGCACACAAGTACATAGCTCCATAACTCAGTGATTAGTGTAGCGCTGTAACGGTACTGCACACAATTACATAGCTCCATAACTCAGTGATTGTGTAGCGCTGTTACTGTACTGCACACAAGTACATAGCTCCATAGCTCAGTGATTAGTGTAGCGCTGTTACAGTACTGCACACAAGTACATAGCTCCATAACTAAGTGATTAGTGTAGCGCTGTTACGGTACTGCACACAAGTACATAGCTCCATAACTCAGTGATTAGTGTAGCGCTGTTACGGTACTGCACACAAGTACATAGCTCCATAACTCAGTGATTTGTGTACCGCTGTTACTGTACTGCACACAAGTACATAGCTCCATAACTCAGTGTTTTGTGTAGCGCTGTTACTGTAAAGCACACAAGTACATAGCACCATAACTCAGTGATTTGTGTAGCGCTGTTACTGTACTGCACACAAGTACATAGCTCCATAGCTCAGTGATTAGTGTAGCGCTGTTACAGTACTGCACACAAGTACATTGCTCCATAACTCAGTGATTTGTGTAGCACTGTTACGGTACTGCACACAAGTACATAGTTCCATAACTCAGTGATTTGTGTAGCGATGTTACTGTACTGCACACAAGTACATAGCTCCATAACTCAGTGATTTGTGTAGTGCTGTTACGGTACTGCACACAAGTACATAGCTCCATAACTCAGTGATTTGTGTAGCGCTGTTAGGGTACTGCACACAAGTACATAGCTCCATAGCTCAGTGATTAGTGTAGCACTGTTACGGTACTGCACAAAAGTACATAGCTCCATATCTCAGTGATTTGTGTAGAGCTGTTACGGTACTGCACACAAGTACATAGCTCCATATCTCAGTGATTTGAGTAGCGCTGTTACTGTACTGCACACAAGTACATAGCTCCATAGCTCAGTGATTTGTGTAGCGCTGTTACAGTACTGCACACAAGTACATATCTCCATAGCTCAGTGATTAGTGTAGCGCTGTTACGGTACTGCACACAAGTAGATAGCTCCATAACTCAGTGATTTGTGTATCGCTGTTACGGTACTGCACACCAGTACATAGCTCCATATCTCAGTGATTAGTGTAGCGCTGTTACAGTACTGCACACAAGTACATGGCTCCATAACTCAGTGATTTGTGTAGCGCTGTTACGGTACTGCACACGGGTACATAGCTCCATAACTCAGTGATTTGTGTAGCGCTGTTACAGTATTGCACACAAGTACAAAGCTCCATAGCTCAGTGATTAGTGTAGTGCTGTTACGGTCCTGCACACAAGTACATAGCTCCATAGCTCAGTGATTAGTGTAGCGCTGTTACTGTACTGCACACAAGTACATAGCTCCATAACTCAGTGATTTGTGTGGCGCTGTTACTGTACTGCACACAAGTACATAGCTCCATAACTCAGTGATTTGTGTGGCGCTGTTACGGTACTGCACACAAGTACATAGCTCCATAACTCAGTGATTTGTGTAGCGCTGTTACGGTACTGCACACAAGTACATAGCTCCATAGCTCAGTGATTAGTGTAGCGCTGTTACGGTACTGCAAACAAGTACATAGCTCCATAACTCTGTGATTAGTGTATCGCTGTTACTGTACTGCACACAAGTACATAGCTCCATAACTCAGTGATTTGTGTAGCGCTGTTACAGTACTGCACACAAGTACATGGCTCCATAACTCAGTGATTTGTGTAGCGCTGTTACGGTACTGCACACAAGTACAAAGCTCCATAGCTCAGTGATTAGTGTAGTGCTGTTACGGTCCTGCACACAAGTACATAGCTCCATAACTCAGTGATTAGTGTAGCGCTGTTACAGTACTGCACACAAGTACATAGCTCCTTAACTCAGTAATTTGTGTAGGGCTGTTACTGTAAAGCACACAAGTACATAGCTCCATAACTCAGTGATTTGTGTAGCGCTGTTATGGTACTGCACACAAGTACATAGCTCCATAACTCTGTGATTAGTGTAGCGCTGTTACGGTACTGCACACAAGTACATAGCTCCATAACTCAGTGATTAGTGTAGCGCTGTTACTGTACTGCACACGGGTACATAGCTCCATAACTCAGTGATTTGTGTAGCGCTGTTACAGTACTGCACACAAGTACAAAGCTCCATAGCTCAGTGATTAGTGTAGTGCTGTTACGGTCCTGCACACAAGTACATAGCTCCATAACTCAGTGATTAGTGTAGCGCTGTTACAGTACTGCACACAAGTACATAGCTCCTTAACTCAGTAATTTGTGTAGGGCTGTTACTGTAAAGCACACAAGTACATAGCTCCATAACTCAGTGATTTGTGTAGTGCTGTTATGGTACTGCACACAAGTACATAGCTCCATAACTCTGTGATTAGTGTAGCGCTGTTACGGTACTGCACAAAAGTACATAGCTCCATAACTCAGTGATTTGTGTAGCGCTGTTACGGTACTGCACACAAGTACATAGCTCCATAACTCAGTGATTTGTGTACTGCTGTTATGGTACTGCACACAAGTACATAGCTCCATAACTCAGTTACCTGTGTAGCGCTGTTATGTTACTGCACACAAGTACATAGCTCCATAACTCAGTGACTAGTGTAGCGCTGTTATGTACTGCACATAAGTACATAGCTCCATAACTTGGTGATTTGTGTACTGCTGTTATGGTACTGCACACAAGTACATAGCTCCATAACTCAGTGACTTGTGTAGCGCTGTTACGGTACTGCAGACAAGTACATAGCTCCATAACTCAGTGATTAGTGTAGCGCTGTTACTGTACTGCACACAATTACATAGCTCCATAACTCAGTGATTTGTGTAGCGCTGTTACTGTACTGCACACAAGTACATAGCTCCATAACTCAGTGTTTTGTGTAGCGCTGTTACTGTAAAGCACACAAGTACATAGCTCCATAACTCAGTGATTTGTGTAGCGCTGTTACTGTACTGCACACAAGTACATAGCTCCATAGCTCAGTGATTAGTGTAGCGCTGTTACAGTACTGCACACAAGTACATTGCTCCATAACTCAGTGATTTGTGTAGCACTGTTACGGTACTGCACACAAGTACATAGTTCCATAACTCAGTGATTTGTGTAGCGCTGTTACTGTACTGCACACAAGTACATAGCTCCATAACTCAGTGATTTGTGTAGCGCTGTTACGGTACTGCACACAAGTCCATAGCTCCATAACTCAGTGATTTGTGTAGCGCTGTTAGGGTACTGCACAAAAGTACATAGTTCCATAACTCAGTGATTTGTGTAGCGCTGTTACTGTACTGCACACAAGTACATAGCTCCATAACTCAGTGATTTGTGTAGCGCTGTTACGGTACTGCACACAAGTCCATAGCTCCATAACTCAGTGATTTGTGTAGCGCTGTTACGGTACTGCACACAATTACATAGCTCCATAACTCAGTGACTTGTGTAGTGCTGTTACGGTACTGCACACAAGTACATAGCTCCATATCTCAGTGATTTGAGTAGCGCTGTTACTGTACTGCACACAAGTACATAGCTCCATAACTCAGTGATTTGTGTAGCGCTGTTACTGTACTGCAGACAAGTACATTGCTCCATAGCTCAGTGATTTGTGTAGCGCTGTTACAGTACTGCACACAAGTACATATCTCCATAGCACAGTGATTAGTGTAGCGCTGTTACGGTACTGCACACAAGTAGATAGCTCCATAACTCAGTGATTTGTGTAGCGCTGTTACGGTACTGCACACCAGTACATAGCTCCATAACTCAGTGATTTGTGTAGCGCTGTTACAGTACTGCACACAAGTACATGGCTCCATAACTCAGTGATTTGTGTAGCGCTGTTACAGTACTGCACACAAGTACATATCTCCATAGCACAGTGATTAGTGTAGCGCTGTTACGGTACTGCACACAAGTAGATAGCTCCATAACTCAGTGATTTGTGTAGCGCTGTTACGGTACTGCACACCAGTACATAGCTCCATAACTCAGTGATTTGTGTAGCGCTGTTACAGTACTGCACACAAGTACATGGCTCCATAACTCAGTGATTTGTGTAGCGCTGTTACGGTACTGCACACGGGTACATAGCTCCATAACTCAGTGATTTGTGTAGCGCTGTTACAGTACTGCACACAAGTACAAAGCTCCATATCTCAGTGATTAGTGTAGTGCTGTTACGGTCCTGCACACAAGTACATAGCTCCATAGCTCAGTGATTAGTGTAGCGCTGTTACTGTACTGCACACAAGTACATAGCTCCATAACTCAGTGATTTGTGTAGCGCTGTTACTGTACTGCACACAAGTACATAGCTCCATAACTCAGTGATTTGTGTAGCGCTGTTACTGTACTGCACACAATTACATAGCTCCATAACTCAGTGATTTGTGTTGCGCTGTTACGGTACTGCACACAAGTACGTAGCTCCATAACTCAGTGATTTGTGTAGCGCTGTTATGGTACAGCGCACAAGTACATAGCTCCATAACTCAGTGATTTGTGTAGCGCTGTTACGGTACTGCACACAAGTACAAAGCTCCATAACTCAGTGATTTGTGTAGCGCTGTTAGGGTACTGCACACAAGTACATAGCTCCATAACTCAGTGATTAGTGTAGCGCTGTTACTGTACTGCACACAAGTACATAGCTCCATAACTCAGTGATTAGTGTAGCGCTGTAACGGTACTGCACACAATTACATAGCTCCATAACTCAGTGATTGTGTAGCGCTGTTACTGTACTGCACACAAGTACATAGCTCCATAGCTCAGTGATTAGTGTAGCGCTGTTACAGTACTGCACACAAGTACATAGCTCCATAACTAAGTGATTAGTGTAGCGCTGTTACGGTACTGCACACAAGTACATAGCTCCATAACTCAGTGATTAGTGTAGCGCTGTTACGGTACTGCACACAAGTACATAGCTCCATAACTCAGTGATTTGTGTACCGCTGTTACTGTACTGCACACAAGTACATAGCTCCATAACTCAGTGTTTTGTGTAGCGCTGTTACTGTAAAGCACACAAGTACATAGCACCATAACTCAGTGATTTGTGTAGCGCTGTTACTGTACTGCACACAAGTACATAGCTCCATAGCTCAGTGATTAGTGTAGCGCTGTTACAGTACTGCACACAAGTACATTGCTCCATAACTCAGTGATTTGTGTAGCACTGTTACGGTACTGCACACAAGTACATAGTTCCATAACTCAGTGATTTGTGTAGCGCTGTTACTGTACTGCACACAAGTACATAGCTCCATAACTCATTGATTTGTGTAGCGCTGTTACGGTACTGCACACAAGTACATAGCTCCATAACTCAGTGATTTGTGTAGCGCTGTTAGGGTACTGCACACAAGTACATAGCTCCATAGCTCAGTGATTAGTGTAGCACTGTTACGGTACTGCACAAAAGTACATAGCTCCATATCTCAGTGATTTGTGTAGAGCTGTTACGGTACTGCACACAATTACATAGCTCCATAACTCAGTGACTTGTGTAGTGCTGTTACGGTACTGCACACAAGTACATAGCTCCATATCTCAGTGATTTGAGTAGCGCTGTTACTGTACTGCACACAAGTACATAGCTCCATAACTCAGTGATTTGTGTAGCGCTGTTACTGTACTGCAGACAAGTACATTGCTCCATAGCTCAGTGATTTGTGTAGCGCTGTTACAGTACTGCACACAAGTACATATCTCCATAGCACAGTGATTAGTGTAGCGCTGTTACGGTACTGCACACAAGTAGATAGCTCCATAACTCAGTGATTTGTGTATCGCTGTTACGGTACTGCACACCAGTACATAGCTCCATATCTCAGTGATTTGTGTAGCGCTGTTACAGTACTGCACACAAGTACATGGCTCCATAACTCAGTGATTTATGTAGCGCTGTTACGGTACTGCACACGGGTACATAGCTCCATAACTCAGTGATTTGTGTAGCGCTGTTACAGTATTGCACACAAGTACAAAGCTCCATAGCTCAGTGATTAGTGTAGTGCTGTTACGGTCCTGCACACAAGTACATAGCTCCATAGCTCAGTGATTAGTGTAGCGCTGTTACTGTACTGCACACAAGTACATAGCTCCATAACTCAGTGATTTGTGTGGCGCTGTTACTGTACTGCACACAAGTACATAGCTCCATAACTCAGTGATTTGTGTGGCGCTGTTACGGTACTGCACACAAGTACATAGCTCCATAACTCAGTGATTTGTGTAGCGCTGTTACGGTACTGCACACAAGTACATAGCTCCATAGCTCAGTGATTAGTGTAGCACTGTTACTGTACTGCACACAAGTACATAGCTCCATAACTCAGTGATTTGTGTAGCGCTGTTACGGTACTGCAAACAAGTACATAGCTCCATAACTCTGTGATTAGTGTATCGCTGTTACTGTACTGCACACAAGTACATAGCTCCATATCTCAGTGATTTGTGTAGCGCTGTTACAGTACTGCACACAAGTACATGGCTCCATAACTCAGTGATTTGTGTAGCGCTGTTACGGTACTGCACACGGGTACATAGCTCCATAACTCAGTGATTTGTGTAGCGCTGTTACAGTACTGCACACAAGTACAAAGCTCCATAGCTCAGTGATTAGTGTAGTGCTGTTACGGTCCTGCACACAAGTACATAGCTCCATAACTCAGTGATTAGTGTAGCGCTGTTACAGTACTGCACACAAGTACATAGCTCCTTAACTCAGTAATTTGTGTAGGGCTGTTACTGTAAAGCACACAAGTACATAGCTCCATAACTCTGTGATTAGTGTAGCGCTGTTATGGTACTGCACACAAGTACATAGCTCCATAACTCAGTGATTTGTGTACTGCTGTTATGGTACTGCACACAAGTACATAGCTCCATAACTCAGTTACCTGTGTAGCGCTGTTACGTTACTGCACACAAGTACATGGCTCCATAACTCAGTGACTAGTGTAGCGCTGTTATGTACTGCACACAAGTACATAGCTCCATAACTTGGTGATTTGTGTACTGCTGTTATGGTACTGCAGACAAGTACATAGCTCCATAACTCAGTGATTAGTGTAGCGCTGTTACTGTACTGCACACAATTACATAGCTCCATAACTCAGTGATTTGTGTAGCGCTGTTACTGTACTGCACACAAGTACATAGCTCCATAACTCAGTGTTTTGTGTAGCGCTGTTACTGTAAAGCACACAAGTACATAGCTCCATATCTCAGTGATTTGAGTAGCGCTGTTACTGTACTGCACACAAGTACATAGCTCCATAACTCAGTGATTTGTGTAGCGCTGTTACTGTACTGCAGACAAGTACATTGCTCCATAGCTCAGTGATTTGTGTAGCGCTGTTACAGTACTGCACACAAGTAGATAGCTCCATAACTCAGTGATTTGTGTAACGCTGTTACGGTACTGCACACCAGTACATAGCTCCATATCTCAGTGATTAGTGTAGTGCTGTTACGGTCCTGCACACAAGTACATAGCTCCATAGCTCAGTGATTAGTGTAGCGCTGTTACTGTACTGCACACAAGTACATAGCTCCATAACTCAGTGATTTGTGTGGCGCTGTTACTGTACTGCACACAAGTACATAGCTCCATAACTCAGTGATTTGTGTGGCGCTGTTACGGTACTGCACACAAGTACATAGCTCCATAGCTCAGTGATTAGTGTAGCACTGTTACTGTACTGCACACAAGTACATAGCTCCATAACTCAGTGATTTGTGTAGCGCTTTTACGGTACTGCAAACAAGTACATAGCTCCATAACTCTGTGATTAGTGTATCGCTGTTACTGTACTGCACACAAGTACATAGCTCCATAACTCAGTGATTAGTGTAGTGCTGTTACGGTCCTGCACACAAGTACATAGCTCCATAACTCAGTGATTAGTGTAGCGCTGTTACAGTACTGCACACAAGTACATAGCTCCTTAACTCAGTAATTTGTGTAGGGCTGTTACTGTAAAGCACACAAGTACATAGCTCCATAACTCAGTGATTTGTGTAGCGCTGTTATGGTACTGCACACAAGTACATAGCTCCATAACTCTGTGATTAGTGTAGCGCTGTTACGGTACTGCACACAAGTACATAGCTCCATAACTCAGTGATTTGTGTAGCGCTGTTACGTTACTGCACACAAGTACATGGCTCCATAACTCAGTGACTAGTGTAGCGCTGTTATGTACTGCACACAAGTACATAGCTCCATAACTTGGTGATTTGTGTACTGCTGTTATGGTACTGCAGACAAGTACATAGCTCCATAACTCAGTGATTAGTGTAGCGCTGTTACTGTACTGCACACAATTACATAGCTCCATAACTCAGTGATTTGTGTAGCGCTGTTACTGTACTGCACACAAGTACATAGCTCCATAGCTCAGTGATTAGTGTAGCGCTGTTACAGTACTGCACACAAGTACATTGCTCCATAACTCAGTGATTTGTGTAGCGCTGTTACTGTACTGCACACAAGTACATAGCTCCATAACTCAGTGATTTGTGTAGCGCTGTTACGGTACTGCACACAAGTACATAGCTCCATAACTCAGTGATTTGTGTAGCGCTGTTAGGGTACTGCACACAAGTACATAGCTCCATAACTCAGTGATTAGTATAGCACTGTTACGGTACTGCACAAAAGTACATAGCTCCATATCTCAGTGATTTGTGTAGAGCTGTTACGGTACTGCACACAATTACATAGCTCCATAACTCAGTGACTTGTGTAGTGCTGTTACGGTACTGCACACAAGTACATAGCTCCATATCTCAGTGATTTGAGTAGCGCTGTTACTGTACTGCACACAAGTACATAGCTCCATAACTCAGTGATTTGTGTAGCGCTGTTACTGTACTGCAGACAAGTACATTGCTCCATAGCTCAGTGATTTGTGTAGCGCTGTTACAGTACTGCACACAAGTACATATCTCCATAGCACAGTGATTAGTGTAGCGCTGTTACGGTACTGCACACAAGTAGATAGCTCCATAACTCAGTGATTTGTGTAACGCTGTTACGGTACTGCACACCAGTACATAGCTCCATAACTCAGTGATTTGTGTAGCGCTGTTACAGTACTGCACAAAAGTACATGGCTCCATAACTCAGTGATTTGTGTAGCGCTGTTACGGTACTGCACACGGGTACATAGCTCCATAACTCAGTGATTTGTGTAGCGCTGTTACAGTACTGCACACAAGTACAAAGCTCCATATCTCAGTGATTAGTGTAGTGCTGTTACGGTCCTGCACACAAGTACATGGCTCCATAGCTCAGTGATTAGTGTAGCGCTGTTACTGTACTGCACACAAGTACATAGCTCCATAACTCAGTGATTTGTGTGGCGCTGTTACGGTACTGCACACAAGTACATAGCTCCATAGCTCAGTGATTAGTGTAGCACTGTTACTGTACTGCACACAAGTACATAGCTCCATAACTCAGTGATTTGTGTAGCGCTTTTACGGTACTGCAAACAAGTACATAGCTCCATAACTCTGTGATTAGTGTATCGCTGTTACTGTACTGCACACAAGTACATAGCTCCATAACTCTGTGATTAGTGTATCGCTGTTACTGTACTGCACACAAGTACATAGCTCCATAGCTCAGTGATTAGTGTAGCGCTGTTACTGTACTGCACACAAGTACATAGCTCCATAACTCAGTGATTTGTGTGGCGCTGTTACGGTACTGCACACAAGTACATAGCTCCATAGCTCAGTGATTAGTGTAGCACTGTTACTGTACTGCACACAAGTACATAGCTCCATAACTCAGTGATTTGTGTAGCGCTTTTACGGTACTGCAAACAAGTACATAGCTCCATAACTCTGTGATTAGTGTATCGCTGTTACTGTACTGCACACAAGTACATAGCTCCATAACTCAGTGATTTGTGTAGCGCTGTTATGGTACTGCACACAAGTACATAGCTCCATAACTCTGTGATTAGTGTAGCGCTGTTACGGTACTGCACACAAGTACATAGCTCCATAACTCAGTGATTTGTGTAGCGCTGTTATTGTACTGCACACAAGTACATAGCTCCATAACTCAGTGATTTGTGTACTGCTGTTATGGTACTGCACACAAGTACATAGCTCCATAACTCAGTTACTTGTGTAGCGCTGTTACGTTACTGCACACAAGTACATAGCTCCATAACTCAGTGATTAGTGTAGCGCTGTTACGGTACTGCACACAAGTACATAGCTCCATAACTCAGTGATTTGTGTAGCGCTGTTACTGTAAAGCACACAAGTACATAGCACCATAACTCAGTGATTTGTGTAGCGCTGTTACTGTACTGCACACAAGTACATAGCTCCATAGCTCAGTGATTAGTGTAGCGCTGTTACGGTACTGCACACAAGTACATAGCTCCATAACTCAGTGATTAGTGTAACGCTGTTACGGTACTGCACACAAGTTCATAGCTCCATAACTCAGTGATTAGTGTAGCGCTGTTACGGTACTGCACACAATTACATAGCTCGATAACTCAGTGATTAGTGTAGCGTTGTTACGGTACTGCACACAAGTACATAGCTCCATATCTCAGTGATTTGTGTAGCGCTGTTACTGTACTGCACGCAAGTACATAGCTCCATAGCTCAGTGATTTGTGTGGCGCTGTTACGGTACTGCACACAAGTACATAGCTCCATAACTCAGTGATTTGTGTAGCGCTGTTACTGTACTGCATGCAAGTACATAGCTCCATAGCTCAGTGATTAGTGTAGAGCTGTTACAGTACTGCACACAGGTACATAGCTCCATAACTCAGTGATTTGTGTACTGCTGTTACGGTCCTGCACACAAGTACATAGCTCCATAACTCAGTGATTAGTGTAGCGCTGTTACTGTACTGCACACAAGTACATAGCTCCATAGCTCAGTGATTTGTGTAGCGCTGTTACTTTACTTCACACAAGTACAAAGCTCCATAACTCAGTGATTAGTGTAGCGCTGTTACGGTACTGCACACAAGTACATAGCTCCATAACTCAGTGATTAGTGTAGCGCTGTTACTGTACTGCACACAAGTACATAGCTCCATAGCTCAGTGATTTGTGTGGCGCTGTTACGGTACTGCACACAAGTACATAGCTCCATATCTCAGTGATTTGTGTAGCGCTGTTACGGTACTGCACACAAGTACATAGCTCCATAACTCAGTGATTAGTGTAGCGCTGTTACGGTACTGCACACAAATACATAGCTCCATAACTCAGTGATTTGTGTAGCACTGTTACTGTACTGCACACAAGTACATAGCTCCATAGCTCAGTGATTTGTGTAGCACTGTTACGGTACTGCACACAAGTACATAGCTCCATAACTCAGTGATTAGTGTAACGCTGTTACGGTACTGCACACAAGTTCATAGCTCCATAACTCAGTGATTAGTGTAGCGCTGTTACGGTACTGCACACAAGTACATAGCTCCATATCTCAGTGATTTGTGTAGCGCTGTTACTGTACTGCACGCAAGTACATAGCTCCATAGCTCAGTGATTTGTGTGGCGCTGTTACGGTACTGCACACAAGTACATAGCTCCATAACTCAGTGATTTGTGTAGCGCTGTTACTGTACTGCATGCAAGTACATAGCTCCATAGCTCAGTGATTAGTGTAGAGCTGTTACAGTACTGCACACAGGTACATAGCTCCATAACTCAGTGATTTGTGTACTGCTGTTACGGTCCTGCACACAAGTACATAGCTCCATAACTCAGTGATTAGTGTAGCGCTGTTACTGTACTGCACACAAGTACATAGCTCCATAGCTCAGTGATTTGTGTAGCGCTGTTACTTTACTTCACACAAGTACAAAGCTCCATAACTCAGTGATTAGTGTAGCGCTGTTACGGTACTGCACACAAGTACATAGCTCCATAACTCAGTGATTAGTGTAGCGCTGTTACTGTACTGCACACAAGTACATAGCTCCATAGCTCAGTGATTTGTGTAGCGCTGTTACTGTACTGCACACAAGTACATAGCTCCATAACTCAGTGATTAGTGTAGCGATGTGACGGTACTGCACTCAAGTACATAGCTCCATAACTCAGTGATTTGTGTAGCGCTGTTATGGTACTGCACTCAAGTACATAGCTCCATAACTCAGTGATTAGTGTAGCGCTGTTACTGTACTGCCCACAAGTACATAGCTCCATAACTCAGTGATTTGTGTAGCGCTGTTACTGTACTGCACACAATTACATAGCTCCATAACTCAGTGATTTGTGTTGCGCTGTTACGGTACTGCACACAAGTACGTAGCTCCATAACTCAGTGATTTGTGTAGCGCTGTTATGGTACAGCACACAAGTACATAGCTCCATAACTCAGTGATTTGTGTAGCGCTGTCACCGTACTGCACACAAGTACATAACTCCATAACTCAGTGACTTGTGTAGCGCTGTTACGGTACTGCACACAAGTACATAGCTCCATAACTCAGTGATTAGTGTAGCGCTGTTACTGTACTGCACACAAGTACATAGCTCCATAACTAAGTGATTGTGTAGCGCTGTTACTGTACTGCACACAAGTACATAGCTCCATAGCTCAGTGATTAGTGTAGCACTGTTACTGTACTGCACACAAGTACATAGCTCCATAACTCAGTGACTTGTGTAGCGCTGTTACTGTACTGCACACAAGTACATAGCTCCATAACTCAGTGACTTGTGTAGCGCTGTTACGGTACTGCACACAATTACATAGCTCCATAACTCAGTGATTGTGTAGCGCTGTTACTGTACTGCACACAAGTACATAGCTCCATAGCTCAGTGATTAGTGTAGCGCTGTTACAGTACTGCACACAAGTACATAGCTCCATAACTAAGTGATTAGTGTAGCGCTGTTACGGTACTGCACACAAGTACATAGCTCCATAACTCAGTGATTAGTGTAGCGCTGTTACGGTACTGCACACAAGTACATAGCTCCATAACTCAGTGATTTGTGTACCGCTTTTACTGTACTGCACACAAGTACATAGCTCCATAACTCAGTGTTTTGTGTAGCGCTGTTACTGTAAAGCACACAAGTACATAGCACCATAACTCAGTGATTTGTGTAGCGCTGTTACTGTACTGCACACAAGTACATAGCTCCATAGCTCAGTGATTAGTGTAGCGCTGTTACAGTACTGCACACAAGTACATAGTTCCATAACTCAGTGATTTGTGTAGCGCTGTTACTGTACTGCACACAAGTACATAGCTCCATAACTCAGTGATTTGTGTAGCGCTGTTACGGTACTGCACACAAGTACATAGCTCCATAACTCAGTGATTTGTGTAGCGCTGTTAGGGTACTGCACACAAGTACATAGCTCCATAGCTCAGTGATTAGTGTAGCACTGTTACGGTACTGCACAAAAGTACATAGCTCCATATCTCAGTGATTTGTGTAGAGCTGTTACGGTACTGCACACAATTACATAGCTCCATAACTCAGTGACTTGTGTAGTGCTGTTACGGTACTGCACACAAGTACATAGCTCCATAACTCAGTGATTTGTGTAGCGCTGTTACTGTACTGCAGACAAGTACATTGCTCCATAGCTCAGTGATTTGTGTAGCGCTGTTACAGTACTGCACACAAGTACATATCTCCATAGCACAGTGATTAGTGTAGCGCTGTTACGGTACTGCACACAAGTATATAGCTCCATAACTCAGTGATTTGTGTAGCGCTGTTACAGTACTGCACACAAGTACATGGCTCCATAACTCAGTGATTTGTGTAGCGCTGTTACGGTACTGCACACGGGTACATAGCTCCATAACTCAGTGATTTGTGTAGCACTGTTACAGTATTGCACACAAGTACAAAGCTCCATAGCTCAGTGATTAGTGTAGTGCTGTTACGGTCCTGCACACAAGTACATAGCTCCATAACTCAGTGATTTGTGTGGCGCTTTTACGGTACTGCACACAAGTACATAGCTCCATAACTCAGTGATTTGTGTAGCGCTGTTACGGTACTGCACACAAGTACATAGCTCCATAGCTCAGTGATTAGTGTAGCACTGTTACTGTACTGCACACAAGTACATAGCTCCATAACTCAGTGATTTGTGTAGCGCTGTTACGGTACTGCAAACAAGTACATAGCTCCATAACTCTGTGATTAGTGTATCGCTGTTACTGTACTGCACACAAGTACATAGCTCCATAGCTCAGTGATTTGTGTAGCGCTGTTACAGTACTGCACACAAGTACATGGCTCCATAACTCAGTGATTTGTGTAGCGCTGTTTCGGTACTGCACACGGTTACATAGCTCCATAACTCAGTGATTTGTGTAGCGCTGTTACAGTACTGCACACAAGTACATAGCTCCATAACTCAGTGATTAGTGTAGTGCTGTTACGGTCCTGCACACAAGTACATAGCTCCATAGCTCAGTGATTAGTGTAGCGCTGTTACAGTACTGCACACAAGTACATAGCTCCTTAACTCAGTAATTTGTGTAGGGCTGTTACTGTAAAGCACACAAGTACATAGCTCCATAACTCAGTGATTTGTGTAGCGCTGTTATGGTACTGCACACAAGTACATAGCTCCATAACTCTGTGATTAGTGTAGCGCTGTTACGGTACTGCACACAAGTACATAGCTCCATAGCTCAGTGATTAGTGTAGCGCTGTTACTGTACTGCACACAAGTACATAGCTCCATAGCTCAGTGATTAGTGTAGCGCTGTTACTGTTCTGCACACAAGTACATAGCTCCATAACTCAGTGATTAGTGTAGCGCTGTTACGGTACTGCACACAAGTACATAGCTCCATAACTCAGTGATTTGTGTACTGCTGTTATGGTACTGCACACAAGTACATAGCTAAATAACTTGGTGATTTGTGTACTGCTGTTATAGTACTGCACACAAGTACATAGCTCCATAACTCAGTGACTTGTGTAGCGCTGTTACGGTACTGCACACAAGTACATAGCTCCATAACTCAGTGATTAGAGTAGCACTGTTACAGTACTGCACACAAGTACATAGCTCCATAACTCAGTGATTTGTGTAGCGCTGTTACGGTCCTGCACACAAGTACATAGCTCCATAACTCAGTGATTAGTGTAGCGCTGTTACGGTACTGCACACAAGTACATAGCTCCATAACTCAGTGATTTGTGTAGCGCTGTTACTGTACTGCACACAAGTACATAGCTCCATAACTCAGTGATTTGTGTAGCGCTGTTACTGTACTGCACACAATTACATAGCTCCATAACTCAGTGATTTGTGTTGCGCTGTTACGGTACTGCACACAAGTACGTAGCTCCATAACTCAGTGATTTGTGTAGCGCTGTTATGGTACAGCACACAAGTACATAGCTCCATAACTCAGTGATTTGTGTAGCGCTGTTACGGTACTGCACACAAGTACATAGCTCCATAACTCAGTGATTTGTGTAGCGCTGTTACTGTACTGCACACAAGTACATAACTCCATAACTCAGTGACTTGTGTAGCGCTGTTACGGTACTGCACACAAGTACATAGCTCCATAACTCAGTGATTTGTGTAGCGCTGTTACTGTACTGCACACAAGTACATAGCTCCATAACTCAGTGATTAGTGTAGCGCTGTTACGGTACTGCACACAATTACATAGCTCCATAACTCAGTGATTGTGTAGCGCTGTTACTGTACTGCACACAAGTACATAGCTCCATAGCTCAGTGATTAGTGTAGCGCTGTTACTTAACTGCACACAAGTACATAGCTCCATAACTAAGTGATTAGTGTAGCGCTGTTACGGTACTGCACACAAGTACATAGCTCCATAACTCAGTGATTAGTGTAACGCTGTTACGGTACTGCACACAAGTACATAGCTCCATAACTCAGTGATTTGTGTACCGCTGTTACTGTACTGCACACAAGTACATAGCTCCATAACTCAGTGTTTTGTGTAGCGCTGTTACTGTAAAGCACACAAGTACATAGCTCCATAACTCAGTGATTTGTGTAGCGCTGTTACTGTACTGCACACAAGTACATAGCTCCATAGCTCAGTGATTAGTGTAGCGCTGTTACAGTACTGCACACAAGTACATTGCTCCATAACTCATTGATTAGTGTAGTGCTGTTACTGTACTGCACACAAGTACATAGTTCCATAACTCAGTGATTTGTGTAGCGCTGTTACTGGACTGCACACAAGTACATAGCTCCATAACTCAGTGATTTGTGTAGCGCTGTTAGGGTACTGCACACAAGTACATAGCTCCATAGCTCAGTGATTAGTGTAGAGCTGTTACGGTACTGCACACAATTACATAGCTCCATAACTCAGTGACTTGTGTAGTGCTGTTACGGTACTGCACACAAGTACATAGCTCCATAGCTCAGTGATTAGTGTAGAGCTGTTACGGTACTGCACACAATTACATAGCTCCATAACTCAGTGACTTGTGGAGTGCTGTTACGGTACTGCACACAAGTACATAGCTCCATATCTCAGTGATTTGTGTAGAGCTGTTACGGTACTGCACTCAAGTACATAGCTCCATATCTCAGTGATTTGAGTAGCGCTGTTACTGTACTGCACACAAGTACATAGCTCCATAACTCAGTGATTTGTGTAGCGCTGTTACTGTACTGCAGACAAGTACATTGCTCCATAGCTCAGTGATTTGTGTAGCGCTGTTACAGTACTGCACACAAGTACATATCTCCATAGCACAGTGATTAGTGTAGCGCTGTTACGGTACTGCACACAAGTAGATAGCTCCATAACTCAGTGATTTGTGTAGCGCTGTTACGGTACTGCACACCAGTACATAGCTCCATAACTCAGTGATTTGTGTAGCGCTGTTACAGTACTGCACACAAGTACATGGCTCCATAACTCAGTGATTTGTGTAGCGCTGTTACGGTACTGCTCACGGGTACATAGCTCCATAACTCAGTGATTTGTGTAGCGCTGTTACAGTACTGCACACAAGTACAAAGCTCCATAGCTCAGTGATTAGTGTAGTGCTGTTACGGTCCTGCACACAAGTACATAGCTCCATAGCTCAGTGATTAGTGTAGCGCTGTTACAGTACTGCACACAAGTACATAGCTCCATAACTCAGTGATTTGTGTAGCGCTGTTACTGTTCTGCACACAAGTACATAGCTCCATAACTCAGTGATTAGTGTAGCGCTGTTACGGTACTGCACACAAGTACATAGCTCCATAACTCAGTGATTTGTGTACTGCTGTTATGGTAGTGCACACAAATACATAGCTAAATAACTTGGTGATTTGTGTACTGCTGTTATAGTACTGCACACAAGTACATAGCTCCATAACTCAGTGATTAGTGTAGCGCTGTTACTGTACTGCACACAATTACATAGCTCCATAACTCAGTGATTTGTGTAGCGCTGTTACGGTACTGCACACAAGTACATAGCTCCATAACTCAGTGATTAGTGTAGCGCTGTTACGGTACTGCACACAAGTACATAGCTCCATAACTCAGTGATTTGTGTAGCGCTGTTACTGTACTGCACACAAGTACATAACTCCATAACTCAGTGACTTGTGTAGCGCTGTTACGGTACTGCACACAAGTACATAGCTCCATAACTCAGTGATTAGTGTAGCGCTGTTACTGTACTGCACACAGGTACATAGCTCCATAACTCAGTGATTAGTGTAGCGCTGTTACGGTACTGCACACAATTACATAGCTCCATAACTCAGTGATTGTGTAGCGCTGTTACTGTACTGCACACAAGTACATAGCTCCATAGCTCAGTGATTAGTGTAGCGCTGTTACTTAACTGCACACAAGTACATAGCTCCATAACTAAGTGATTAGTGTAGTGCTGTTACGGTACTGCACACAAGTACATAGCTCCATAACTCAGTGATTTGTGTACCGCTGTTACTGTACTGCACACAAGTACATAGCTCCATAACTCAGTGTTTTGTGTAGCGCTGTTACTGTAAAGCACACAAGTACATAGCTCCATAACTCAGTGATTTGTGTAGCGCTGTTACTGGACTGCACACAAGTATATAGCTCCATAACTCAGTGATTTGTGTAGCGCTGTTAGGGTACTGCACACAAGTACATAGCTCCATAGCTCAGTGATTAGTGTAGAGCTGTTACGGTACTGCACACAATTACATAGCTCCATAACTCAGTGACTTGTGTAGTGCTGTTACGGTACTGCACACAAGTACATAGCTCCATATCTCAGTGATTTGTGTAGAGCTGTTACGGTACTGCACACAATTACATAGCTCCATAACTCAGTGACTTGTGTAGTGCTGTTACGGTACTGCACACAAGTACATAGCTCCATATCTCAGTGATTTGAGTAGCACTGTTACTGTACTGCACACAAGTACATAGCTCCATAACTCAGTGATTTGTGTAGCGCTGTTACTGTACTGCAGACAAGTACATTGCTCCATAGCTCAGTGATTTGTGTAGCACTGTTACAGTACTGCACACAAGTACATGGCTCCATAACTCAGTGATTTGTGTAGCGCTGTTACGGTACTGCTCACGGGTACATAGCTCCATAACTCAGTGATTTGTGTAGCGCTGTTACAGTACTGCACACAAGTACAAAGCTCCATAGCTCAGTGATTAGTGTAGTGCTGTTACGGTCCTGCACACAAGTACATAGCTCCATAGCTCAGTGATTAGTGTAGCGCTGTTACTGTACTGCACACAAGTACATAGCTCCATAACTCAGTGATTTGTGTAGCGCTGTTACTGTTCTGCACACAAGTACATAGCTCCATAACTCAGTGATTAGTGTAGCGCTGTTACGGTACTGCACACAAGTACATAGCTCCATAACTCAGTGATTTGTGTACTGCTGTTATGGTACTGCACACAAGTACATAGCTAAATAACTTGGTGATTTGTGTACTGCTGTTATAGTACTGCACACAAGTACATAGCTCCATAACTCAGTGACTTGTGTAGCGCTGTTACGGTACTGCACACAAGTACATAGCTCCATAACTCAGTGATTTGTGTAGCCCTGTTACTGTACTGCACACAAGTACATAGCTCCATAACTCAGTGATTTGTGTAGCGCTGTTACTGTACTGCACACAATTACATAGCTCCATAACTCAGTGATTTGTGTTGCGCTGTTACGGTACTGCACACAAGTACGTAGCTCCATAACTCAGTGATTTGTGTAGCGCTGTTATGGTACTGCACACAAGTACATAGCTCCATAACTCAGTGATTTGTGTAGCGCTGTTACGGTACTGCACACAAGTACATAACTCCATAACTCAGTGACTTGTGTAGCGCTGTTACGGTACTGCACACAAGTACATAGCTCCATAACTCAGTGATTAGTGTAGTGCTGTTACAGTACTGCACACAAGTACATAGCTCCATAACTAAGTGATTAGTGTAGCGCTGTTACGGTACTGCACACAAGTACATAGCTCCATAACTCAGTGATTAGTGTAGCGCTGTTACGGTACTGCACACAAGTACATAGCTCCATAACTCAGTGATTTGTGTACCGCTGTTACTGTACTGCACACAAGTACATAGCTCCATAACTCAGTGTTTTGTGTAGCGCTGTTACTGTAAAGCACACAAGTACATAGCACCATAACTCAGTGATTTGTGTAGCGCTGTTACTGTACTGCACACAAGTACACAGCTCCATAGCTCAGTGATTAGTGTAGAGCTGTTACAGTACTGCACACAAGTACATTGCTCCATAACTCAGTGATTTGTGTAGCACTGTTACGGTACTGCACACAAGTACATAGTTCCATAACTCAGTGATTTGTGTAGCGCTGTTACTGTACTGCACACAACTACATAGCTCCAAAACTCAGTGATTTGTGTAGCGCTGTTACGGTACTGCACACAAGTACATAGCTCCATAACTCAGTGATTTGTGTAGCGCTGTTAGGGTACTGCACACAAGTACATAGCTCTATAGCTCAGTGATTAGTGTAGCACTGTTACGGTACTGCACAAAAGTACATAGCTCCATATCTCAGTGATTTGTGTAGAGCTGTTACGGTACTGCACACAAGTACATAGCTCCATATCTCAGTGATTTGAGTAGCGCTGTTACTGTACTGCACACAAGTACATAGCTCCATAACTCAGTGATTTGTGTAGCGCTGTTACTGTACTGCAGACAAGTACATTGCTCCATAACTCAGTGATTTGTGTAGCGCTGTTACGGTCCTGCACACAAGTACATAGCTCCATAGCTCAGTGATTAGTGTAGTGCTGTAACGGTCCTGCACACAAGTACATAGCTCCATAGCTCAGTGATTAGTGTAGCGCTGTTACTGTACTGCACACAAGTACATAGCTCCATAACTCAGTGATTAGTGTAGTGCTGTTACGGTCCTGCACACAAGTACATAGCTCCATAGCTCAGTGATTAGTGTAGCGCTGTTACTGTACTGCACACAAGTACATAGCTCCATAACTCAGTGATTTGTGTGGCGCTGTTACGGTACTGCACACAAGTACATAGCTCCATAACTCAGTGATTTGTGTAGCGCTGTTACGGTCCTGCACACAAGTACATAGCTCCATAGCTCAGTGATTTGTGTAGCGCTGTTACTGTACTGCACACAAGTACATAGCTCCATAACTCAGTGATTAGTGTAGTGCTGTTACGGTCCTGCACACAAGTACATAGCTCCATAGCTCAGTGATTAGTGTAGCGCTGTTACTGTACTGCACACAAGTACATAGCTCCATAACTCAGTGATTTGTGTGGCGCTGTTACGGTACTGCACACAAGTACATAGCTCCATAACTCAGTGATTTGTGTGGCGCTGTTACGGTACTGCACACAAGTACATAGCTCCATAACTCAGTGATTTGTGTAGCACTGTTACTGTACTGCACACAAGTACATAGCTCCATAACTCAGTGATTTGTGTAGCGCTGTTACGGTACTGCAAACAAGTACATAGCTCCATAGCTCAGTGATTAGTGTAGTGCTGTTACGGTCCTGCACACAAGTACATAGCTCCATAGCTCAGTGATTAGTGTAGTGCTGTTACGGTCCAGCACACAAGTACATAGCTCCATAGCTCAGTGATTAGTGTAGCGCTGTTACTGTACTGCACACAAGTACATAGCTCCATAACTCAGTGATTAGTGTAGTGCTGTTACGGTCCTGCACACAAGTACATAGCTCCATAGCTCAGTGATTAGTGTAGCGCTGTTACTGTACTGCACACAAGTACATAGCTCCATAACTCAGTGATTTGTGTGGCGCTGTTACGGTACTGCACACAAGTACATAGCTCCATAACTCAGTGATTTGTGTAGCGCTGTTACGGTCCTGCACACAAGTACATAGCTCCATAGCTCAGTGATTAGTGTAGCGCTGTTACTGTACTGCACACAAGTACATAGCTCCATAACTCAGTGATTAGTGTAGTGCTGTTACGGTCCTGCACACAAGTACATAGCTCCATAGCTCAGTGATTAGTGTAGCGCTGTTACTGTACTGCACACAAGTACATAGCTCCATAACTCAGTGATTTGTGTGGCGCTGTTACGGTACTGCACACAAGTACATAGCTCCATAACTCAGTGATTTGTGTGGCGCTGTTACGGTACTGCACACAAGTACATAGCTCCATAACTCAGTGATTTGTGTAGCACTGTTACTGTACTGCACACAAGTACATAGCTCCATAACTCAGTGATTTGTGTAGCGCTGTTACGGTACTGCAAACAAGTACATAGCTCCATAACTCTGTGATTAGTGTATCGCTGTTACTGTACTGCACACAAGTACATAGCTCCATAGCTCAGTGATTTGTGTAGCGCTGTTACAGTACTGCACACAAGTACATGGCTCCATAACTCAGTGATTTGTGTAGCGCTGTTACGGTACTGCACACGGTTACATAGCTCCATAACTCAGTAATTTGTGTAGCGCTGTTACAGTACTGCACACAAGTACATAGCTCCATAACTCAGTGATTAGTGTAGTGCTGTTACGGTCCTGCACACAAGTACATAGCTCCATAACTCAGTGATTAGTGTAGCGCTGTTACAGTACTGCACACAAGTACATAGCTCCTTAACTCAGTAATTTGTGTAGGGCTGTTACTGTAAAGCACACAAGTACATAGCTCCATAACTCAGTGATTTGTGTAGCGCTGTTATGGTACTGCACACAAGTACATAGCTCCATAACTCTGTGATTAGTGTAGCGCTGTTACGGTACTGCACACAAGTACATAGCTCCATAGCTCAGTGATTAGTGTAGCGCTGTTACTGTACTGCACACAAGTACATAGCTCCATAGCTCAGTGATTAGTGTAGCGCTGTTACTGTTCTGCACACAAGTACATAGCTCCATAACTCAGTGATTTGTGTAGCGCTGTTACGGTACTGCACACAAGTACATAGCTCCATAACTCAGTGATTTGTGTACTGCTGTTATGGTACTGCACACAAGTACATAGCTAAATAACTTGGTGATTTGTGTACTGCTGTTATAGTACTGCACACAAGTACATAGCTCCATAACTCAGTGACTTGTGTAGCGCTGTTACGGTACTGCACACAAGTACATAGCTCCATAACTCAGTGATTAGAGTAGCACTGTTACAGTACTGCACACAAGTACATAGCTCCATAACTCAGTGATTAGTGTAGCGCTGTTACGGTACTGCACACAAGTACATAGCTCCATAACTCAGTGATTTGTGTAGCGCTGTTACTGTACTGCACACAAGTACATAGCTCCATAACTCAGTGATTTGTGTAGCGCTGTTACTGTACTGCACACAATTACATAGCTCCATAACTCAGTGATTTGTGTAGCGCTGTTACTGTACTGCACACAAGTACATAACTCCATAACTCAGTGACTTGTGTAGCGCTGTTACGGTACTGCACACAAGTACATAGCTCCATAACTCAGTGATTAGTGTAGCGCTGTTACTGTACTGCACACAAGTACATAGCTCCATAGCTCAGTGATTAGTGTAGCGCTGTTACTTAACTGCACACAAGTACATAGCTCCATAACTAAGTGATTTGTGTAGCACTGTTACGGTACTGCACACAAGTACATGGCTCCATAACTCATTGATTAGTGTAGTGCTGTTACTGTACTGCACACAAGTACATAGTTCCATAACTCAGTGATTTGTGTAGCGCTGTTACTGGACTGCACACAAGTACATAGCTCCATAACTCAGTGATTTGTGTAGCGCTGTTAGGGTACTGCACACAAGTACATAGCTCCATAGCTCAGTGATTAGTGTAGAGCTGTTACTTAACTGCACACAATTACATAGCTCCATAACTCAGTGACTTGTGTAGTGCTGTTACGGTACTGCACACAAGTACATAGCTCCATATCTCAGTGATTTGTGTAGAGCTGTTACGGTACTGCACACAATTACATAGCTCCATAACTCAGTGACTTGTGTAGTGCTGTTACGGTACTGCACACAAGTACATAGCTCCATATCTCAGTGATTTGAGTAGCGCTGTTACTGTACTGCACACAAGTACATAGCTCCATAACTCAGTGATTTGTGTAGCGCTGTTACTGTACTGCAGACAAGTACATTGCTCCATAGCTCAGTGATTTGTGTAGCGCTGTTACAGTACTGCACACAAGTACATATCTCCATAGCACAGTGATTAGTGTAGCGCTGTTACGGTACTGCACACAAGTAGATAGCTCCATAACTCAGTGATTTGTGTAGCGCTGTTACGGTACTGCACACCAGTACATAGCTCCATAACTCAGTGATTTGTGTAGCGCTGTTACAGTACTGCACACAAGTACATGGCTCCATAACTCAGTGATTTGTGTAGCGCTGTTACGGTACTGCTCACGGGTACATAGCTCCATAACTCAGTGATTTGTGTAGCGCTGTTACAGTACTGCACACAAGTACAAAGCTCCATAGCTCAGTGATTAGTGTAGCGCTGTTACTGTACTGCACACAAGTACATAGCTCCATAACTCAGTGATTTGTGTAGCGCTGTTACTGTTCTGCACACAAGTACATAGCTCCATAACTCAGTGATTAGTGTAGCGCTGTTACGGTACTGCACACAAGTACATAGCTCCATAACTCAATGATTTGTTTACTGCTGTTATGGTACTGCACACAAGTACATAGCTAAATAACTTGGTGATTTGTGTACTGCTGTTATAGTACTGCACACAAGTACATAGCTCCATAACTCAGTGACTTGTGTAGCGCTGTTACGGTACTGCACACAAGTACATAGCTCCATAACTCAGTGATTTGTGTAGCGCTGTTACGGTACTGCACACAAGTACATAGCTCCATAACTCAGTGATTAGTGTAGCGCTGTTACGGTACTGCACACAAGTACATAGCTCCATAACTCAGTGATTTGTGTAGCGCTGTTACTGTACTGCACACAAGTACATAGCTCCATAACTCAGTGATTTGTGTAGCGCTGTTACTGTACTGCACACAATTACATAGCTCCATAACTCAGTGATTTGTGTTGCGCTGTTACGGTACTGCACACAAGTACGTAGCTCCATAACTCAGTGATTTGTGTAGCGCTGTTATGGTACAGCACACAAGTACATAGCTCCATAACTCAGTGATTTGTGTAGCGCTGTTACGGTACTGCACACAAGTACATAGCTCCATAACTCAGTGATTTGTGTAGCGCTGTTACGGTACTGCACACAAGTACATAACTCCATAACTCAGTGACTTGTGTAGCGCTGTTACGGTACTGCACACAAGTACATAGCTCCATAACTCAGTGATTAGTGTAGCGCTGTTACTGTACTGCACACAAGTACATAGCTCCATAACTCAGTGATTAGTGTAGCGCTGTAACGGTACTGCACACAATTACATAGCTCCATAACTCAGTGATTGTGTAGCGCTGTTACTGTACTGCACACAAGTACATAGCTCCATAGCTCAGTGATTAGTGTAGCGCTGTTACAGTACTGCACACAAGTACATAGCTCCATAACTAAGTGATTAGTGTAGCGCTGTTACGGTACTGCACACAAGTACATAGCTCCATAACTCAGTGATTAGTGTAGCGCTGTTACGGTACTGCACACAAGTACATAGCTCCATAACTCAGTGATTTGTGTACCGCTGTTACTGTACTGCACACAAGTACATAGCTCCATAACTCAGTGTTTTGTGTAGCGCTGTTACTGTAAAGCACACAAGTACATAGCACCATAACTCAGTGATTTGTGTAGCGCTGTTACTGTACTGCACACAAGTACATAGCTCCATAGCTCAGTGATTAGTGTAGCGCTGTTACAGTACTGCACAAAAGTACATTGCCCCATAACTCAGTGATTTGTGTAGCACTGTTACGGTACTACACACAAGTACATAGTTCCATAACTCAGTGATTTGTGTAGCGCTGTTACTGTACTGCACACAAGTACATAGCTCCATAGCTCAGTGATTAGTGTAGCGCTGTTACAGTACTGCACACAAGTACATAGCTCCATAACTCAGTGATTTGTGTAGCGCTGTTACTGTTCTGCACACAAGTACATAGCTCCATAACTCAGTGATTAGTGTAGCGCTGTTACGGTACTGCACACAAGTACATAGCTCCATAACTCAGTGATTTGTGTACTGCTGTTATGGTAGTGCACACAAATACATAGCTAAATAACTTGGTGATTTGTGTACTGCTGTTATAGTACTGCACACAAGTACATAGCTCCATAACTCAGTGATTAGTGTAGCGCTGTTACTGTACTGCACACAATTACATAGCTCCATAACTCAGTGATTTGTGTAGCGCTGTTACGGTACTGCACACAAGTACATAGCTCCATAACTCAGTGATTAGTGTAGCGCTGTTACGGTACTGCACACAAGTACATAGCTCCATAACTCAGTGATTTGTGTAGCGCTGTTACTGTACTGCACACAAGTACATAACTCCATAACTCAGTGACTTGTGTAGCGCTGTTACGGTACTGCACACAAGTACATAGCTCCATAACTCAGTGATTAGTGTAGCGCTGTTACTGTACTGCACACAGGTACATAGCTCCATAACTCAGTGATTAGTGTAGCGCTGTTACGGTACTGCACACAATTACATAGCTCCATAACTCAGTGATTGTGTAGCGCTGTTACTGTACTGCACACAAGTACATAGCTCCATAGCTCAGTGATTAGTGTAGCGCTGTTACTTAACTGCACACAAGTACATAGCTCCATAACTAAGTGATTAGTGTAGTGCTGTTACGGTACTGCACACAAGTACATAGCTCCATAACTCAGTGATTTGTGTACCGCTGTTACTGTACTGCACACAAGTACATAGCTCCATAACTCAGTGTTTTGTGTAGCGCTGTTACTGTAAAGCACACAAGTACATAGCTCCATAACTCAGTGATTTGTGTAGCGCTGTTACTGGACTGCACACAAGTATATAGCTCCATAACTCAGTGATTTGTGTAGCGCTGTTAGGGTACTGCACACAAGTACATAGCTCCATAGCTCAGTGATTAGTGTAGAGCTGTTACGGTACTGCACACAATTACATAGCTCCATAACTCAGTGACTTGTGTAGTGCTGTTACGGTACTGCACACAAGTACATAGCTCCATATCTCAGTGATTTGTGTAGAGCTGTTACGGTACTGCACACAATTACATAGCTCCATAACTCAGTGACTTGTGTAGTGCTGTTACGGTACTGCACACAAGTACATAGCTCCATATCTCAGTGATTTGAGTAGCACTGTTACTGTACTGCACACAAGTACATAGCTCCATAACTCAGTGATTTGTGTAGCGCTGTTACTGTACTGCAGACAAGTACATTGCTCCATAGCTCAGTGATTTGTGTAGCACTGTTACAGTACTGCACACAAGTACATGGCTCCATAACTCAGTGATTTGTGTAGCGCTGTTACGGTACTGCTCACGGGTACATAGCTCCATAACTCAGTGATTTGTGTAGCGCTGTTACAGTACTGCACACAAGTACAAAGCTCCATAGCTCAGTGATTAGTGTAGTGCTGTTACGGTCCTGCACACAAGTACATAGCTCCATAGCTCAGTGATTAGTGTAGCGCTGTTACTGTACTGCACACAAGTACATAGCTCCATAACTCAGTGATTTGTGTAGCGCTGTTACTGTTCTGCACACAAGTACATAGCTCCATAACTCAGTGATTAGTGTAGCGCTGTTACGGTACTGCACACAAGTACATAGCTCCATAACTCAGTGATTTGTGTACTGCTGTTATGGTACTGCACACAAGTACATAGCTAAATAACTTGGTGATTTGTGTACTGCTGTTATAGTACTGCACACAAGTACATAGCTCCATAACTCAGTGACTTGTGTAGCGCTGTTACGGTACTGCACACAAGTACATATCTCCATAACTCAGTGATTTGTGTAGCCCTGTTACTGTACTGCACACAAGTACATAGCTCCATAACTCAGTGATTTGTGTAGCGCTGTTACTGTACTGCACACAATTACATAGCTCCATAACTCAGTGATTTGTGTTGCGCTGTTACGGTACTGCACACAAGTACGTAGCTCCATAACTCAGTGATTTGTGTAGCGCTGTTATGGTACTGCACACAAGTACATAGCTCCATAACTCAGTGATTTGTGTAGCGCTGTTACGGTACTGCACACAAGTACATAACTCCATAACTCAGTGACTTGTGTAGCGCTGTTACGGTACTGCACACAAGTACATAGCTCCATAACTCAGTGATTAGTGTAGTGCTGTTACAGTACTGCACACAAGTACATAGCTCCATAACTAAGTGATTAGTGTAGCGCTGTTACGGTACTGCACACAAGTACATAGCTCCATAACTCAGTGATTAGTGTAGCGCTGTTACGGTACTGCACACAAGTACATAGCTCCATAACTCAGTGATTTGTGTACCGCTGTTACTGTACTGCACACAAGTACATAGCTCCATAACTCAGTGTTTTGTGTAGCGCTGTTACTGTAAAGCACACAAGTACATAGCACCATAACTCAGTGATTTGTGTAGCGCTGTTACTGTACTGCACACAAGTACACAGCTCCATAGCTCAGTGATTAGTGTAGAGCTGTTACAGTACTGCACACAAGTACATTGCTCCATAACTCAGTGATTTGTGTAGCACTGTTACGGTACTGCACACAAGTACATAGTTCCATAACTCAGTGATTTGTGTAGCGCTGTTACTGTACTGCACACAACTACATAGCTCCAAAACTCAGTGATTTGTGTAGCGCTGTTACGGTACTGCACACAAGTACATAGCTCCATAACTCAGTGATTTGTGTAGCGCTGTTAGGGTACTGCACACAAGTACATAGCTCTATAGCTCAGTGATTAGTGTAGCACTGTTACGGTACTGCACAAAAGTACATAGCTCCATATCTCAGTGATTTGTGTAGAGCTGTTACGGTACTGCACACAAGTACATAGCTCCATATCTCAGTGATTTGAGTAGCGCTGTTACTGTACTGCACACAAGTACATAGCTCCATAACTCAGTGATTTGTGTAGCGCTGTTACTGTACTGCAGACAAGTACATTGCTCCATAACTCAGTGATTTGTGTAGCGCTGTTACGGTCCTGCACACAAGTACATAGCTCCATAGCTCAGTGATTAGTGTAGTGCTGTAACGGTCCTGCACACAAGTACATAGCTCCATAGCTCAGTGATTAGTGTAGCGCTGTTACTGTACTGCACACAAGTACATAGCTCCATAACTCAGTGATTAGTGTAGTGCTGTTACGGTCCTGCACACAAGTACATAGCTCCATAGCTCAGTGATTAGTGTAGCGCTGTTACTGTACTGCACACAAGTACATAGCTCCATAACTCAGTGATTTGTGTGGCGCTGTTACGGTACTGCACACAAGTACATAGCTCCATAACTCAGTGATTTGTGTAGCGCTGTTACGGTCCTGCACACAAGTACATAGCTCCATAGCTCAGTGATTTGTGTAGCGCTGTTACTGTACTGCACACAAGTACATAGCTCCATAACTCAGTGATTAGTGTAGTGCTGTTACGGTCCTGCACACAAGTACATAGCTCCATAGCTCAGTGATTAGTGTAGCGCTGTTACTGTACTGCACACAAGTACATAGCTCCATAACTCAGTGATTTGTGTGGCGCTGTTACGGTACTGCACACAAGTACATAGCTCCATAACTCAGTGATTTGTGTGGCGCTGTTACGGTACTGCACACAAGTACATAGCTCCATAACTCAGTGATTTGTGTAGCACTGTTACTGTACTGCACACAAGTACATAGCTCCATAACTCAGTGATTTGTGTAGCGCTGTTACGGTACTGCAAACAAGTACATAGCTCCATAGCTCAGTGATTAGTGTAGTGCTGTTACGGTCCTGCACACAAGTACATAGCTCCATAGCTCAGTGATTAGTGTAGCGCTGTTACTGTACTGCACACAAGTACATAGCTCCATAACTCAGTGATTAGTGTAGTGCTGTTACGGTCCTGCACACAAGTACATAGCTCCATAGCTCAGTGATTAGTGTAGCGCTGTTACTGTACTGCACACAAGTACATAGCTCCATAACTCAGTGATTTGTGTGGCGCTGTTACGGTACTGCACACAAGTACATAGCTCCATAACTCAGTGATTTGTGTAGCGCTGTTACGGTCCTGCACACAAGTACATAGCTCCATAGCTCAGTGATTAGTGTAGCGCTGTTACTGTACTGCACACAAGTACATAGCTCCATAACTCAGTGATTAGTGTAGTGCTGTTACGGTCCTGCACACAAGTACATAGCTCCATAGCTCAGTGATTAGTGTAGCGCTGTTACTGTACTGCACACAAGTACATAGCTCCATAACTCAGTGATTTGTGTGGCGCTGTTACGGTACTGCACACAAGTACATAGCTCCATAACTCAGTGATTTGTGTGGCGCTGTTACGGTACTGCACACAAGTACATAGCTCCATAACTCAGTGATTTGTGTAGCACTGTTACTGTACTGCACACAAGTACATAGCTCCATAACTCAGTGATTTGTGTAGCGCTGTTACGGTACTGCAAACAAGTACATAGCTCCATAACTCTGTGATTAGTGTATCGCTGTTACTGTACTGCACACAAGTACATAGCTCCATAGCTCAGTGATTTGTGTAGCGCTGTTACAGTACTGCACACAAGTACATGGCTCCATAACTCAGTGATTTGTGTAGCGCTGTTACGGTACTGCACACGGTTACATAGCTCCATAACTCAGTAATTTGTGTAGCGCTGTTACAGTACTGCACACAAGTACATAGCTCCATAACTCAGTGATTAGTGTAGTGCTGTTACGGTCCTGCACACAAGTACATAGCTCCATAACTCAGTGATTAGTGTAGCGCTGTTACAGTACTGCACACAAGTACATAGCTCCTTAACTCAGTAATTTGTGTAGGGCTGTTACTGTAAAGCACACAAGTACATAGCTCCATAACTCAGTGATTTGTGTAGCGCTGTTATGGTACTGCACACAAGTACATAGCTCCATAACTCTGTGATTAGTGTAGCGCTGTTACGGTACTGCACACAAGTACATAGCTCCATAGCTCAGTGATTAGTGTAGCGCTGTTACTGTACTGCACACAAGTACATAGCTCCATAGCTCAGTGATTAGTGTAGCGCTGTTACTGTTCTGCACACAAGTACATAGCTCCATAACTCAGTGATTTGTGTAGCGCTGTTACGGTACTGCACACAAGTACATAGCTCCATAACTCAGTGATTTGTGTACTGCTGTTATGGTACTGCACACAAGTACATAGCTAAATAACTTGGTGATTTGTGTACTGCTGTTATAGTACTGCACACAAGTACATAGCTCCATAACTCAGTGACTTGTGTAGCGCTGTTACGGTACTGCACACAAGTACATAGCTCCATAACTCAGTGATTAGAGTAGCACTGTTACAGTACTGCACACAAGTACATAGCTCCATAACTCAGTGATTTGTGTAGCGCTGTTACGGTACTGCACACAAGTACATAGCTCCATAACTCAGTGATTAGTGTAGCGCTGTTACGGTACTGCACACAAGTACATAGCTCCATAACTCAGTGATTTGTGTAGCGCTGTTACTGTACTGCACACAAGTACATAGCTCCATAACTCAGTGATTTGTGTAGCGCTGTTACTGTACTGCACACAATTACATAGCTCCATAACTCAGTGATTTGTGTAGCGCTGTTACTGTACTGCACACAAGTACATAACTCCATAACTCAGTGACTTGTGTAGCGCTGTTACGGTACTGCACACAAGTACATAGCTCCATAACTCAGTGATTAGTGTAGCGCTGTTACTGTACTGCACACAAGTACATAGCTCCATAGCTCAGTGATTAGTGTAGCGCTGTTACTTAACTGCACACAAGTACATAGCTCCATAACTAAGTGATTTGTGTAGCACTGTTACGGTACTGCACACAAGTACATGGCTCCATAACTCAGTGATTAGTGTAGCGCTGTTACTGTACTGCACACAAGTACATAGTTCCATAACTCAGTGATTTGTGTAGCGCTGTTACTGGACTGCACACAAGTACATAGCTCCATAACTCAGTGATTTGTGTAGCGCTGTTAGGGTACTGCACACAAGTACATAGCTCCATAGCTCAGTGATTAGTGTAGAGCTGTTACTTAACTGCACACAATTACATAGCTCCATAACTCAGTGACTTGTGTAGTGCTGTTACGGTACTGCACACAAGTACATAGCTCCATATCTCAGTGATTTGTGTAGAGCTGTTACGGTACTGCACACAATTACATAGCTCCATAACTCAGTGACTTGTGTAGTGCTGTTACGGTACTGCACACAAGTACATAGCTCCATATCTCAGTGATTTGAGTAGCGCTGTTACTGTACTGCACACAAGTACATAGCTCCATAACTCAGTGATTTGTGTAGCGCTGTTACTGTACTGCAGACAAGTACATTGCTCCATAGCTCAGTGATTTGTGTAGCGCTGTTACAGTACTGCACACAAGTACATATCTCCATAGCACAGTGATTAGTGTAGCGCTGTTACGGTACTGCACACAAGTAGATAGCTCCATAACTCAGTGATTTGTGTAGCGCTGTTACGGTACTGCACACCAGTACATAGCTCCATAACTCAGTGATTTGTGTAGCGCTGTTACAGTACTGCACACAAGTACATGGCTCCATAACTCAGTGATTTGTGTAGCGCTGTTACGGTACTGCTCACGGGTACATAGCTCCATAACTCAGTGATTTGTGTAGCGCTGTTACAGTACTGCACACAAGTACAAAGCTCCATAGCTCAGTGATTAGTGTAGCGCTGTTACTGTACTGCACACAAGTACATAGCTCCATAACTCAGTGATTTGTGTAGCGCTGTTACTGTTCTGCACACAAGTACATAGCTCCATAACTCAGTGATTAGTGTAGCGCTGTTACGGTACTGCACACAAGTACATAGCTCCATAACTCAATGATTTGTTTACTGCTGTTATGGTACTGCACACAAGTACATAGCTAAATAACTTGGTGATTTGTGTACTGCTGTTATAGTACTGCACACAAGTACATAGCTCCATAACTCAGTGACTTGTGTAGCGCTGTTACGGTACTGCACACAAGTACATAGCTCCATAACTCAGTGATTTGTGTAGCGCTGTTACGGTACTGCACACAAGTACATAGCTCCATAACTCAGTGATTAGTGTAGCGCTGTTACGGTACTGCACACAAGTACATAGCTCCATAACTCAGTGATTTGTGTAGCGCTGTTACTGTACTGCACACAAGTACATAGCTCCATAACTCAGTGATTTGTGTAGCGCTGTTACTGTACTGCACACAATTACATAGCTCCATAACTCAGTGATTTGTGTTGCGCTGTTACGGTACTGCACACAAGTACGTAGCTCCATAACTCAGTGATTTGTGTAGCGCTGTTATGGTACAGCACACAAGTACATAGCTCCATAACTCAGTGATTTGTGTAGCGCTGTTACGGTACTGCACACAAGTACATAGCTCCATAACTCAGTGATTTGTGTAGCGCTGTTACGGTACTGCACACAAGTACATAACTCCATAACTCAGTGACTTGTGTAGCGCTGTTACGGTACTGCACACAAGTACATAGCTCCATAACTCAGTGATTAGTGTAGCGCTGTTACTGTACTGCACACAAGTACATAGCTCCATAACTCAGTGATTAGTGTAGCGCTGTAACGGTACTGCACACAATTACATAGCTCCATAACTCAGTGATTGTGTAGCGCTGTTACTGTACTGCACACAAGTACATAGCTCCATAGCTCAGTGATTAGTGTAGCGCTGTTACAGTACTGCACACAAGTACATAGCTCCATAACTAAGTGATTAGTGTAGCGCTGTTACGGTACTGCACACAAGTACATAGCTCCATAACTCAGTGATTAGTGTAGCGCTGTTACGGTACTGCACACAAGTACATAGCTCCATAACTCAGTGATTTGTGTACCGCTGTTACTGTACTGCACACAAGTACATAGCTCCATAACTCAGTGTTTTGTGTAGCGCTGTTACTGTAAAGCACACAAGTACATAGCACCATAACTCAGTGATTTGTGTAGCGCTGTTACTGTACTGCACACAAGTACATAGCTCCATAGCTCAGTGATTAGTGTAGCGCTGTTACAGTACTGCACAAAAGTACATTGCCCCATAACTCAGTGATTTGTGTAGCACTGTTACGGTACTACACACAAGTACATAGTTCCATAACTCAGTGATTTGTGTAGCGCTGTTACTGTACTGCACACAAGTACATAGCTCCATAACTCAGTGATTTGTGTAGTGCTGTTACGGTACTGCACACAAGTACATAGCTCCATAACTCTGTGATTAGTGTAGCGCTGTTACGGTACTGCACACAAGTACATAGCTCCATAGCTCAGTGATTAGTGTAGCGCTGTTACTGTACTGCACACAAGTACATAGCTCCATAGCTCAGTGATTAGTGTAGCGCTGTTACTGTTCTGCACACAAGTACATAGCTCCATAACTCAGTGATTAGTGTAGCGCTGTTACGGTACTGCACACAAGTACATAGCTCCATAACTCAGTGATTTGTGTACTGCTGTTATGGTACTGCACACAAGTACATAGCTAAATAACTTGGTGATTTGTGTACTGCTGTTATAGTACTGCACACAAGTACATAGCTCCATAACTCAGTGACTTGTGTAGCGCTGTTACGGTACTGCACACAAGTACATAGCTCCATAACTCAGTGATTAGAGTAGCACTGTTACAGTACTGCACACAAGTACATAGCTCCATAACTCAGTGATTTGTGTAGCGCTGTTACGGTACTGCACACAAGTACATAGCTCCATAACTCAGTGATTAGTGTAGCGCTGTTACGGTACTGCACACAAGTACATAGCTCCATAACTCAGTGATTTGTGTAGCGCTGTTACTGTACTGCACACAAGTACATAGCTCCATAACTCAGTGATTTGTGTAGCGCTGTTACTGTACTGCACACAATTACATAGCTCCATAACTCAGTGATTTGTGTTGCGCTGTTACGGTACTGCACACAAGTACGTAGCTCCATAACTCAGTGATTTGTGTAGCGCTGTTATGGTACTGCACACAAGTACATAGCTCCATAACTCAGTGATTTGTGTAGCGCTGTTACTGTACTGCACACAAGTACATAACTCCATAACTCAGTGACTTGTGTAGCGCTGTTACGGTACTGCACACAAGTACATAACTCCATAACTCAGTGACTTGTGTAGCGCTGTTACGGTACTGCACACAAGTACATAGCTCCATAACTCAGTGATTAGTGTAGCGCTGTTACTGTACTGCACACAAGTACATAGCTCCATAACTCAGTGATTAGTGTAGCGCTGTTACGGTACTGCACACAATTACATAGCTCCATAACTCAGTGATTGTGTAGCGCTGTTACTGTACTGCACACAAGTACATAGCTCCATAGCTCAGTGATTAGTGTAGCGCTGTTACTTAACTGCACACAAGTACATAGCTCCATAACTAAGTGATTAGTGTAGCGCTGTTACGGTACTGCACACAAGTACATAGCTCCATAACTCAGTGATTAGTGTAACGCTGTTACGGTACTGCACACAAGTACATAGCTCCATAACTCAGTGATTTGTGTACCGCTGTTACTGTACTGCACACAAGTACATAGCTCCATAACTCAGTGTTTTGTGTAGCGCTGTTACTGTAAAGCACACAAGTACATAGCTCCATAACTCAGTGATTTGTGTAGCGCTGTTACTGTACTGCACACAAGTACATAGCTCCATAGCTCAGTGATTAGTGTAGCGCTGTTACAGTACTGCACACAAGTACATTGCTCCATAACTCATTGATTAGTGTAGTGCTGTTACTGTACTGCACACAAGTACATAGTTCCATAACTCAGTGATTTGTGTAGCGCTGTTACTGGACTGCACACAAGTACATAGCTCCATAACTCAGTGATTTGTGTAGCGCTGTTAGGGTACTGCACACAAGTACATAGCTCCATAGCTCAGTGATTAGTGTAGAGCTGTTACGGTACTGCACACAATTACATAGCTCCATAACTCAGTGACTTGTGTAGTGCTGTTACGGTACTGCACACAAGTACATAGCTCCATAGCTCAGTGATTAGTGTAGAGCTGTTACGGTACTGCACACAATTACATAGCTCCATAACTCAGTGACTTGTGTAGTGCTGTTACGGTACTGCACACAAGTACATAGCTCCATATCTCAGTGATTTGTGTAGAGCTGTTACGGTACTGCACTCAAGTACATAGCTCCATATCTCAGTGATTTGAGTAGCGCTGTTACTGTACTGCACACAAGTACATAGCTCCATAACTCAGTGATTTGTGTAGCGCTGTTACTGTACTGCAGACAAGTACATTGCTCCATAGCTCAGTGATTTGTGTAGCGCTGTTACAGTACTGCACACAAGTACATATCTCCATAGCACAGTGATTAGTGTAGCGCTGTTACGGTACTGCACACAAGTAGATAGCTCCATAACTCAGTGATTTGTGTAGCGCTGTTACGGTACTGCACACCAGTACATAGCTCCATAACTCAGTGATTTGTGTAGCGCTGTTACAGTACTGCACACAAGTACATGGCTCCATAACTCAGTGATTTGTGTAGCGCTGTTACGGTACTGCTCACGGGTACATAGCTCCATAACTCAGTGATTTGTGTAGCGCTGTTACAGTACTGCACACAAGTACAAAGCTCCATAGCTCAGTGATTAGTGTAGTGCTGTTACGGTCCTGCACACAAGTACATAGCTCCATAGCTCAGTGATTAGTGTAGCGCTGTTACTGTACTGCACACAAGTACATAGCTCCATAACTCAGTGATTTGTGTAGCGCTGTTACTGTTCTGCACACAAGTACATAGCTCCATAACTCAGTGATTAGTGTAGCGCTGTTACGGTACTGCACACAAGTACATAGCTCCATAACTCAGTGATTTGTGTACTGCTGTTATGGTAGTGCACACAAATACATAGCTAAATAACTTGGTGATTTGTGTACTGCTGTTATAGTACTGCACACAAGTACATAGCTCCATAACTCAGTGATTAGTGTAGCGCTGTTACTGTACTGCACACAATTACATAGCTCCATAACTCAGTGATTTGTGTAGCGCTGTTACGGTACTGCACACAAGTACATAGCTCCATAACTCAGTGATTAGTGTAGCGCTGTTACGGTACTGCACACAAGTACATAGCTCCATAACTCAGTGATTTGTGTAGCGCTGTTACTGTACTGCACACAAGTACATAACTCCATAACTCAGTGACTTGTGTAGCGCTGTTACGGTACTGCACACAAGTACATAGCTCCATAACTCAGTGATTAGTGTAGCGCTGTTACTGTACTGCACACAAGTACATAGCTCCATAACTCAGTGATTAGTGTAGCGCTGTTACGGTACTGCACACAATTACATAGCTCCAAAACTCAGTGATTGTGTAGCGCTGTTACTGTACTGCACACAAGTACATAGCTCCATAGCTCAGTGATTAGTGTAGCGCTGTTACTTAACTGCACACAAGTACATAGCTCCATAACTAAGTGATTAGTGTAGTGCTGTTACGGTACTGCACACAAGTACATAGCTCCATAACTCAGTGATTAGTGTAGCGCTGTTACGGTACTGCACACAAGTACATAGCTCCATAACTCAGTGATTTGTGTACCGCTGTTACTGTACTGCACACAAGTACATAGCTCCATAACTCAGTGTTTTGTGTAGCGCTGTTACTGTAAAGCACACAAGTACATAGCTCCATAACTCAGTGATTTGTGTAGCACTGTTACTGGACTGCACACAAGTATATAGCTCCATAACTCAGTGATTTGTGTAGCGCTGTTAGGGTACTGCACACAAGTACATAGCTCCATAGCTCAGTGATTAGTGTAGAGCTGTTACGGTACTGCACACAATTACATAGCTCCATAACTCAGTGACTTGTGTAGTGCTGTTACGGTACTGCACACAAGTACATAGCTCCATAACTCAGTGACTTGTGTAGTGCTGTTACGGTACTGCACACAAGTACATAGCTCCATATCTCAGTGATTTGAGTAGCGCTGTTACTGTACTGCACACAAGTACATAGCTCCATAACTCAGTGATTTGTGTAGCGCTGTTACTGTACTGCAGACAAGTACATTGCTCCATAGCTCAGTGATTTGTGTAGCGCTGTTACAGTACTGCACACAAGTACATATCTCCATAGCACAGTGATTAGTGTAGCGCTGTTACGGTACTGCACACAAGTAGATAGCTCCATAACTCAGTGATTTGTGTAGCGCTGTTACGGTACTGCACACCAGTACATAGCTCCATAACTCAGTGATTTGTGTAGCGCTGTTACAGTACTGCACACAAGTACAAAGCTCCATAGCTCAGTGATTAGTGTAGTGCTGTTACGGTCCTGCACACAAGTACATAGCTCCATAGCTCAGTGATTAGTGTAGCGCTGTTACTGTACTGCACACAAGTACATAGCTCCATAACTCAGTGATTTGTGTAGCGCTGTTACTGTTCTGCACACAAGTACATAGCTCCATAACTCAGTGATTAGTGTAGCGCTGTTACGGTACTGCACACAAGTACGTAGCTCCATAACTCAGTGATTTGTGTACTGCTGTTATGGTACTGCACACAAGTACATAGCTAAATAACTTGGTGATTTGTGTACTGCTGTTATAGTACTGCACACAAGTACATAGCTCCATAACTCAGTGACTTGTGTAGCGCTGTTACGGTACTGCACACAAGTACATAGCTCCATAACTCAGTGATTAGTGTAGCGCTGTTACTGTACTGCACACAATTACATAGCTCCATAACTCAGTGATTTGTGTAGCGCTGTTACGGTACTGCACACAAGTACATAGCTCCATAACTCAGTGATTAGTGTAGCGCTGTTACGGTACTGCACACAAGTACATAGCTCCATAACTCAGTGATTTGTGTAGCCCTGTTACTGTACTGCACACAAGTACATAGCTCCATAACTCAGTGATTTGTGTAGCGCTGTTACTGTACTGCACACAATTACATAGCTCCATAACTCAGTGATTTGTGTTGCGCTGTTACGGTACTGCACACAAGTACGTAGCTCCATAACTCAGTGATTTGTGTAGCGCTGTTATGGTACTGCACACAAGTACATAGCTCCATAACTCAGTGATTTGTGTAGCGCTGTTACGGTACTGCACACAAGTACATAACTCCATAACTCAGTGACTTGTGTAGCGCTGTTACGGTACTGCACACAAGTACATAGCTCCATAACTCAGTGATTAGTGTAGTGCTGTTACAGTACTGCACACAAGTACATAGCTCCATAACTAAGTGATTAGTGTAGCGCTGTTACGGTACTGCACACAAGTACATAGCTCCATAACTCAGTGATTTGTGTAGCGCTGTTACGGTACTGCACACAAGTACATAGCTCCATAACTCAGTGATTAGTGTAGCGCTGTTACGGTACTGCACACAAGTACATAGCTCCATAACTCAGTGATTTGTGTACCGCTGTTACTGTACTGCACACAAGTACATAGCTCCATAACTCAGTGTTTTGTGTAGCGCTGTTACTGTAAAGCACACAAGTACATAGCACCATAACTCAGTGATTTGTGTAGCGCTGTTACTGTACTGCACACAAGTACACAGCTCCATAGCTCAGTGATTAGTGTAGAGCTGTTACAGTACTGCACACAAGTACATTGCTCCATAACTCAGTGATTTGTGTAGCACTGTTACGGTACTGCACACAAGTACATAGTTCCATAACTCAGTGATTTGTGTAGCGCTGTTACTGTACTGCACACAACTACATAGCTCCATAACTCAGTGATTTGTGTAGCGCTGTTACGGTACTGCACACAAGTACATAGCTCCATAACTCAGTGATTTGTGTAGCGCTGTTAGGGTACTGCACACAAGTACATAGCTCTATAGCTCAGTGATTAGTGTAGCACTGTTACGGTACTGCACAAAAGTACATAGCTCCATATCTCAGTGATTTGTGTAGAGCTGTTACGGTACTGCACACAAGTACATAGCTCCATATCTCAGTGATTTGAGTAGCGCTGTTACTGTACTGCACACAAGTACATAGCTCCATAACTCAGTGATTTGTGTAGCGCTGTTACTGTACTGCAGACAAGTACATTGCTCCATAGCTCAGTGATTAGTGTAGTGCTGTTACGGTCCTGCACACAAGTACATAGCTCCATAGCTCAGTGATTAGTGTAGTGCTGTTACGGTCCTGCACACAAGTACATAGCTCCATAGCTCAGTGATTAGTGTAGCGCTGTTACTGTACTGCACACAAGTACATAGCTCCATAACTCAGTGATTATTGTAGTGCTGTTACGGTCCTGCACACAAGTACATAGCTCCATAGCTCAGTGATTAGTGTAGCGCTGTTACTGTACTGCACACAAGTACATAGCTCCATAACTCAGTGATTTGTGTGGCGCTGTTACGGTACTGCACACAAGTACATAGCTCCATAACTCAGTGATTTGTGTAGCGCTGTTACTGTACTGCACACAAGTACATAGCTCCATAACTCAGTGATTAGTGTAGTGCTGTTACGGTCCTGCACACAAGTACATAGCTCCATAGCTCAGTGATTAGTGTAGCGCTGTTACTGTACTGCACACAAGTACATAGCTCCATAACTCAGTGATTTGTGTGGCGCTGTTACGGTACTGCACACAAGTACATAGCTCCATAACTCAGTGATTTGTGTGGCGCTGTTACGGTACTGTACACAAGTACATAGCTCCATAACTCAGTGATTTGTGTAGCACTGTTACTGTACTGCACACAAGTACATAGCTCCATAACTCAGTGATTTGTGTAGCGCTGTTACGGTACTGCAAACAAGTACATAGCTCCATAGCTCAGTGATTAGTGTAGTGCTGTTACGGTCCTGCACACAAGTACATAGCTCCATAGCTCAGTGATTAGTGTAGTGCTGTTACGGTCCTGCACACAAGTACATAGCTCCATAGCTCAGTGATTAGTGTAGCGCTGTTACTGTACTGCACACAAGTACATAGCTCCATAACTCAGTGATTAGTGTAGTGCTGTTACGGTCCTGCACACAAGTACATAGCTCCATAGCTCAGTGATTAGTGTAGCGCTGTTACTGTACTGCACACAAGTACATAGCTCCATAACTCAGTGATTTGTGTGGCGCTGTTACGGTACTGCACACAAGTACATAGCTCCATAACTCAGTGATTTGTGTAGCGCTGTTACGGTCCTGCACACAAGTACATAGCTCCATAGCTCAGTGATTAGTGTAGCGCTGTTACTGTACTGCACACAAGTACATAGCTCCATAACTCAGTGATTAGTGTAGTGCTGTTACGGTCCTGCACACAAGTACATAGCTCCATAGCTCAGTGATTAGTGTAGCGCTGTTACTGTACTGCACACAAGTACATAGCTCCATAACTCAGTGATTTGTGTGGCGCTGTTACGGTACTGCACACAAGTACATAGCTCCATAACTCAGTGATTTGTGTGGTGCTGTTACGGTACTGCACACAAGTACATAGCTCCATAACTCAGTGATTTGTGTAGCACTGTTACTGTACTGCACAAAAGTACATAGCTCCATAACTCAGTGATTTGTGTAGCACTGTTACGGTACTGCAAACAAGTACATAGCTCCATAACTCTGTGATTAGTGTATCGCTGTTACTGTACTGCACACAAGTACATAGCTCCATAGCTCAGTGATTTGTGTAGCGCTGTTACAGTACTGCACACAAGTACATGGCTCCATAACTCAGTGATTTGTGTAGCGCTGTTACGGTACTGCACACGGTTACATAGCTCCATAACTCAGTAATTTGTGTAGCGCTGTTACAGTACTGCACACAAGTACATAGCTCCATAACTCAGTGATTAGTGTAGTGCTGTTACGGTCCTGCACACAAGTACATAGCTCTATAACTCAGTGATTAGTGTAGCGCTGTTACAGTACTGCACACAAGTACATAGCTCCTTAACTCAGTAATTTGTGTAGGGCTGTTACTGTAAAGCACACAAGTACATAGCTCCATAACTCAGTGATTTGTGTAGCGCTGTTATGGTACTGCACACAAGTACATAGCTCCATAACTCTGTGATTAGTGTAGCGCTGTTACGGTACTGCACACAAGTACATAGCTCCATAGCTCAGTGATTAGTGTAGCGCTGTTACTGTTCTGCACACAAGTACATAGCTCCATAACTCAGTGATTTGTGTAGCGCTGTTACGGTACTGCACACAAGTACATAGCTCCATAACTCAGTGATTTGTGTACTGCTGTTATGGTACTGCACACAAGTACATAGCTAAATAACTTGGTGATTTGTGTACTGCTGTTATAGTACTGCACACAAGTACATAGCTCCATAACTCAGTGACTTGTGTAGCGCTGTTACGGTACTGCACACAAGTACATAGCTCCATAACTCAGTGATTAGAGTAGCACTGTTACAGTACTGCACACAAGTACATAGCTCCATAACTCAGTGATTTGTGTAGCGCTGTTACGGTACTGCACACAAGTACATAGCTCCATAACTCAGTGATTAGTGTAGCGCTGTTACGGTACTGCACACAAGTACATAGCTCCATAACTCAGTGATTTGTGTAGCGCTGTTACTGTACTGCACACAAGTACATAGCTCCATAACTCAGTGATTTGTGTAGCGCTGTTACTGTACTGCACACAATTACATAGCTCCATAACTCAGTGATTTGTGTAGCGCTGTTACTGTACTGCACACAAGTATATAACTCCATAACTCAGTGACTTGTGTAGCGCTGTTACGGTACTGCACACAAGTACATAGCTCCATAACTCAGTGATTAGTGTAGCGCTGTTACTGTACTGCACACAAGTACATAGCTCCATAACTCAGTGATTAGTGTAGCGCTGTTACGGTACTGCACACAATTACATAGCTCCATAACTCAGTGATTGTGTAGCGCTGTTACTGTACTGCACACAAGTACATAGCTCCATAGCTCAGTGATTAGTGTAGCGCTGTTACTTAACTGCACACAAGTACATAGCTCCATAACTAAGTGATTAGTGTAGCGCTGTTACGGTACTGCACACAAGTACATAGCTCCATAACTCAGTGATTAGTGTAGCGCTGTTACGGTACTGCACACAAGTACATAGCTCCATAACTCAGTGATTTGTGTACCGCTGTTACTGTACTGCACACAAGTACATAGCTCCATAACTCAGTGTTTTGTGTAGCGCTGTTACTGTAAAGCACACAAGTACATAGCTCCATAACTCAGTGATTTGTGTAGCGCTGTTACTGTACTGCACACAAGTACATAGCTCCATAGCTCAGTGATTAGTGTAGCGCTGTTACAGTACTGCACACAAGTACATTGCTCCATAACTCAGTGATTTGTGTAGCACTGTTACGGTACTGCACACAAGTACATGGCTCCATAACTCATTGATTAGTGTAGTGCTGTTACTGTACTGCACACAAGTACATAGTTCCATAACTCAGTGATTTGTGTAGCGCTGTTACTGGACTGCACACAAGTACATAGCTCCATAACTCAGTGATTTGTGTAGCGCTGTTAGGGTACTGCACACAAGTACATAGCTCCATAGCTCAGTGATTAGTGTAGAGCTGTTACTTAACTGCACACAATTACATAGCTCCATAACTCAGTGACTTGTGTAGTGCTGTTACGGTACTGCACACAAGTACATAGCTCCATATCTCAGTGATTTGTGTAGAGCTGTTATGGTACTGCACACAATTACATAGCTCCATAACTCAGTGACTTGTGTAGTGCTGTTACGGTACTGCACACAAGTACATAGCTCCATATCTCAGTGATTTGAGTAGCGCTGTTACTGTACTGCACACAAGTACATAGCTCCATAACTCAGTGATTTGTGTAGCGCTGTTACTGTACTGCAGACAAGTACATTGCTCCATAGCTCAGTGATTTGTGTAGCGCTGTTACAGTACTGCACACAAGTACATATCTCCATAGCACAGTGATTAGTGTAGCGCTGTTACGGTACTGCACACAAGTAGATAGCTCCATAACTCAGTGATTTGTGTAGCGCTGTTACGGTACTGCACACCAGTACATAGCTCCATAACTCAGTGATTTGTGTAGCGCTGTTACGGTACTGCACACCAGTACATAGCTCCATAACTCAGTGATTTGTGTAGCGCTGTTACGGTACTGCACACGGGTACATAGCTCCATAACTCAGTGATTTGTGTAGCGCTGTTACAGTACTGCACACAAGTACAAAGCTCCATAGCTCAGTGATTAGTGTAGTGCTGTTACGGTCCTGCACACAAGTACATAGCTCCATAGCTCAGTGATTAGTGTAGCGCTGTTACTGTACTGCACACAAGTACATAGCTCCATAACTCAGTGATTTGTGTAGCGCTGTTACTGTTCTGCACACAAGTACATAGCTCCATAACTCAGTGATTAGTGTAGCGCTGTTACGGTACTGCACACAAGTACATAGCTCTATAACTCAATGATTTGTTTACTGCTGTTATGGTACTGCACACAAGTACATAGCTAAATAACTTGGTGATTTGTGTACTGCTGTTATAGTACTGCACACAAGTACATAGCTCCATAACTCAGTGACTTGTGTAGCGCTGTTACGGTACTGCACACAAGTACATAGCTCCATAACTCAGTGATTAGTGTAGCGCTGTTACTGTACTGCACACAATTACATAGCTCCATAACTCAGTGATTTGTGTAGCGCTGTTACGGTACTGCACACAAGTACATAGCTCCATAACTCAGTGATTAGTGTAGCGCTGTTACGGTACTGCACACAAGTACATAGCTCCATAACTCAGTGATTTGTGTAGCGCTGTTACTGTACTGCACACAAGTACATAGCTCCATAACTCAGTGATTTGTGTAGCGCTGTTACTGTACTGCACACAATTACATAGCTCCATAACTCAGTGATTTGTGTTGCGCTGTTACGGTACTGCACACAAGTACGTAGCTCCATAACTCAGTGATTTGTGTAGCGCTGTTATGGTACAGCACACAAGTACATAGCTCCATAACTCAGTGATTTGTGTAGCGCTGTTACGGTACTGCACACAAGTACATAGCTCCATAACTCAGTGATTTGTGTAGCGCTGTTACGGTACTGCACACAAGTACATAACTCCATAACTCAGTGACTTGTGTAGCGCTGTTACGGTACTGCACACAAGTACATAGCTCCATAACTCAGTGATTAGTGTAGCGCTGTTACTGTACTGCACACAAGTACATAGCTCCATAACTCAGTGATTAGTGTAGCGCTGTAACGGTACTGCACACAATTACATAGCTCCATAACTCAGTGATTGTGTAGCGCTGTTACTGTACTGCACACAAGTACATAGCTCCATAGCTCAGTGATTAGTGTAGCGCTGTTACAGTACTGCACACAAGTACATAGCTCCATAACTAAGTGATTAGTGTAGCGCTGTTACGGTACTGCACACAAGTACATAGCTCCATAACTCAGTGATTAGTGTAGCGCTGTTACGGTACTGCACACAAGTACATAGCTCCATAACTCAGTGATTTGTGTACCGCTGTTACTGTACTGCACACAAGTACATAGCTCCATAACTCAGTGTTTTGTGTAGCGCTGTTACTGTAAAGCACACAAGTACATAGCACCATAACTCAGTGATTTGTGTAGCGCTGTTACTGTACTGCACACAAGTACATAGCTCCATAGCTCAGTGATTAGTGTAGCGCTGTTACAGTACTGCACACAAGTACATTGCTCCATAACTCAGTGATTTGTGTAGCACTGTTACGGTACTGCACACAAGTACATAGTTCCATAACTCAGTGATTTGTGTAGCGCTGTTACTGTACTGCACACAAGTACATAGCTCCATAACTCAGTGATTTGTGTAGTGCTGTTACGGTACTGCACACAAGTACATAGCTCCATAGCTCAGTGATTAGTGTAGCACTGTTACGGTACTGCACAAAAGTACATAGCTCCATATCTCAGTGATTTGTGTAGAGCTGTTACGGTACTGCACACAAGTACATAGCTCCATATCTCAGTGATTTGAGTAGCGCTGTTACTGTACTGCACACAAGTACATAGCTCCATAACTCAGTGATTTGTGTAGCGCTGTTACTGTACTGCACACAAGTACATAGCTCCATAGCTCAGTGATTAGTGTAGCACTGTTACTGTACTGCACACAAGTACATAGCTCCATAACTCAGTGATTTGTGTAGCGCTGTTACGGTACTGCAAACAAGTACATAGCTCCATAACTCTGTGATTAGTGTATCGCTGTTACTGTACTGCACACAAGTACATAGCTCCATAACTCAGTGATTTGTGTAGCGCTGTTACAGTACTGCACACAAGTACATGGCTCCATAACTCAGTGATTTGTGTAGCGCTGTTACGGTACTGCACACGGGTACATAGCTCCATAACTCAGTGATTTGTGTAGCGCTGTTACAGTACTGCACACAAGTACAAAGCTCCATAGCTCAGTGATTAGTGTAGTGCTGTTACGGTCCTGCACACAAGTACATAGCTCCATAACTCAGTGATTAGTGTAGCGCTGTTACAGTACTGCACACAAGTACATAGCTCCTTAACTCAGTAATTTGTGTAGGGCTGTTACTGTAAAGCACACAAGTACATAGCTCCATAACTCAGTGATTTGTGTAGCGCTGTTATGGTACTGCACACAAGTACATAGCTCCATAACTCTGTGATTAGTGTAGCGCTGTTACGGTACTGCACAAAAGTACATAGCTCCATAACTCAGTGATTTGTGTAGCGCTGTTACGGTACTGCACACAAGTACATAGCTCCATAACTCAGTGATTTGTGTACTGCTGTTATGGTACTGCACACAAGTACATAGCTCCATAACTCAGTGACTAGTGTAGCGCTGTTATGTACTGCACACAAGTACATAGCTCCATAACTTGGTGATTTGTGTACTGCTGTTATGGTACTGCAGACAAGTACATAGCTCCATAACTCAGTGATTAGTGTAGCGCTGTTACTGTACTGCACACAATTACATAGCTCCATAACTCAGTGTTTTGTGTAGCGCTGTTACTGTAAAGCACACAAGTACATAGCTCCATAACTCAGTGATTTGTGTAGCGCTGTTACTGTACTGCACACAAGTACATAGCTCCATAGCTCAGTGATTAGTGTAGCGCTGTTACAGTACTGCACACAAGTACATTGCTCCATAACTCAGTGATTTGTGTAGCACTGTTACGGTACTGCACACAAGTACATTGCTCCATAACTCAGTGATTTGTGTAGCACTGTTACGGTACTGCACACAAGTACATAGTTCCATAACTCAGTGATTTGTGTAGCGCTGTTACTGTACTGCACACAAGTACATAGCTCCATAACTCAGTGATTTGTGTAGCGCTGTTACGGTACTGCACACAAGTACATAGCTCCATAACTCAGTGATTTGTGTAGCGCTGTTAGGGTACTGCACACAAGTACATAGCTCCATAACTCAGTGATTAGTGTAGAACTGTTACGGTACTGCACAAAAGTACATAGCTCCATATCTCAGTGATTTGTGTAGAGCTGTTACGGTACTGCACACAATTACATAGCTCCATAACTCAGTGACTTGTGTAGTGCTGTTACGGTACTGCACACAAGTACATAGCTCCATATCTCAGTGATTTGAGTAGCGCTGTTACTGTACTGCACACAAGTACATAGCTCCATAACTCAGTGATTTGTGTAGCGCTGTTACTGTACTGCAGACAAGTACATTGCTCCATAGCTCAGTGATTTGTGTAGCGCTGTTACAGTACTGCACACAAGTACATATCTCCATAGCACAGTGATTAGTGTAGCGCTGTTACGGTACTGCACACAAGTAGATAGCTCCATAACTCAGTGATTTGTGTAGCGCTGTTACGGTACTGCACACCAGTACATAGCTCCATAACTCAGTGATTTGTGTAGCGCTGTTACAGTACTGCACACAAGTACATGGCTCCATAACTCAGTGATTTGTGTAGCGCTGTTACGGTACTGCACACGGGTACATAGCTCCATAACTCAGTGATTTGTGTAGCGCTGTTACAGTACTGCACACAAGTACAAAGCTCCATATCTCAGTGATTAGTGTAGTGCTGTTACGGTCCTGCACACAAGTACATAGCTCCATAGCTCAGTGATTAGTGTAGCGCTGTTACTGTACTGCACACAAGTACATAGCTCCATAACTCAGTGATTTGTGTAGCGCTGTTACTGTACTGCACACAAGTAAATAGCTCCATAACTCAGTGATTTGTGTAGCGCTGTTACTGTACTGCACACAATTACATAGCTCCATAACTCAGTGATTTGTGTTGCGCTGTTACGGTACTGCACACAAGTACGTAGCTCCATAACTCAGTGATTTGTGTAGCGCTGTTATGGTACAGCACACAAGTACATAGCTACATAACTCAGTGATTTGTCTAGCGCTGTTACGGTACTGCACACAAGTACATAGCTCCATAACTCAGTGATTTGTGTAGCGCTGTTACGGTACTGCACACAAGTACATAACTCCATAACTCAGTGACTTGTGTAGCGCTGTTACGGTACTGCACACAAGTACATAGCTCCATAACTCAGTGATTAGTGTAGCGCTGTTACTGTACTGCAGACAAGTACATTGCTCCATAGCTCAGTGATTTGTGTAGTGCTGTTACAGTACTGCACACAAGTACATATCTCCATAGCACAGTGATTAGTGTAGCGCTGTTACGGTACTGCACACAAGTAGATAGCTCCATAACTCAGTGATTTGTGTAGCGCTGTTACGGTACTGCACACCAGTACATAGCTCCATAACTCAGTGATTTGTGTAGCGCTGTTACAGTACTGCACACAAGTACATGGCTCCATAACTCAGTGATTTGTGTAGCGCTGTTACGGTACTGCTCACAGGTACATAGCTCCATAACTCAGTGATTTGTGTAGCGCTGTTACAGTACTGCACACAAGTACAAAGCTCCATAGCTCAGTGATTAGTGTAGTGCTGTTACGGTCCTGCACACAAGTACATAGCTCCATAGCTCAGTGATTAGTGTAGCGCTGTTACTGTACTGCACACAAGTACATAGCTCCATAACTCAGTGATTTGTGTAGCGCTGTTACTGTTCTGCACACAAGTACATAGCTCCATAACTCAGTGATTAGTGTAGCGCTGTTACGGTACTGCACACAAGTACATAGCTCCATAACTCAATGATTTGTTTACTGCTGTTATGGTACTGCACACAAGTACATAGCTAAATAACTTGGTGATTTGTGTACTGCTGTTATAGTACTGCACACAAGTACATAGCTCCATAACTCAGTGACTTGTGTAGCGCTGTTACGGTACTGCACACAAGTACATAGCTCCATAACTCAGTGATTAGTGTAGCGCTGTTACGGTACTGCACACAAGTACATAGCTCCATAACTCAGTGATTTGTGTAGCGCTGTTACTGTACTGCACACAAGTACATAGCTCCATAACTCAGTGATTTGTGTAGCGCTGTTACTGTACTGCACACAATTACATAGCTCCATAACTCAGTGATTTGTGTTGCGCTGTTACGGTACTGCACACAAGTACGTAGCTCCATAACTCAGTGATTTGTGTAGCGCTGTTATGGTACAGCACACAAGTACATAGCTCCATAACTCAGTGATTTGTGTAGCGCTGTTACGGTACTGCACACAAGTACATAGCTCCATAACTCAGTGATTTGTGTAGCGCTGTTACGGTACTGCACACAAGTACATAACTCCATAACTCAGTGACTTGTGTAGCGCTGTTACGGTACTGCACACAAGTACATAGCTCCATAACTCAGTGATTAGTGTAGCGCTGTTACTGTACTGCACACAAGTACATAGCTCCATAACTCAGTGATTAGTGTAGCGCTGTAACGGTAATGCACACAATTACATAGCTCCATAACTCAGTGATTGTGTAGCGCTGTTACTGTACTGCACACAAGTACATAGCTCCATAGCTCAGTGATTAGTGTAGCGCTGTTACAGTACTGCACACAAGTACATAGCTCCATAACTAAGTGATTAGTGTAGCGCTGTTACGGTACTGCACACAAGTACATAGCTCCATAACTCAGTGATTTGTGTACCGCTGTTACTGTACTGCACACAAGTACATAGCTCCATAACTCAGTGTTTTGTGTAGCGCTGTTACTGTAAAGCACACAAGTACATAGCACCATAACTCAGTGATTTGTGTAGCGCTGTTACTGTACTGCACACAAGTACATAGCTCCATAGCTCAGTGATTAGTGTAGCGCTGTTACAGTACTGCACACAAGTACATTGCTCCATAACTCAGTGATTTGTGTAGCACTGTTACGGTACTGCACACAAGTACATAGTTCCATAACTCAGTGATTTGTGTAGCGCTGTTACTGTACTGCACACAAGTACATAGCTCCATAACTCAGTGATTTGTGTAGTGCTGTTACGGTACTGCACACAAGTACATAGCTCCATAACTCAGTGATTTGTGTAGCGCTGTTAGGGTACTGCACACAAGTACATAGCTCCATAGCTCAGTGATTAGTGTAGCACTGTTACGGTACTGCACAAAAGTACATAGCTCCATATCTCAGTGATTTGTGTAGAGCTGTTACGGTACTGCACACAAGTACATAGCTCCATATCTCAGTGATTTGAGTAGCGCTGTTACTGTACTGCACACAAGTACATAGCTCCATAACTCAGTGATTTGTGTAGCGCTGTTACTGTACTGCACACAAGTACATAGCTCCATAGCTCAGTGATTAGTGTAGCACTGTTACTGTACTGCACACAAGTACATAGCTCCATAACTCAGTGATTTGTGTAGCGCTGTTACGGTACTGCAAACAAGTACATAGCTCCATAACTCTGTGATTAGTGTATCGCTGTTACTGTACTGCACACAAGTACATAGCTCCATAACTCAGTGATTTGTGTAGCGCTGTTACAGTACTGCACACAAGTACATGGCTCCATAACTCAGTGATTTGTGTAGCGCTGTTACGGTACTGCACACGGGTACATAGCTCCATAACTCAATGATTTGTTTACTGCTGTTATGGTACTGCACACAAGTACATAGCTAAATAACTTGGTGATTTGTGTACTGCTGTTATAGTACTGCACACAAGTACATAGCTCCATAACTCAGTGACTTGTGTAGCGCTGTTACAGTACTCCACACAAGTACATAGCTCCATAACTCAGTGATTAGTGTAGCGCTGTTACTGTACTGCACACAATTACATAGCTCCATAACTCAGTGATTTGTGTAGCGCTGTTACGGTACTGCACACAAGTACATAGCTCCATAACTCAGTGATTAGTGTAGCGCTGTTACGGTACTGCACACAAGTACATAGCTCCATAACTCAGTGATTTGTGTAGCGCTGTTACTGTACTGCACACAAGTACATAGCTCCATAACTCAGTGATTTGTGTAGCGCTGTTACTGTACTGCACACAATTACATAGCTCCATAACTCAGTGATTTGTGTTGCGCTGTTACGGTACTGCACACAAGTACGTAGCTCCATAACTCAGTGATTTGTGTAGCGCTGTTATGGTACAGCACACAAGTACATAGCTCCATAACTCAGTGATTTGTGTAGCGCTGTTACGGTACTGCACACAAGTACATAGCTCCATAACTCAGTGATTTGTGTAGCGCTGTTACGGTACTGCACACAAGTACATAACTCCATAACTCAGTGACTTGTGTAGCGCTGTTACGGTACTGCACACAAGTACATAGCTCCATAACTCAGTGATTAGTGTAGCGCTGTTACTGTACTGCACACAAGTACATAGCTCCATAACTCAGTGATTAGTGTAGCGCTGTAACGGTACTGCACACAATTACATAGCTCCATAACTCAGTGATTGTGTAGCGCTGTTACTGTACTGCACACAAGTACATAGCTCCATAGCTCAGTGATTAGTGTAGCGCTGTTACAGTACTGCACACAAGTACATAGCTCCATAACTAAGTGATTAGTGTAGCGCTGTTACGGTACTGCACACAAGTACATAGCTCCATAACTCAATGATTTGTTTACTGCTGTTATGGTACTGCACACAAGTACATAGCTAAATAACTTGGTGATTTGTGTACTGCTGTTATAGTACTGCACACAAGTACATAGCTCCATAACTCAGTGACTTGTGTAGCGCTGTTACGGTACTGCACACAAGTACATAGCTCCATAACTCAGTGATTAGTGTAGCGCTGTTACTGTACTGCACACAATTACATAGCTCCATAACTCAGTGATTTGTGTAGCGCTGTTACGGTACTGCACACAAGTACATAGCTCCATAACTCAGTGATTAGTGTAGCGCTGTTACGGTACTGCACACAAGTACATAGCTCCATAACTCAGTGATTTGTGTAGCGCTGTTACTGTACTGCACACAAGTACATAGCTCCATAACTCAGTGATTTGTGTAGCGCTGTTACTGTACTGCACACAATTACATAGCTCCATAACTCAGTGATTTGTGTTGCGCTGTTACGGTACTGCACACAAGTACGTAGCTCCATAACTCAGTGATTTGTGTAGCGCTGTTATGGTACAGCACACAAGTACATAGCTCCATAACTCAGTGATTTGTGTAGCGCTGTTACGGTACTGCACACAAGTACATAGCTCCATAACTCAGTGATTTGTGTAGCGCTGTTACGGTACTGCACACAAGTACATAACTCCATAACTCAGTGACTTGTGTAGCGCTGTTACGGTACTGCACACAAGTACATAGCTCCATAACTCAGTGATTAGTGTAGCGCTGTTACTGTACTGCACACAAGTACATAGCTCCATAACTCAGTGATTAGTGTAGCGCTGTAACGGTACTGCACACAATTACATAGCTCCATAACTCAGTGATTGTGTAGCGCTGTTACTGTACTGCACACAAGTACATAGCTCCATAGCTCAGTGATTAGTGTAGCGCTGTTACAGTACTGCACACAAGTACATAGCTCCATAACTAAGTGATTAGTGTAGCGCTGTTACGGTACTGCACACAAGTACATAGCTCCATAACTCAGTGATTTGTGTAGCGCTGTTACTGTACTGCACACAAGTACATAACTCCATAACTCAGTGACTTGTGTAGCGCTGTTACGGTACTGCACACAAGTACATAGCTCCATAACTCAGTGATTAGTGTAGCGCTGTTACTGTACTGCACACAAGTACATAGCTCCATAACTCAGTGATTAGTGTAGCGCTGTAACGGTAATGCACACAATTACATAGCTCCATAACTCAGTGATTGTGTAGCGCTGTTACTGTAAAGCACACAAGTACATAGCTCCATAACTCAGTGATTTGTGTGGCGCTGTTACGGTACTGTACACAAGTACATAGCTCCATAACTCAGTGATTTGTGTAGCACTGTTACTGTACTGCACACAAGTACATAGCTCCATAACTCAGTGATTTGTGTAGCGCTGTTACGGTACTGCAAACAAGTACATAGCTCCATAGCTCAGTGATTAGTGTAGTGCTGTTACGGTCCTGCACACAAGTACATAGCTCCATAGCTCAGTGATTAGTGTAGTGCTGTTACGGTCCTGCACACAAGTACATAGCTCCATAGCTCAGTGATTAGTGTAGCGCTGTTACTGTACTGCACACAAGTACATAGCTCCATAACTCAGTGATTAGTGTAGTGCTGTTACGGTCCTGCACACAAGTACATAGCTCCATAGCTCAGTGATTAGTGTAGCGCTGTTACTGTACTGCACACAAGTACATAGCTCCATAACTCAGTGATTTGTGTGGCGCTGTTACGGTACTGCACACAAGTACATAGCTCCATAACTCAGTGATTTGTGTAGCGCTGTTACGGTCCTGCACACAAGTACATAGCTCCATAGCTCAGTGATTAGTGTAGCGCTGTTACTGTACTGCACACAAGTACATAGCTCCATAACTCAGTGATTAGTGTAGTGCTGTTACGGTCCTGCACACAAGTACATAGCTCCATAGCTCAGTGATTAGTGTAGCGCTGTTACTGTACTGCACACAAGTACATAGCTCCATAACTCAGTGATTTGTGTGGCGCTGTTACGGTACTGCACACAAGTACATAGCTCCATAACTCAGTGATTTGTGTGGTGCTGTTACGGTACTGCACACAAGTACATAGCTCCATAACTCAGTGATTTGTGTAGCACTGTTACTGTACTGCACAAAAGTACATAGCTCCATAACTCAGTGATTTGTGTAGCACTGTTACGGTACTGCAAACAAGTACATAGCTCCATAACTCTGTGATTAGTGTATCGCTGTTACTGTACTGCACACAAGTACATAGCTCCATAGCTCAGTGATTTGTGTAGCGCTGTTACAGTACTGCACACAAGTACATGGCTCCATAACTCAGTGATTTGTGTAGCGCTGTTACGGTACTGCACACGGTTACATAGCTCCATAACTCAGTAATTTGTGTAGCGCTGTTACAGTACTGCACACAAGTACATAGCTCCATAACTCAGTGATTAGTGTAGTGCTGTTACGGTCCTGCACACAAGTACATAGCTCTATAACTCAGTGATTAGTGTAGCGCTGTTACAGTACTGCACACAAGTACATAGCTCCTTAACTCAGTAATTTGTGTAGGGCTGTTACTGTAAAGCACACAAGTACATAGCTCCATAACTCAGTGATTTGTGTAGCGCTGTTATGGTACTGCACACAAGTACATAGCTCCATAACTCTGTGATTAGTGTAGCGCTGTTACGGTACTGCACACAAGTACATAGCTCCATAGCTCAGTGATTAGTGTAGCGCTGTTACTGTTCTGCACACAAGTACATAGCTCCATAACTCAGTGATTTGTGTAGCGCTGTTACGGTACTGCACACAAGTACATAGCTCCATAACTCAGTGATTTGTGTACTGCTGTTATGGTACTGCACACAAGTACATAGCTAAATAACTTGGTGATTTGTGTACTGCTGTTATAGTACTGCACACAAGTACATAGCTCCATAACTCAGTGACTTGTGTAGCGCTGTTACGGTACTGCACACAAGTACATAGCTCCATAACTCAGTGATTAGAGTAGCACTGTTACAGTACTGCACACAAGTACATAGCTCCATAACTCAGTGATTTGTGTAGCGCTGTTACGGTACTGCACACAAGTACATAGCTCCATAACTCAGTGATTAGTGTAGCGCTGTTACGGTACTGCACACAAGTACATAGCTCCATAACTCAGTGATTTGTGTAGCGCTGTTACTGTACTGCACACAAGTACATAGCTCCATAACTCAGTGATTTGTGTAGCGCTGTTACTGTACTGCACACAATTACATAGCTCCATAACTCAGTGATTTGTGTAGCGCTGTTACTGTACTGCACACAAGTACATAACTCCATAACTCAGTGACTTGTGTAGCGCTGTTACGGTACTGCACACAAGTACATAGCTCCATAACTCAGTGATTAGTGTAGCGCTGTTACTGTACTGCACACAAGTACATAGCTCCATAACTCAGTGATTAGTGTAGCGCTGTTACGGTACTGCACACAATTACATAGCTCCATAACTCAGTGATTGTGTAGCGCTGTTACTGTACTGCACACAAGTACATAGCTCCATAGCTCAGTGATTAGTGTAGCGCTGTTACTTAACTGCACACAAGTACATAGCTCCATAACTAAGTGATTAGTGTAGCGCTGTTACGGTACTGCACACAAGTACATAGCTCCATAACTCAGTGATTAGTGTAGCGCTGTTACGGTACTGCACACAAGTACATAGCTCCATAACTCAGTGATTTGTGTACCGCTGTTACTGTACTGCACACAAGTACATAGCTCCATAACTCAGTGTTTTGTGTAGCGCTGTTACTGTAAAGCACACAAGTACATAGCTCCATAACTCAGTGATTTGTGTAGCGCTGTTACTGTACTGCACACAAGTACATAGCTCCATAGCTCAGTGATTAGTGTAGCGCTGTTACAGTACTGCACACAAGTACATTGCTCCATAACTCAGTGATTTGTGTAGCACTGTTACGGTACTGCACACAAGTACATGGCTCCATAACTCATTGATTAGTGTAGTGCTGTTACTGTACTGCACACAAGTACATAGTTCCATAACTCAGTGATTTGTGTAGCGCTGTTACTGGACTGCACACAAGTACATAGCTCCATAACTCAGTGATTTGTGTAGCGCTGTTAGGGTACTGCACACAAGTACATAGCTCCATAGCTCAGTGATTAGTGTAGAGCTGTTACTTAACTGCACACAATTACATAGCTCCATAACTCAGTGACTTGTGTAGTGCTGTTACGGTACTGCACACAAGTACATAGCTCCATATCTCAGTGATTTGTGTAGAGCTGTTATGGTACTGCACACAATTACATAGCTCCATAACTCAGTGACTTGTGTAGTGCTGTTACGGTACTGCACACAAGTACATAGCTCCATATCTCAGTGATTTGAGTAGCGCTGTTACTGTACTGCACACAAGTACATAGCTCCATAACTCAGTGATTTGTGTAGCGCTGTTACTGTACTGCAGACAAGTACATTGCTCCATAGCTCAGTGATTTGTGTAGCGCTGTTACAGTACTGCACACAAGTACATATCTCCATAGCACAGTGATTAGTGTAGCGCTGTTACGGTACTGCACACAAGTAGATAGCTCCATAACTCAGTGATTTGTGTAGCGCTGTTACGGTACTGCACACCAGTACATAGCTCCATAACTCAGTGATTTGTGTAGCGCTGTTACGGTACTGCACACCAGTACATAGCTCCATAACTCAGTGATTTGTGTAGCGCTGTTACGGTACTGCACACGGGTACATAGCTCCATAACTCAGTGATTTGTGTAGCGCTGTTACAGTACTGCACACAAGTACAAAGCTCCATAGCTCAGTGATTAGTGTAGTGCTGTTACGGTCCTGCACACAAGTACATAGCTCCATAGCTCAGTGATTAGTGTAGCGCTGTTACTGTACTGCACACAAGTACATAGCTCCATAACTCAGTGATTTGTGTAGCGCTGTTACTGTTCTGCACACAAGTACATAGCTCCATAACTCAGTGATTAGTGTAGCGCTGTTACGGTACTGCACACAAGTACATAGCTCTATAACTCAATGATTTGTTTACTGCTGTTATGGTACTGCACACAAGTACATAGCTAAATAACTTGGTGATTTGTGTACTGCTGTTATAGTACTGCACACAAGTACATAGCTCCATAACTCAGTGACTTGTGTAGCGCTGTTACGGTACTGCACACAAGTACATAGCTCCATAACTCAGTGATTAGTGTAGCGCTGTTACTGTACTGCACACAATTACATAGCTCCATAACTCAGTGATTTGTGTAGCGCTGTTACGGTACTGCACACAAGTACATAGCTCCATAACTCAGTGATTAGTGTAGCGCTGTTACGGTACTGCACACAAGTACATAGCTCCATAACTCAGTGATTTGTGTAGCGCTGTTACTGTACTGCACACAAGTACATAGCTCCATAACTCAGTGATTTGTGTAGCGCTGTTACTGTACTGCACACAATTACATAGCTCCATAACTCAGTGATTTGTGTTGCGCTGTTACGGTACTGCACACAAGTACGTAGCTCCATAACTCAGTGATTTGTGTAGCGCTGTTATGGTACAGCACACAAGTACATAGCTCCATAACTCAGTGATTTGTGTAGCGCTGTTACGGTACTGCACACAAGTACATAGCTCCATAACTCAGTGATTTGTGTAGCGCTGTTACGGTACTGCACACAAGTACATAACTCCATAACTCAGTGACTTGTGTAGCGCTGTTACGGTACTGCACACAAGTACATAGCTCCATAACTCAGTGATTAGTGTAGCGCTGTTACTGTACTGCACACAAGTACATAGCTCCATAACTCAGTGATTAGTGTAGCGCTGTAACGGTACTGCACACAATTACATAGCTCCATAACTCAGTGATTGTGTAGCGCTGTTACTGTACTGCACACAAGTACATAGCTCCATAGCTCAGTGATTAGTGTAGCGCTGTTACAGTACTGCACACAAGTACATAGCTCCATAACTAAGTGATTAGTGTAGCGCTGTTACGGTACTGCACACAAGTACATAGCTCCATAACTCAGTGATTAGTGTAGCGCTGTTACGGTACTGCACACAAGTACATAGCTCCATAACTCAGTGATTTGTGTACCGCTGTTACTGTACTGCACACAAGTACATAGCTCCATAACTCAGTGTTTTGTGTAGCGCTGTTACTGTAAAGCACACAAGTACATAGCACCATAACTCAGTGATTTGTGTAGCGCTGTTACTGTACTGCACACAAGTACATAGCTCCATAGCTCAGTGATTAGTGTAGCGCTGTTACAGTACTGCACACAAGTACATTGCTCCATAACTCAGTGATTTGTGTAGCACTGTTACGGTACTGCACACAAGTACATAGTTCCATAACTCAGTGATTTGTGTAGCGCTGTTACTGTACTGCACACAAGTACATAGCTCCATAACTCAGTGATTTGTGTAGTGCTGTTACGGTACTGCACACAAGTACATAGCTCCATAGCTCAGTGATTAGTGTAGCACTGTTACGGTACTGCACAAAAGTACATAGCTCCATATCTCAGTGATTTGTGTAGAGCTGTTACGGTACTGCACACAAGTACATAGCTCCATATCTCAGTGATTTGAGTAGCGCTGTTACTGTACTGCACACAAGTACATAGCTCCATAACTCAGTGATTTGTGTAGCGCTGTTACTGTACTGCACACAAGTACATAGCTCCATAGCTCAGTGATTAGTGTAGCACTGTTACTGTACTGCACACAAGTACATAGCTCCATAACTCAGTGATTTGTGTAGCGCTGTTACGGTACTGCAAACAAGTACATAGCTCCATAACTCTGTGATTAGTGTATCGCTGTTACTGTACTGCACACAAGTACATAGCTCCATAACTCAGTGATTTGTGTAGCGCTGTTACAGTACTGCACACAAGTACATGGCTCCATAACTCAGTGATTTGTGTAGCGCTGTTACGGTACTGCACACGGGTACATAGCTCCATAACTCAGTGATTTGTGTAGCGCTGTTACAGTACTGCACACAAGTACAAAGCTCCATAGCTCAGTGATTAGTGTAGTGCTGTTACGGTCCTGCACACAAGTACATAGCTCCATAACTCAGTGATTAGTGTAGCGCTGTTACAGTACTGCACACAAGTACATAGCTCCTTAACTCAGTAATTTGTGTAGGGCTGTTACTGTAAAGCACACAAGTACATAGCTCCATAACTCAGTGATTTGTGTAGCGCTGTTATGGTACTGCACACAAGTACATAGCTCCATAACTCTGTGATTAGTGTAGCGCTGTTACGGTACTGCACAAAAGTACATAGCTCCATAACTCAGTGATTTGTGTAGCGCTGTTACGGTACTGCACACAAGTACATAGCTCCATAACTCAGTGATTTGTGTACTGCTGTTATGGTACTGCACACAAGTACATAGCTCCATAACTCAGTGACTAGTGTAGCGCTGTTATGTACTGCACACAAGTACATAGCTCCATAACTTGGTGATTTGTGTACTGCTGTTATGGTACTGCAGACAAGTACATAGCTCCATAACTCAGTGATTAGTGTAGCGCTGTTACTGTACTGCACACAATTACATAGCTCCATAACTCAGTGTTTTGTGTAGCGCTGTTACTGTAAAGCACACAAGTACATAGCTCCATAACTCAGTGATTTGTGTAGCGCTGTTACTGTACTGCACACAAGTACATAGCTCCATAGCTCAGTGATTAGTGTAGCGCTGTTACAGTACTGCACACAAGTACATTGCTCCATAACTCAGTGATTTGTGTAGCACTGTTACGGTACTGCACACAAGTACATTGCTCCATAACTCAGTGATTTGTGTAGCACTGTTACGGTACTGCACACAAGTACATAGTTCCATAACTCAGTGATTTGTGTAGCGCTGTTACTGTACTGCACACAAGTACATAGCTCCATAACTCAGTGATTTGTGTAGCGCTGTTACGGTACTGCACACAAGTACATAGCTCCATAACTCAGTGATTTGTGTAGCGCTGTTAGGGTACTGCACACAAGTACATAGCTCCATAACTCAGTGATTAGTGTAGAACTGTTACGGTACTGCACAAAAGTACATAGCTCCATATCTCAGTGATTTGTGTAGAGCTGTTACGGTACTGCACACAATTACATAGCTCCATAACTCAGTGACTTGTGTAGTGCTGTTACGGTACTGCACACAAGTACATAGCTCCATATCTCAGTGATTTGAGTAGCGCTGTTACTGTACTGCACACAAGTACATAGCTCCATAACTCAGTGATTTGTGTAGCGCTGTTACTGTACTGCAGACAAGTACATTGCTCCATAGCTCAGTGATTTGTGTAGCGCTGTTACAGTACTGCACACAAGTACATATCTCCATAGCACAGTGATTAGTGTAGCGCTGTTACGGTACTGCACACAAGTAGATAGCTCCATAACTCAGTGATTTGTGTAGCGCTGTTACGGTACTGCACACCAGTACATAGCTCCATAACTCAGTGATTTGTGTAGCGCTGTTACAGTACTGCACACAAGTACATGGCTCCATAACTCAGTGATTTGTGTAGCGCTGTTACGGTACTGCACACGGGTACATAGCTCCATAACTCAGTGATTTGTGTAGCGCTGTTACAGTACTGCACACAAGTACAAAGCTCCATATCTCAGTGATTAGTGTAGTGCTGTTACGGTCCTGCACACAAGTACATAGCTCCATAGCTCAGTGATTAGTGTAGCGCTGTTACTGTACTGCACACAAGTACATAGCTCCATAACTCAGTGATTTGTGTAGCGCTGTTACTGTACTGCACACAAGTAAATAGCTCCATAACTCAGTGATTTGTGTAGCGCTGTTACTGTACTGCACACAATTACATAGCTCCATAACTCAGTGATTTGTGTTGCGCTGTTACGGTACTGCACACAAGTACGTAGCTCCATAACTCAGTGATTTGTGTAGCGCTGTTATGGTACAGCACACAAGTACATAGCTACATAACTCAGTGATTTGTCTAGCGCTGTTACGGTACTGCACACAAGTACATAGCTCCATAACTCAGTGATTTGTGTAGCGCTGTTACGGTACTGCACACAAGTACATAACTCCATAACTCAGTGACTTGTGTAGCGCTGTTACGGTACTGCACACAAGTACATAGCTCCATAACTCAGTGATTAGTGTAGCGCTGTTACTGTACTGCAGACAAGTACATTGCTCCATAGCTCAGTGATTTGTGTAGTGCTGTTACAGTACTGCACACAAGTACATATCTCCATAGCACAGTGATTAGTGTAGCGCTGTTACGGTACTGCACACAAGTAGATAGCTCCATAACTCAGTGATTTGTGTAGCGCTGTTACGGTACTGCACACCAGTACATAGCTCCATAACTCAGTGATTTGTGTAGCGCTGTTACAGTACTGCACACAAGTACATGGCTCCATAACTCAGTGATTTGTGTAGCGCTGTTACGGTACTGCTCACAGGTACATAGCTCCATAACTCAGTGATTTGTGTAGCGCTGTTACAGTACTGCACACAAGTACAAAGCTCCATAGCTCAGTGATTAGTGTAGTGCTGTTACGGTCCTGCACACAAGTACATAGCTCCATAGCTCAGTGATTAGTGTAGCGCTGTTACTGTACTGCACACAAGTACATAGCTCCATAACTCAGTGATTTGTGTAGCGCTGTTACTGTTCTGCACACAAGTACATAGCTCCATAACTCAGTGATTAGTGTAGCGCTGTTACGGTACTGCACACAAGTACATAGCTCCATAACTCAATGATTTGTTTACTGCTGTTATGGTACTGCACACAAGTACATAGCTAAATAACTTGGTGATTTGTGTACTGCTGTTATAGTACTGCACACAAGTACATAGCTCCATAACTCAGTGACTTGTGTAGCGCTGTTACGGTACTGCACACAAGTACATAGCTCCATAACTCAGTGATTAGTGTAGCGCTGTTACGGTACTGCACACAAGTACATAGCTCCATAACTCAGTGATTTGTGTAGCGCTGTTACTGTACTGCACACAAGTACATAGCTCCATAACTCAGTGATTTGTGTAGCGCTGTTACTGTACTGCACACAATTACATAGCTCCATAACTCAGTGATTTGTGTTGCGCTGTTACGGTACTGCACACAAGTACGTAGCTCCATAACTCAGTGATTTGTGTAGCGCTGTTATGGTACAGCACACAAGTACATAGCTCCATAACTCAGTGATTTGTGTAGCGCTGTTACGGTACTGCACACAAGTACATAGCTCCATAACTCAGTGATTTGTGTAGCGCTGTTACGGTACTGCACACAAGTACATAACTCCATAACTCAGTGACTTGTGTAGCGCTGTTACGGTACTGCACACAAGTACATAGCTCCATAACTCAGTGATTAGTGTAGCGCTGTTACTGTACTGCACACAAGTACATAGCTCCATAACTCAGTGATTAGTGTAGCGCTGTAACGGTAATGCACACAATTACATAGCTCCATAACTCAGTGATTGTGTAGCGCTGTTACTGTACTGCACACAAGTACATAGCTCCATAGCTCAGTGATTAGTGTAGCGCTGTTACAGTACTGCACACAAGTACATAGCTCCATAACTAAGTGATTAGTGTAGCGCTGTTACGGTACTGCACACAAGTACATAGCTCCATAACTCAGTGATTTGTGTACCGCTGTTACTGTACTGCACACAAGTACATAGCTCCATAACTCAGTGTTTTGTGTAGCGCTGTTACTGTAAAGCACACAAGTACATAGCACCATAACTCAGTGATTTGTGTAGCGCTGTTACTGTACTGCACACAAGTACATAGCTCCATAGCTCAGTGATTAGTGTAGCGCTGTTACAGTACTGCACACAAGTACATTGCTCCATAACTCAGTGATTTGTGTAGCACTGTTACGGTACTGCACACAAGTACATAGTTCCATAACTCAGTGATTTGTGTAGCGCTGTTACTGTACTGCACACAAGTACATAGCTCCATAACTCAGTGATTTGTGTAGTGCTGTTACGGTACTGCACACAAGTACATAGCTCCATAACTCAGTGATTTGTGTAGCGCTGTTAGGGTACTGCACACAAGTACATAGCTCCATAGCTCAGTGATTAGTGTAGCACTGTTACGGTACTGCACAAAAGTACATAGCTCCATATCTCAGTGATTTGTGTAGAGCTGTTACGGTACTGCACACAAGTACATAGCTCCATATCTCAGTGATTTGAGTAGCGCTGTTACTGTACTGCACACAAGTACATAGCTCCATAACTCAGTGATTTGTGTAGCGCTGTTACTGTACTGCACACAAGTACATAGCTCCATAGCTCAGTGATTAGTGTAGCACTGTTACTGTACTGCACACAAGTACATAGCTCCATAACTCAGTGATTTGTGTAGCGCTGTTACGGTACTGCAAACAAGTACATAGCTCCATAACTCTGTGATTAGTGTATCGCTGTTACTGTACTGCACACAAGTACATAGCTCCATAACTCAGTGATTTGTGTAGCGCTGTTACAGTACTGCACACAAGTACATGGCTCCATAACTCAGTGATTTGTGTAGCGCTGTTACGGTACTGCACACGGGTACATAGCTCCATAACTCAATGATTTGTTTACTGCTGTTATGGTACTGCACACAAGTACATAGCTAAATAACTTGGTGATTTGTGTACTGCTGTTATAGTACTGCACACAAGTACATAGCTCCATAACTCAGTGACTTGTGTAGCGCTGTTACAGTACTCCACACAAGTACATAGCTCCATAACTCAGTGATTAGTGTAGCGCTGTTACTGTACTGCACACAATTACATAGCTCCATAACTCAGTGATTTGTGTAGCGCTGTTACGGTACTGCACACAAGTACATAGCTCCATAACTCAGTGATTAGTGTAGCGCTGTTACGGTACTGCACACAAGTACATAGCTCCATAACTCAGTGATTTGTGTAGCGCTGTTACTGTACTGCACACAAGTACATAGCTCCATAACTCAGTGATTTGTGTAGCGCTGTTACTGTACTGCACACAATTACATAGCTCCATAACTCAGTGATTTGTGTTGCGCTGTTACGGTACTGCACACAAGTACGTAGCTCCATAACTCAGTGATTTGTGTAGCGCTGTTATGGTACAGCACACAAGTACATAGCTCCATAACTCAGTGATTTGTGTAGCGCTGTTACGGTACTGCACACAAGTACATAGCTCCATAACTCAGTGATTTGTGTAGCGCTGTTACGGTACTGCACACAAGTACATAACTCCATAACTCAGTGACTTGTGTAGCGCTGTTACGGTACTGCACACAAGTACATAGCTCCATAACTCAGTGATTAGTGTAGCGCTGTTACTGTACTGCACACAAGTACATAGCTCCATAACTCAGTGATTAGTGTAGCGCTGTAACGGTACTGCACACAATTACATAGCTCCATAACTCAGTGATTGTGTAGCGCTGTTACTGTACTGCACACAAGTACATAGCTCCATAGCTCAGTGATTAGTGTAGCGCTGTTACAGTACTGCACACAAGTACATAGCTCCATAACTAAGTGATTAGTGTAGCGCTGTTACGGTACTGCACACAAGTACATAGCTCCATAACTCAATGATTTGTTTACTGCTGTTATGGTACTGCACACAAGTACATAGCTAAATAACTTGGTGATTTGTGTACTGCTGTTATAGTACTGCACACAAGTACATAGCTCCATAACTCAGTGACTTGTGTAGCGCTGTTACGGTACTGCACACAAGTACATAGCTCCATAACTCAGTGATTAGTGTAGCGCTGTTACTGTACTGCACACAATTACATAGCTCCATAACTCAGTGATTTGTGTAGCGCTGTTACGGTACTGCACACAAGTACATAGCTCCATAACTCAGTGATTAGTGTAGCGCTGTTACGGTACTGCACACAAGTACATAGCTCCATAACTCAGTGATTTGTGTAGCGCTGTTACTGTACTGCACACAAGTACATAGCTCCATAACTCAGTGATTTGTGTAGCGCTGTTACTGTACTGCACACAATTACATAGCTCCATAACTCAGTGATTTGTGTTGCGCTGTTACGGTACTGCACACAAGTACGTAGCTCCATAACTCAGTGATTTGTGTAGCGCTGTTATGGTACAGCACACAAGTACATAGCTCCATAACTCAGTGATTTGTGTAGCGCTGTTACGGTACTGCACACAAGTACATAGCTCCATAACTCAGTGATTTGTGTAGCGCTGTTACGGTACTGCACACAAGTACATAACTCCATAACTCAGTGACTTGTGTAGCGCTGTTACGGTACTGCACACAAGTACATAGCTCCATAACTCAGTGATTAGTGTAGCGCTGTTACTGTACTGCACACAAGTACATAGCTCCATAACTCAGTGATTAGTGTAGCGCTGTAACGGTACTGCACACAATTACATAGCTCCATAACTCAGTGATTGTGTAGCGCTGTTACTGTACTGCACACAAGTACATAGCTCCATAGCTCAGTGATTAGTGTAGCGCTGTTACAGTACTGCACACAAGTACATAGCTCCATAACTAAGTGATTAGTGTAGCGCTGTTACGGTACTGCACACAAGTACATAGCTCCATAACTCAGTGATTTGTGTAGCGCTGTTACTGTACTGCACACAAGTACATAACTCCATAACTCAGTGACTTGTGTAGCGCTGTTACGGTACTGCACACAAGTACATAGCTCCATAACTCAGTGATTAGTGTAGCGCTGTTACTGTACTGCACACAAGTACATAGCTCCATAACTCAGTGATTAGTGTAGCGCTGTAACGGTAATGCACACAATTACATAGCTCCATAACTCAGTGATTGTGTAGCGCTGTTACTGTACTGCACACAAGTACATAGCTCCATAGCTCAGTGATTAGTGTAGCGCTGTTACAGTACTGCACACAAGTACATAGCTCCATAACTAAGTGATTAGTGTAGCGCTGTTACGGTACTGCACACAAGTACATAGCTCCATAACTCAGTGATTTGTGTACCGCTGTTACGGTACTGCACACAATTACATAGCTCCATAACTCAGTGTTTTGTGTAGCGCTGTTACTGTAAAGCACACAAGTACATAGCACCATAACTCAGTGATTTGTGTAGCGCTGTTACTGTACTGCACACAAGTACATAGCTCCATAACTCAGTGATTTGTGTAGCACTGTTACGGTACTGCACACAAGTACATAGTTCCATAACTCAGTGATTTGTGTAGCGCTGTTACTGTAAAGCACACAAGTACATAGCTCCATAGCTCAGTGATTAGTGTAGCGCTGTTACAGTACTGCACACAAGTACATTGCTCCATAACTCAGTGATTTGTGTAGCACTGTTACGGTACTGCACACAAGTACATAGTTCCATAACTCAGTGATTTGTGTAGCGCTGTTACTGTACTGCACACAAGTACATAGCTCCATAACTCAGTGATTTGTGTAGTGCTGTTACGGTACTGCACACAAGTACATAGCTCCATAACTCAGTGATTTGTGTAGCGCTGTTAGGGTACTGCACACAAGTACATAGCTCCATAGCTCAGTGATTAGTGTAGCACTGTTACGGTACTGCACAAAAGTACATAGCTCCATATCTCAGTGATTTGTGTAGAGCTGTTACGGTACTGCACACAAGTACATAGCTCCATATCTCAGTGATTTGAGTAGCGCTGTTACTGTACTGCACACAAGTACATAGCTCCATAACTCAGTGATTTGTGTAGCGCTGTTACTGTACTGCACACAAGTACATAGCTCCATAGCTCAGTGATTAGTGTAGCACTGTTACTGTACTGCACACAAGTACATAGCTCCATAACTCAGTGATTTGTGTAGCACTGTTACGGTACTGCAAACAAGTACATAGCTCCATAACTCTGTGATTAGTGTATCGCTGTTACTGTACTGCACACAAGTACATAGCTCCATAACTCAGTGATTTGTGTAGCGCTGTTACAGTACTGCACACAAGTACATGGCTCCATAACTCAGTGATTTGTGTAGCGCTGTTACGGTACTGCACACGGGTACATAGCTCCATAACTCAATGATTTGTTTACTGCTGTTATGGTACTGCACACAAGTACATAGCTAAATAACTTGGTGATTTGTGTACTGCTGTTATAGTACTGCACACAAGTACATAGCTCCATAACTCAGTGACTTGTGTAGCGCTGTTACGGTACTGCACACAAGTACATAGCTCCATAACTCAGTGATTAGTGTAGCGCTGTTACTGTACTGCACACAATTACATAGCTCCATAACTCAGTGATTTGTGTAGCGCTGTTACGGTACTGCACACAAGTACATAGCTCCATAACTCAGTGATTAGTGTAGCGCTGTTACGGTACTGCACACAAGTACATAGCTCCATAACTCAGTGATTTGTGTAGCGCTGTTACTGTACTGCACACAAGTACATAGCTCCATAACTCAGTGATTTGTGTAGCGCTGTTACTGTACTGCACACAATTACATAGCTCCATAACTCAGTGATTTGTGTTGCGCTGTTACGGTACTGCACACAAGTACGTAGCTCCATAACTCAGTGATTTGTATAGCGCTGTTATGGTACAGCACACAAGTACATAGCTCCATAACTCAGTGATTTGTGTAGCGCTGTTACGGTACTGCACACAAGTACATAGCTCCATAACTCAGTGATTTGTGTAGCGCTGTTACGGTACTGCACACAAGTACATAACTCCATAACTCAGTGACTTGTGTAGCGCTGTTACGGTACTGCACACAAGTACATAGCTCCATAACTCAGTGATTAGTGTAGCGCTGTTACTGTACTGCACACAAGTACATAGCTCCATAACTCAGTGATTAGTGTAGCGCTGTAACGGTACTGCACACAATTACATAGCTCCATAACTCAGTGATTGTGTAGCGCTGTTACTGTACTGCACACAAGTACATAGCTCCATAGCTCAGTGATTAGTGTAGCGCTGTTACAGTACTGCACACAAGTACATAGCTCCATAACTAAGTGATTAGTGTAGCGCTGTTACGGTACTGCACACAAGTACATAGCTCCATAACTCAGTGATTTGTGTAGCGCTGTTACGGTACTGCACACAAGTACATAACTCCATAACTCAGTGACTTGTGTAGCGCTGTTACGGTACTGCACACAAGTACATAGCTCCATAACTCAGTGATTAGTGTAGCGCTGTTACTGTACTGCACACAAGTACATAGCTCCATAACTCAGTGATTAGTGTAGCGCTGTAACGGTAATGCACACAATTACATAGCTCCATAACTCAGTGATTGTGTAGCGCTGTTACTGTACTGCACACAAGTACATAGCTCCATAGCTCAGTGATTAGTGTAGCGCTGTTACAGTACTGCACACAAGTACATAGCTCCATAACTAAGTGATTAGTGTAGCGCTGTTACGGTACTGCACACAAGTACATAGCTCCATAACTCAGTGATTTGTGTAGCGCTGTTACTGTAAAGCACACAAGTACATAGCACCATAACTCAGTGATTTGTGTAGCGCTGTTACTGTACTGCACACAAGTACATAGCTCCATAGCTCAGTGATTAGTGTAGCGCTGTTACAGTACTGCACACAAGTACATTGCTCCATAACTCAGTGATTTGTGTAGCACTGTTACGGTACTGCACACAAGTACATAGCTCCATAACTCAGTGATTTGTGTAGTGCTGTTACGGTACTGCACACAAGTACATAGCTCCATAACTCAGTGATTTGTGTAGCGCTGTTAGGGTACTGCACACAAGTACATAGCTCCATAGCTCAGTGATTAGTGTAGCACTGTTACGGTACTGCACAAAAGTACATAGCTCCATATCTCAGTGATTTGTGTAGAGCTGTTACGGTACTGCACACAAGTACATAGCTCCATATCTCAGTGATTTGAGTAGCGCTGTTACTGTACTGCACACAAGTACATAGCTCCATAACTCAGTGATTTGTGTAGCGCTGTTACTGTACTGCACACAAGTACATAGCTCCATAGCTCAGTGATTAGTGTAGCACTGTTACTGTACTGCACACAAGTACATAGCTCCATAACTCAGTGATTTGTGTAGCGCTGTTACAGTACTGCACACAAGTACATGGCTCCATAACTCAGTGATTTGTGTAGCGCTGTTACGGTACTGCACACGGGTACATAGCTCCATAACTCAGTGATTTGTGTAGCGCTGTTACAGTACTGCACACAAGTACATAGCTCCTTAACTCAGTAATTTGTGTAGGGCTGTTACTGTAAAGCACACAAGTACATAGCTCCATAACTCAGTGATTTGTGTAGCGCTGTTATGGTACTGCACACAAGTACATAGCTCCATAACTCTGTGATTAGTGTAGCGCTGTTACGGTACTGCACAAAAGTACATAGCTCCATAACTCAGTGATTTGTGTAGCGCTGTTACGGTACTGCACACAAGTACATAGCTCCATAACTCAGTGATTTGTGTACTGCTGTTATGGTACTGCACACAAGTACATAGCTCCATAACTCAGTGACTAGTGTAGCGCTGTTATGTACTGCACACAAGTACATAGCTCCATAACTTGGTGATTTGTGTACTGCTGTTATGGTACTGCACACAAGTACATAGCTCCATAACTCAGTGACTTGTGTAGCGCTGTTACGGTACTGCAGACAAGTACATAGCTCCATAACTCAGTGATTAGTGTAGCGCTGTTACTGTACTGCACACAATTACATAGCTCCATAACTCAGTGTTTTGTGTAGCGCTGTTACTGTAAAGCACACAAGTACATAGCTCCATAACTCAGTGATTTGTGTAGCGCTGTTACTGTACTGCACACAAGTACATAGCTCCATAGCTCAGTGATTAGTGTAGCGCTGTTACAGTACTGCACACAAGTACATTGCTCCATAACTCAGTGATTTGTGTAGCACTGTTACGGTACTGCACACAAGTACATAGTTCCATAACTCAGTGATTTGTGTAGCGCTGTTACTGTACTGCACACAAGTACATAGCTCCATAACTCAGTGATTTGTGTAGCGCTGTTACGGTACTGCACACAAGTACATAGCTCCATAACTCAGTGATTTGTGTAGCGCTGTTAGGGTACTGCACACAAGTACATAGCTCCATAACTCAGTGATTAGTGTAGAACTGTTACGGTACTGCACACAAGTACATAGCTCCATATCTCAGTGATTTGTGTAGAGCTGTTACGGTACTGCACACAATTACATAGCTCCATAACTCAGTGACTTGTGTAGTGCTGTTACGGTACTGCACACAAGTACATAGCTCCATATCTCAGTGATTTGAGTAGCGCTGTTACTGTACTGCACACAAGTACATAGCTCCATAACTCAGTGATTTGTGTAGCGCTGTTACTGTACTGCAGACAAGTACATTGCTCCATAGGTCAGTGATTTGTGTAGCGCTGTTACAGTACTGCACACAAGTACATATCTCCATAGCACAGTGATTAGTGTAGCGCTGTTACGGTACTGCACACAAGTAGATAGCTCCATAACTCAGTGATTTGTGTAGCGCTGTTACGGTACTGCACACCAGTACATAGCTCCATAACTCAGTGTTTTGTGTAGCGCTGTTACAGTACTGCACACAAGTACATGGCTCCATAACTCAGTGATTTGTGTAGCGCTGTTACGGTACTGCACACGGGTACATAGCTCCATAACTCAGTGATTTGTGTAGCGCTGTTACAGTACTGCACACAAGTACATGGCTCCATAACTCAGTGATTTGTGTAGCGCTGTTACGGTACTGCACACGGGTACATAGCTCCATAACTCAGTGATTTGTGTAGCGCTGTTACAGTACTGCACACAAGTACAAAGCTCCATATCTCAGTGATTAGTGTAGTGCTGTTACGGTCCTGCACACAAGTACATAGCTCCATAGCTCAGTGATTAGTGTAGCGCTGTTACTGTACTGCACACAAGTACATAGCTCCATAACTCAGTGATTTGTGTAGCGCTGTTACTGTACTGCACACAAGTAAATAGCTCCATAACTCAGTGATTTGTGTAGCGCTGTTACTGTACTGCACACAATTACATAGCTCCATAACTCAGTGATTTGTGTTGCGCTGTTACGGTACTGCACACAAGTACGTAGCTCCATAACTCAGTGATTTGTGTAGCGCTGTTATGGTACTGCACACAAGTACATAGCTCCATAGCTCAGTGATTAGTGTAGCGCTGTTACTGTACTGCACACAAGTACATAGCTCCATATCTCAGTGATTTGAGTAGCGCTGTTACTGTACTGCACACAAGAACATAGCTCCATAACTCAGTGATTTGTGTAGCGCTGTTACTGTACTGCAGACAAGTACATAGCTCCATAGCTCAGTGATTAGTGTAGCACTGTTACTGTTCTGCACACAAGTACATAGCTCCATAACTCAGTGATTTGTGTAGCGCTGTTACGGTACTGCAAACAAGTACATAGCTCCATAACTCTGTGATTAGTGTATCGCTGTTACTGTACTGCACACAAGTACATAGCTCCATAACTCAGTGATTTGTGTAGCGCTGTTACAGTACTGCACACAAGTACATGGCTCCATAACTCAGTGATTTCTGTAGCGCTGTTACGGTACTGCACACGGGTACATAGCTCCATAACTCAGTGATTTGTGTAGCGCTGTTACAGTACTGCACACAAGTACAAAGCTCCATAGCTCAGTGATTAGTGTAGTGCTGTTACGGTCCTGCACACAAGTACATAGCTCCATAACTCAGTGATTAGTGTAGCGCTGTTACAGTACTGCACACAAGTACATAGCTCCTTAACTCAGTAATTTGTGTAGGGCTGTTACTGTAAAGCACACAAGTACATAGCTCCATAACTCAGTGATTTGTGTAGCGCTGTTATGGTACTGCACACAAGTACATAGCTCCATAACTCTGTGATTAGTGTAGCGCTGTTACGGTACTGCACAAAAGTACATAGCTCCATAACTCAGTGATTTGTGTAGCGCTGTTACGGTACTGCACACAAGTACATAGCTCCATAACTCAGTGATTTGTGTACTGCTGTTATGGTACTGCACACAAGTACATAGCTCCATAACTCAGTTACCTGTGTAGCGCTGTTACGTTACTGCACACAAGTACATAGCTCCATAACTCAGTGACTAGTGTAGCGCTGTTATGTACTGCACACAAGTACATAGCTCCAAAACTTGGTGATTTGTGTACTGCTGTTATGGTACTGCACACAAGTACATAGCTCCATAACTCAGTTACCTGTGTAGCGCTGTTACGTTACTGCACACAAGTACATAGCTCCATAACTCAGTGACTAGTGTAGCGCTGTTATGTACTGCACACAAGTACATAGCTCCAAAACTTGGTGATTTGTGTACTGCTGTTATGGTACTGCACACAAGTACATAGCTCCATAACTCAGTGATTTGTGTAGCGCTGTTACTGTACTGCACACAAGTACATAGCTCCATAGCTCCGTGATTAGTGTAGCGCTGTTACAGTACTGCACACAAGTACATTGCTCCATAACTCAGTGATTTGTGTAGCACTGTTACGGTACTGCACACAAGTACATAGTTCCATAACTCAGTGATTTGTGTAGCGCTGTTACTGTACTGCACACAAGTACATAGCTCCATAACTCAGTGATTTGTGTAGCGCTGTTACGGTACTGCACACAAGTACATAGCTCCATAACTCAGTGATTAGTGTAGAACTGTTACGGTACTGCACAAAAGTACATAGCTCCATATCTCAGTGATTTGTGTAGAGCTGTTACGGTACTGCACACAATTACATAGCTCCATAACTCAGTGACTTGTGTAGTGCTGTTACGGTACTGCACACAAGTACATAGCTCCATATCTCAGTGATTTGAGTAGCGCTGTTACTGTACTGCACACAAGTACATAGCTCCATAACTCAGTGATTTGTGTAGCGCTGTTACTGTACTGCAGACAAGTACATTGCTCCATAGCTCAGTGATTTGTGTAGCGCTGTTACAGTACTGCACACAAGTACATATCTCCATAGCACAGTGATTAGTGTAGCGCTGTTACGGTACTGCACACAAGTAGATAGCTCCATAACTCAGTGATTTGTGTAGCGCTGTTACGGTACTGCATACGGGTACATAGCTCCATAACTCAGTGATTTGTGTAGCGCTGTTACAGTACTGCACACAAGTACAAAGCTCCATAGCTCAGTGATTAGTGTAGTGCTGTTACGGTCCTGCACACAAGTACATAGCTCCTTAACTCAGTAATTTGTGTAGGGCTGTTACTGTAAAGCACACAAGTACATAGCTCCATAACTCAGTGATTTGTGTAGCGCTGTTATGGTACTGCACACAAGTACATAGCTCCATAACTCTGTGATTAGTGTATCGCTGTTACGGTACTGCACAAAAGTACATAGCTCCATAACTCAGTGATTTGTGTAGCGCTGTTACGGTACTGCACACAAGTACATAGCTCCATAACTCAGTGATTTGTGTACTGCTGTTATGGTACTGCACACAAGTACATAGCTCCATAACTCAGTTACCTGTGTAGCGCTGTTACGTTACTGCACACAAGTACATAGCTCCATAACTCAGTGACTAGTGTAGCGCTGTTATGTACTGCACACAAGTACATAGCTCCAAAACTTGGTGATTTGTGTACTGCTGTTATGGTACTGCACACAAGTACATAGCTCCATAACTCAGTGACTTGTGTAGCGCTGTTACTGTAAAGCACACAAGTACATAGCTCCATAACTCAGTGATTTGTGTAGCGCTGTTACTGTACTGCACACAAGTACATAGCTCCATAGCTCAGTGATTAGTGTAGCGCTGTTACAGTACTGCACACAAGTACATTGCTCCATAACTCAGTGATTTGTGTAGCACTGTTACGGTACTGCACACAAGTACATAGTTCCATAACTCAGTGATTTGTGTAGCGCTGTTACTGTACTGCACACAAGTACATAGCTCCATAACTCAGTGATTTGTGTAGCGCTGTTACGGTACTGCACAAAAGTACATAGCTCCATAACTCAGTGATTTGTGTAGCGCTGTTAGGGTACTGCACACAAGTACATAGCTCCATAACTCAGTGATTAGTGTAGAACTGTTACGGTACTGCACAAAAGTACATAGCTCCATATCTCAGTGATTTGTGTAGAGCTGTTACGGTACTGCACACAATTACATAGCTCCATAACTCAGTGATTTGAGTAGCGCTGTTACTGTACTGCACACAAGTACATAGCTCCATAACTCAGTGATTTGTGTAGCGCTGTTACTGTACTGCAGACAAGTACATTGCTCCATAGCTCAGTGATTTGTGTAGCGCTGTTACAGTACTGCACACAAGTACATATCTCCATAGCACAGTGATTAGTGTAGCGCTGTTACGGTACTGCACACAAGTAGATAGCTCCATAACTCAGTGATTTGTGTAGCGCTGTTACGGTACTGCACACCAGTACATAGCTCCATAACTCAGTGATTTGTGTAGCGCTGTTACAGTACTGCACACAAGTACAAAGCTCCATATCTCAGTGATTAGTGTAGTGCTGTTACGGTCCTGCACACAAGTACATAGCTCCATAGCTCAGTGATTAGTGTAGCGCTGTTACTGTACTGCACACAAGTACATAGCTCCATAACTCAGTGATTTGTGTAGCGCTGTTACTGTACTGCACACAAGTACATAGCTCCATAATTCAGTGATTTGTGTAGCGCTGTTACTGTACTGCACACAATTACATAGCTCCATAACTCAGTGATTTGTGTTGCGCTGTTACGGTACTGCACACAAGTACGTAGCTCCATAACTCAGTGATTTGTGTAGCGCTGTTATGGTACAGCACACAAGTACATAGCTCCATAACTCAGTGATTTGTGTAGCGCTGTTACGGTACTGCACACAAGTACATAGCTCCATAACTCAGTGATTTGTGTAGCGCTGTTACGGTACTGCACACAAGTACATAACTCCATAACTCAGTGACTTGTGTAGCGCTGTTACGGTACTGCACACAAGTACATAGCTCCATAACTCAGTGATTAGTGTAGCGCTGTTACGGTACTGCACACAAGTACATAGCTCCATAACTCAGTGATTTGTGTAGCGCTGTTACGGTACTGCACACAAGTACATAACTCCATAACTCAGTGACTTGTGTAGCGCTGTTACGGTACTGCACACAAGTACATAGCTCCATAACTCAGTGATTAGTGTAGCGCTGTTACTGTACTGCACACAAGTACATAGCTCCATAACTCAGTGATTAGTGTAGCGCTGTAACGGTAATGCACACAATTACATAGCTCCATAACTCAGTGATTGTGTAGCGCTGTTACTGTACTGCACACAAGTACATAGCTCCATAGCTCAGTGATTAGTGTAGCGCTGTTACAGTACTGCACACAAGTACATAGCTCCATAACTAAGTGATTAGTGTAGCGCTGTTACGGTACTGCACACAAGTACATAGCTCCATAACTCAGTGATTTGTGTACCGCTGTTACTGTACTGCACACAAGTACATAGCTCCATAACTCAGTGTTTTGTGTAGCGCTGTTACTGTAAAGCACACAAGTACATAGCACCATAACTCAGTGATTTGTGTAGCGCTGTTACTGTACTGCACACAAGTACATAGCTCCATAGCTCAGTGATTAGTGTAGCGCTGTTACAGTACTGCACACAAGTACATTGCTCCATAACTCAGTGATTTGTGTAGCACTGTTACGGTACTGCACACAAGTACATAGCTCCATAACTCAGTGATTTGTGTAGTGCTGTTACGGTACTGCACACAAGTACATAGCTCCATAACTCAGTGATTTGTGTAGCGCTGTTAGGGTACTGCACACAAGTACATAGCTCCATAGCTCAGTGATTAGTGTAGCACTGTTACGGTACTGCACAAAAGTACATAGCTCCATATCTCAGTGATTTGTGTAGAGCTGTTACGGTACTGCACACAAGTACATAGCTCCATATCTCAGTGATTTGAGTAGCGCTGTTACTGTACTGCACACAAGTACATAGCTCCATAACTCAGTGATTTGTGTAGCGCTGTTACTGTACTGCACACAAGTACATAGCTCCATAGCTCAGTGATTAGTGTAGCACTGTTACTGTACTGCACACAAGTACATAGCTCCATAACTCAGTGATTTGTGTAGCGCTGTTACAGTACTGCACACAAGTACATGGCTCCATAACTCAGTGATTTGTGTAGCGCTGTTACGGTACTGCACACGGGTACATAGCTCCATAACTCAGTGATTTGTGTAGCGCTGTTACAGTACTGCACACAAGTACATAGCTCCTTAACTCAGTAATTTGTGTAGGGCTGTTACTGTAAAGCACACAAGTACATAGCTCCATAACTCAGTGATTTGTGTAGCGCTGTTATGGTACTGCACACAAGTACATAGCTCCATAACTCTGTGATTAGTGTAGCGCTGTTACGGTACTGCACAAAAGTACATAGCTCCATAACTCAGTGATTTGTGTAGCGCTGTTACGGTACTGCACACAAGTACATAGCTCCATAACTCAGTGATTTGTGTACTGCTGTTATGGTACTGCACACAAGTACATAGCTCCATAACTCAGTGACTAGTGTAGCGCTGTTATGTACTGCACACAAGTACATAGCTCCATAACTTGGTGATTTGTGTACTGCTGTTATGGTACTGCACACAAGTACATAGCTCCATAACTCAGTGACTTGTGTAGCGCTGTTACGGTACTGCAGACAAGTACATAGCTCCATAACTCAGTGATTAGTGTAGCGCTGTTACTGTACTGCACACAATTACATAGCTCCATAACTCAGTGTTTTGTGTAGCGCTGTTACTGTAAAGCACACAAGTACATAGCTCCATAACTCAGTGATTTGTGTAGCGCTGTTACTGTACTGCACACAAGTACATAGCTCCATAGCTCAGTGATTAGTGTAGCGCTGTTACAGTACTGCACACAAGTACATTGCTCCATAACTCAGTGATTTGTGTAGCACTGTTACGGTACTGCACACAAGTACATAGTTCCATAACTCAGTGATTTGTGTAGCGCTGTTACTGTACTGCACACAAGTACATAGCTCCATAACTCAGTGATTTGTGTAGCGCTGTTACGGTACTGCACACAAGTACATAGCTCCATAACTCAGTGATTTGTGTAGCGCTGTTAGGGTACTGCACACAAGTACATAGCTCCATAACTCAGTGATTAGTGTAGAACTGTTACGGTACTGCACACAAGTACATAGCTCCATATCTCAGTGATTTGTGTAGAGCTGTTACGGTACTGCACACAATTACATAGCTCCATAACTCAGTGACTTGTGTAGTGCTGTTACGGTACTGCACACAAGTACATAGCTCCATATCTCAGTGATTTGAGTAGCGCTGTTACTGTACTGCACACAAGTACATAGCTCCATAACTCAGTGATTTGTGTAGCGCTGTTACTGTACTGCAGACAAGTACATTGCTCCATAGGTCAGTGATTTGTGTAGCGCTGTTACAGTACTGCACACAAGTACATATCTCCATAGCACAGTGATTAGTGTAGCGCTGTTACGGTACTGCACACAAGTAGATAGCTCCATAACTCAGTGATTTGTGTAGCGCTGTTACGGTACTGCACACCAGTACATAGCTCCATAACTCAGTGATTTGTGTAGCGCTGTTACAGTACTGCACACAAGTACATGGCTCCATAACTCAGTGATTTGTGTAGCGCTGTTACGGTACTGCACACGGGTACATAGCTCCATAACTCAGTGATTTGTGTAGCGCTGTTACAGTACTGCACACAAGTACATGGCTCCATAACTCAGTGATTTGTGTAGCGCTGTTACGGTACTGCACACGGGTACATAGCTCCATAACTCAGTGATTTGTGTAGCGCTGTTACAGTACTGCACACAAGTACAAAGCTCCATATCTCAGTGATTAGTGTAGTGCTGTTACGGTCCTGCACACAAGTACATAGCTCCATAGCTCAGTGATTAGTGTAGCGCTGTTACTGTACTGCACACAAGTACATAGCTCCATAACTCAGTGATTTGTGTAGCGCTGTTACTGTACTGCACACAAGTAAATAGCTCCATAACTCAGTGATTTGTGTAGCGCTGTTACTGTACTGCACACAATTACATAGCTCCATAACTCAGTGATTTGTGTTGCGCTGTTACGGTACTGCACACAAGTACGTAGCTCCATAACTCAGTGATTTGTGTAGCGCTGTTATGGTACTGCACACAAGTACATAGCTCCATAGCTCAGTGATTAGTGTAGCGCTGTTACTGTACTGCACACAAGTACATAGCTCCATATCTCAGTGATTTGAGTAGCGCTGTTACTGTACTGCACACAAGTACATAGCTCCATAACTCAGTGATTTGTGTAGCGCTGTTACTGTACTGCAGACAAGTACATAGCTCCATAGCTCAGTGATTAGTGTAGCACTGTTACTGTTCTGCACACAAGTACATAGCTCCATAACTCAGTGATTTGTGTAGCGCTGTTACGGTACTGCAAACAAGTACATAGCTCCATAACTCTGTGATTAGTGTATCGCTGTTACTGTACTGCACACAAGTACATAGCTCCATAACTCAGTGATTTGTGTAGCGCTGTTACAGTACTGCACACAAGTACATGGCTCCATAACTCAGTGATTTCTGTAGCGCTGTTACGGTACTGCACACGGGTACATAGCTCCATAACTCAGTGATTTGTGTAGCGCTGTTACAGTACTGCACACAAGTACAAAGCTCCATAGCTCAGTGATTAGTGTAGTGCTGTTACGGTCCTGCACACAAGTACATAGCTCCATAACTCAGTGATTAGTGTAGCGCTGTTACAGTACTGCACACAAGTACATAGCTCCTTAACTCAGTAATTTGTGTAGGGCTGTTACTGTAAAGCACACAAGTACATAGCTCCATAACTCAGTGATTTGTGTAGCGCTGTTATGGTACTGCACACAAGTACATAGCTCCATAACTCTGTGATTAGTGTAGCGCTGTTACGGTACTGCACAAAAGTACATAGCTCCATAACTCAGTGATTTGTGTAGCGCTGTTACGGTACTGCACACAAGTACATAGCTCCATAACTCAGTGATTTGTGTACTGCTGTTATGGTACTGCACACAAGTACATAGCTCCATAACTCAGTTACCTGTGTAGCGCTGTTACGTTACTGCACACAAGTACATAGCTCCATAACTCAGTGACTAGTGTAGCGCTGTTATGTACTGCACACAAGTACATAGCTCCAAAACTTGGTGATTTGTGTACTGCTGTTATGGTACTGCACACAAGTACATAGCTCCATAACTCAGTTACCTGTGTAGCGCTGTTACGTTACTGCACACAAGTACATAGCTCCATAACTCAGTGACTAGTGTAGCGCTGTTATGTACTGCACACAAGTACATAGCTCCAAAACTTGGTGATTTGTGTACTGCTGTTATGGTACTGCACACAAGTACATAGCTCCATAACTCAGTGATTTGTGTAGCGCTGTTACTGTACTGCACACAAGTACATAGCTCCATAGCTCCGTGATTAGTGTAGCGCTGTTACAGTACTGCACACAAGTACATTGCTCCATAACTCAGTGATTTGTGTAGCACTGTTACGGTACTGCACACAAGTACATAGTTCCATAACTCAGTGATTTGTGTAGCGCTGTTACTGTACTGCACACAAGTACATAGCTCCATAACTCAGTGATTTGTGTAGCGCTGTTACGGTACTGCACACAAGTACATAGCTCCATAACTCAGTGATTAGTGTAGAACTGTTACGGTACTGCACAAAAGTACATAGCTCCATATCTCAGTGATTTGTGTAGAGCTGTTACGGTACTGCACACAATTACATAGCTCCATAACTCAGTGACTTGTGTAGTGCTGTTACGGTACTGCACACAAGTACATAGCTCCATATCTCAGTGATTTGAGTAGCGCTGTTACTGTACTGCACACAAGTACATAGCTCCATAACTCAGTGATTTGTGTAGCGCTGTTACTGTACTGCAGACAAGTACATTGCTCCATAGCTCAGTGATTTGTGTAGCGCTGTTACAGTACTGCACACAAGTACATATCTCCATAGCACAGTGATTAGTGTAGCGCTGTTACGGTACTGCACACAAGTAGATAGCTCCATAACTCAGTGATTTGTGTAGCGCTGTTACGGTACTGCATACGGGTACATAGCTCCATAACTCAGTGATTTGTGTAGCGCTGTTACAGTACTGCACACAAGTACAAAGCTCCATAGCTCAGTGATTAGTGTAGTGCTGTTACGGTCCTGCACACAAGTACATAGCTCCATAACTCAGTGATTAGTGTAGCGCTGTTACAGTACTGCACACAAGTACATAGCTCCTTAACTCAGTAATTTGTGTAGGGCTGTTACTGTAAAGCACACAAGTACATAGCTCCATAACTCAGTGATTTGTGTAGCGCTGTTATGGTACTGCACACAAGTACATAGCTCCATAACTCTGTGATTAGTGTATCGCTGTTACGGTACTGCACAAAAGTACATAGCTCCATAACTCAGTGATTTGTGTAGCGCTGTTACGGTACTGCACACAAGTACATAGCTCCATAACTCAGTGATTTGTGTACTGCTGTTATGGTACTGCACACAAGTACATAGCTCCATAACTCAGTTACCTGTGTAGCGCTGTTACGTTACTGCACACAAGTACATAGCTCCATAACTCAGTGACTAGTGTAGCGCTGTTATGTACTGCACACAAGTACATAGCTCCAAAACTTGGTGATTTGTGTACTGCTGTTATGGTACTGCACACAAGTACATAGCTCCATAACTCAGTGACTTGTGTAGCGCTGTTACTGTAAAGCACACAAGTACATAGCTCCATAACTCAGTGATTTGTGTAGCGCTGTTACTGTACTGCACACAAGTACATAGCTCCATAGCTCAGTGATTAGTGTAGCGCTGTTACAGTACTGCACACAAGTACATTGCTCCATAACTCAGTGATTTGTGTAGCACTGTTACGGTACTGCACACAAGTACATAGTTCCATAACTCAGTGATTTGTGTAGCGCTGTTACTGTACTGCACACAAGTACATAGCTCCATAACTCAGTGATTTGTGTAGCGCTGTTACGGTACTGCACAAAAGTACATAGCTCCATAACTCAGTGATTTGTGTAGCGCTGTTAGGGTACTGCACACAAGTACATAGCTCCATAACTCAGTGATTAGTGTAGAACTGTTACGGTACTGCACAAAAGTACATAGCTCCATATCTCAGTGATTTGTGTAGAGCTGTTACGGTACTGCACACAATTACATAGCTCCATAACTCAGTGATTTGAGTAGCGCTGTTACTGTACTGCACACAAGTACATAGCTCCATAACTCAGTGATTTGTGTAGCGCTGTTACTGTACTGCAGACAAGTACATTGCTCCATAGCTCAGTGATTTGTGTAGCGCTGTTACAGTACTGCACACAAGTACATATCTCCATAGCACAGTGATTAGTGTAGCGCTGTTACGGTACTGCACACAAGTAGATAGCTCCATAACTCAGTGATTTGTGTAGCGCTGTTACGGTACTGCACACCAGTACATAGCTCCATAACTCAGTGATTTGTGTAGCGCTGTTACAGTACTGCACACAAGTACAAAGCTCCATATCTCAGTGATTAGTGTAGTGCTGTTACGGTCCTGCACACAAGTACATAGCTCCATAGCTCAGTGATTAGTGTAGCGCTGTTACTGTACTGCACACAAGTACATAGCTCCATAACTCAGTGATTTGTGTAGCGCTGTTACTGTACTGCACACAAGTACATAGCTCCATAATTCAGTGATTTGTGTAGCGCTGTTACTGTACTGCACACAATTACATAGCTCCATAACTCAGTGATTTGTGTTGCGCTGTTACGGTACTGCACACAAGTACGTAGCTCCATAACTCAGTGATTTGTGTAGCGCTGTTATGGTACAGCACACAAGTACATAGCTCCATAACTCAGTGATTTGTGTAGCGCTGTTACGGTACTGCACACAAGTACATAGCTCCATAACTCAGTGATTTGTGTAGCGCTGTTACGGTACTGCACACAAGTACATAACTCCATAACTCAGTGACTTGTGTAGCGCTGTTACGGTACTGCACACAAGTACATAGCTCCATAACTCAGTGATTAGTGTAGCGCTGTTACTGTACTGCACACAAGTACATAGCTCCATAACTCAGTGATTAGTGTAGCGCTGTAACGGTACTGCACACAATTACATAGCTCCATAACTCAGTGATTGTGTAGCGCTGTTACTGTACTGCACACAAGTACATAGCTCCATAGCTCAGTGATTAGTGTAGCACTGTTACAGTACTGCACACAAGTACATAGCTCCATAACTAAGTGATTAGTGTAGCGCTGTTACGGTACTGCACACAAGTACATAGCTCCATAACTCAGTGATTAGTGTAGCGCTGTTACGGTACTGCACACAAGTACATAGCTCCATAACTCAGTGATTTGTGTACCGCTGTTACTGTACTGCACACAAGTACATAGCTCCATAACTCAGTGTTTTGTTTAGCGCTGTTACTGTAAAGCACACAAGTACATAGCACCATAACTCAGTGATTTGTGTAGCGCTGTTACTGTACTGCACACAAGTACATAGCTCCATAGCTCAGTGATTAGTGTAGCGCTGTTACAGTACTGCACACAAGTACATAGCTCCATAACTTAGTGATTTGTGTAGCGCTGTTACGGTACTGCACACAAGTACATAGCTCCATAACTCAGTGATTTGTGTAGCGCTGTTAGGGTACTGCACACAAGTACATAGCTCCATAGCTCAGTGATTAGTGTAGCACTGTTACGGTACTGCACAAAAGTACATAGCTCCATATCTCAGTGATTTGTGTAGAGCTGTTACGGTACTGCACACAATTACATAGCTCCATAACACAGTGACTTGTGTAGTGCTGTTACGGTACTGCACACAAGTACATAGCTCCATATCTCAGTGATTTGAGTAGCGCTGTTACTGTACTGCACACAAGTACATAGCTCCATAACTCAGTGATTTGTGTAGCGCTGTTACTGTACTGCAGACAAGTACATTGCTCCATAGCTCAGTGATTTGTGTAGCGCTGTTACAGTACTGCACACAAGTACATATCTCCATAGCACAGTGATTAGTGTAGCGCTGTTACGGTACTGCACACAAGTACATATCTCCATAGCACAGTGATTAGTGTAGCGCTGTTACAGTACTGCACACAAGTACATGGCTCCATAACTCAGTGATTTGTGTAGCGCTGTTACGGTACTGCACACGGGTACATAGCTCCATAGCTCAGTGATTTGTGTAGCGCTGTTACAGTATTGCACACAAGTACAAAGCTCCATAGCTCAGTGATTAGTGTAGTGCTGTTACGGTCCTGCACACAAGTACATAGCTCCATAGCTCAGTGATTAGTGTAGCGCTGTTACTGTACTGCACACAAGTACATAGCTCCATAACTCAGTGATTTGTGTGGCGCTGTTACTGTACTGCACACAAGTACATAGCTCCATAACTCAGTGATTTGTGTGGCGCTGTTACGGTACTGCACACAAGTACATAGCTCCATAACTCAGTGATTAGTGTGGCACTGTTACTGTACTGCACACAAGTACATAGCTCCATAACTCAGTGATTTGTGTGGCGCTGTTACTGTACTGCACACAAGTACATAGCTCCATAACTCAGTGATTTGTGTAGCGCTGTTACTGTACTGCACACAAGTACATAGCTCCATAACTCAGTGATTTGTGTAGCGCTGTTACGGTACTGCACACAAGTACATAGCTCCATAGCTCAGTGATTAGTGTAGCACTGTTACTGTACTGCACACAAGTACATAGCTCCATAACTCAGTGATTTGTGTAGCGCTGTTACGGTACTGCAAACAAGTACATAGCTCCATAACTCTGTGATTAGTGTATCGCTGTTACTGTACTGCACACAAGTACATAGCTCCATAACTCAGTGATTTGTGTAGCGCTGTTACTGTACTGCAGACAAGTACATAGCTCCATAGCTCAGTGATTAGTGTAGCACTGTTACTGTTCTGCACACAAGTACATAGCTCCATAACTCAGTGATTTGTGTAGCGCTGTTACGGTACTGCAAACAAGTACATAGCTCCATAACTCTGTGATTAGTGTATCGCTGTTACTGTACTGCACACAAGTACATAGCTCCATAACTCAGTGATTTGTGTAGCGCTGTTACAGTACTGCACACAAGTACATGGCTCCATAACTCAGTGATTTCTGTAGCGCTGTTACGGTACTGCACACGGGTACATAGCTCCATAACTCAGTGATTTGTGTAGCGCTGTTACAGTACTGCACACAAGTACAAAGCTCCATAGCTCAGTGATTAGTGTAGTGCTGTTACGGTCCTGCACACAAGTACATAGCTCCATAACTCAGTGATTAGTGTAGCGCTGTTACAGTACTGCACACAAGTACATAGCTCCTTAACTCAGTAATTTGTGTAGGGCTGTTACTGTAAAGCACACAAGTACATAGCTCCATAACTCAGTGATTTGTGTAGCGCTGTTATGGTACTGCACACAAGTACATAGCTCCATAACTCTGTGATTAGTGTAGCGCTGTTACGGTACTGCACAAAAGTACATAGCTCCATAACTCAGTGATTTGTGTAGCGCTGTTACGGTACTGCACACAAGTACATAGCTCCATAACTCAGTGATTTGTGTACTGCTGTTATGGTACTGCACACAAGTACATAGCTCCATAACTCAGTTACCTGTGTAGCGCTGTTACGTTACTGCACACAAGTACATAGCTCCATAACTCAGTGACTAGTGTAGCGCTGTTATGTACTGCACACAAGTACATAGCTCCAAAACTTGGTGATTTGTGTACTGCTATTATGGTACTGCACACAAGTACATAGCTCCATAACTCAGTTACCTGTGTAGCGCTGTTACGTTACTGCACACAAGTACATAGCTCCATAACTCAGTGACTAGTGTAGCGCTGTTATGTACTGCACACAAGTACATAGCTCCAAAACTTGGTGATTTGTGTACTGCTGTTATGGTACTGCACACAAGTACATAGCTCCATAACTCAGTGATTTGTGTAGCGCTGTTACTGTACTGCACACAAGTACATAGCTCCATAGCTCCGTGATTAGTGTAGCGCTGTTACAGTACTGCACACAAGTACATTGCTCCATAACTCAGTGATTTGTGTAGCACTGTTACGGTACTGCACACAAGTACATAGTTCCATAACTCAGTGATTTGTGTAGCGCTGTTACTGTACTGCACACAAGTACATAGCTCCATAACTCAGTGATTTGTGTAGCGCTGTTACGGTACTGCACACAAGTACATAGCTCCATAACTCAGTGATTAGTGTAGAACTGTTACGGTACTGCACAAAAGTACATAGCTCCATATCTCAGTGATTTGTGTAGAGCTGTTACGGTACTGCACACAATTACATAGCTCCATAACTCAGTGACTTGTGTAGTGCTGTTACGGTACTGCACACAAGTACATAGCTCCATATCTCAGTGATTTGAGTAGCGCTGTTACTGTACTGCACACAAGTACATAGCTCCATAACTCAGTGATTTGTGTAGCGCTGTTACTGTACTGCAGACAAGTACATTGCTCCATAGCTCAGTGATTTGTGTAGCGCTGTTACAGTACTGCACACAAGTACATATCTCCATAGCACAGTGATTAGTGTAGCGCTGTTACGGTACTGCACACAAGTAGATAGCTCCATAACTCAGTGATTTGTGTAGCGCTGTTACGGTACTGCATACGGGTACATAGCTCCATAACTCAGTGATTTGTGTAGCGCTGTTACAGTACTGCACACAAGTACAAAGCTCCATAGCTCAGTGATTAGTGTAGTGCTGTTACGGTCCTGCACACAAGTACATAGCTCCATAACTCAGTGATTAGTGTAGCGCTGTTACAGTACTGCACACAAGTACATAGCTCCTTAACTCAGTAATTTGTGTAGGGCTGTTACTGTAAAGCACACAAGTACATAGCTCCATAACTCAGTGATTTGTGTAGCGCTGTTATGGTACTGCACACAAGTACATAGCTCCATAACTCTGTGATTAGTGTATCGCTGTTACGGTACTGCACAAAAGTACATAGCTCCATAACTCAGTGATTTGTGTAGCGCTGTTACGGTACTGCACACAAGTACATAGCTCCATAACTCAGTGATTTGTGTACTGCTGTTATGGTACTGCACACAAGTACATAGCTCCATAACTCAGTTACCTGTGTAGCGCTGTTACGTTACTGCACACAAGTACATAGCTCCATAACTCAGTGACTAGTGTAGCGCTGTTATGTACTGCACACAAGTACATAGCTCCAAAACTTGGTGATTTGTGTACTGCTGTTATGGTACTGCACACAAGTACATAGCTCCATAACTCAGTGACTTGTGTAGCGCTGTTACTGTAAAGCACACAAGTACATAGCTCCATAACTCAGTGATTTGTGTAGCGCTGTTACTGTACTGCACACAAGTACATAGCTCCATAGCTCAGTGATTAGTGTAGCGCTGTTACAGTACTGCACACAAGTACATTGCTCCATAACTCAGTGATTTGTGTAGCACTGTTACGGTACTGCACACAAGTACATAGTTCCATAACTCAGTGATTTGTGTAGCGCTGTTACTGTACTGCACACAAGTACATAGCTCCATAACTCAGTGATTTGTGTAGCGCTGTTACGGTACTGCACAAAAGTACATAGCTCCATAACTCAGTGATTTGTGTAGCGCTGTTAGGGTACTGCACACAAGTACATAGCTCCATAACTCAGTGATTAGTGTAGAACTGTTACGGTACTGCACAAAAGTACATAGCTCCATATCTCAGTGATTTGTGTAGAGCTGTTACGGTACTGCACACAATTACATAGCTCCATAACTCAGTGATTTGAGTAGCGCTGTTACTGTACTGCACACAAGTACATAGCTCCATAACTCAGTGATTTGTGTAGCGCTGTTACTGTACTGCAGACAAGTACATTGCTCCATAGCTCAGTGATTTGTGTAGCGCTGTTACAGTACTGCACACAAGTACATATCTCCATAGCACAGTGATTAGTGTAGCGCTGTTACGGTACTGCACACAAGTAGATAGCTCCATAACTCAGTGATTTGTGTAGCGCTGTTACGGTACTGCACACCAGTACATAGCTCCATAACTCAGTGATTTGTGTAGCGCTGTTACAGTACTGCACACAAGTACAAAGCTCCATATCTCAGTGATTAGTGTAGTGCTGTTACGGTCCTGCACACAAGTACATAGCTCCATAGCTCAGTGATTAGTGTAGCGCTGTTACTGTACTGCACACAAGTACATAGCTCCATAACTCAGTGATTTGTGTAGCGCTGTTACTGTACTGCACACAAGTACATAGCTCCATAATTCAGTGATTTGTGTAGCGCTGTTACTGTACTGCACACAATTACATAGCTCCATAACTCAGTGATTTGTGTTGCGCTGTTACGGTACTGCACACAAGTACGTAGCTCCATAACTCAGTGATTTGTGTAGCGCTGTTATGGTACAGCACACAAGTACATAGCTCCATAACTCAGTGATTTGTGTAGCGCTGTTACGGTACTGCACACAAGTACATAGCTCCATAACTCAGTGATTTGTGTAGCGCTGTTACGGTACTGCACACAAGTACATAACTCCATAACTCAGTGACTTGTGTAGCGCTGTTACGGTACTGCACACAAGTACATAGCTCCATAACTCAGTGATTAGTGTAGCGCTGTTACTGTACTGCACACAAGTACATAGCTCCATAACTCAGTGATTAGTGTAGCGCTGTAACGGTACTGCACACAATTACATAGCTCCATAACTCAGTGATTGTGTAGCGCTGTTACTGTACTGCACACAAGTACATAGCTCCATAGCTCAGTGATTAGTGTAGCACTGTTACAGTACTGCACACAAGTACATAGCTCCATAACTAAGTGATTAGTGTAGCGCTGTTACGGTACTGCACACAAGTACATAGCTCCATAACTCAGTGATTAGTGTAGCGCTGTTACGGTACTGCACACAAGTACATAGCTCCATAACTCAGTGATTTGTGTACCGCTGTTACTGTACTGCACACAAGTACATAGCTCCATAACTCAGTGTTTTGTTTAGCGCTGTTACTGTAAAGCACACAAGTACATAGCACCATAACTCAGTGATTTGTGTAGCGCTGTTACTGTACTGCACACAAGTACATAGCTCCATAGCTCAGTGATTAGTGTAGCGCTGTTACAGTACTGCACACAAGTACATAGCTCCATAACTTAGTGATTTGTGTAGCGCTGTTACGGTACTGCACACAAGTACATAGCTCCATAACTCAGTGATTTGTGTAGCGCTGTTAGGGTACTGCACACAAGTACATAGCTCCATAGCTCAGTGATTAGTGTAGCACTGTTACGGTACTGCACAAAAGTACATAGCTCCATATCTCAGTGATTTGTGTAGAGCTGTTACGGTACTGCACACAATTACATAGCTCCATAACTCAGTGACTTGTGTAGTGCTGTTACGGTACTGCACACAAGTACATAGCTCCATATCTCAGTGATTTGAGTAGCGCTGTTACTGTACTGCACACAAGTACATAGCTCCATAACTCAGTGATTTGTGTAGCGCTGTTACTGTACTGCAGACAAGTACATTGCTCCATAGCTCAGTGATTTGTGTAGCGCTGTTACAGTACTGCACACAAGTACATATCTCCATAGCACAGTGATTAGTGTAGCGCTGTTACGGTACTGCACACAAGTACATATCTCCATAGCACAGTGATTAGTGTAGCGCTGTTACAGTACTGCACACAAGTACATGGCTCCATAACTCAGTGATTTGTGTAGCGCTGTTACGGTACTGCACACGGGTACATAGCTCCATAGCTCAGTGATTTGTGTAGCGCTGTTACAGTATTGCACACAAGTACAAAGCTCCATAGCTCAGTGATTAGTGTAGTGCTGTTACGGTCCTGCACACAAGTACATAGCTCCATAGCTCAGTGATTAGTGTAGCGCTGTTACTGTACTGCACACAAGTACATAGCTCCATAACTCAGTGATTTGTGTGGCGCTGTTACTGTACTGCACACAAGTACATAGCTCCATAACTCAGTGATTTGTGTGGCGCTGTTACGGTACTGCACACAAGTACATAGCTCCATAACTCAGTGATTAGTGTGGCACTGTTACTGTACTGCACACAAGTACATAGCTCCATAACTCAGTGATTTGTGTGGCGCTGTTACTGTACTGCACACAAGTACATAGCTCCATAACTCAGTGATTTGTGTAGCGCTGTTACTGTACTGCACACAAGTACATAGCTCCATAACTCAGTGATTTGTGTAGCGCTGTTACGGTACTGCACACAAGTACATAGCTCCATAGCTCAGTGATTAGTGTAGCACTGTTACTGTACTGCACACAAGTACATAGCTCCATAACTCAGTGATTTGTGTAGCGCTGTTACGGTACTGCAAACAAGTACATAGCTCCATAACTCTGTGATTAGTGTATCGCTGTTACTGTACTGCACACAAGTACATAGCTCCATAACTCAGTGATTTGTGTAGCGCTGTTACAGTACTGCACACAAGTACATAGCTCCATAACTCAGTGATTTGTGTAGCGCTGTTACGGTACTGCACACAAGTACATAGCTCCATAACTCAGTGATTTGTGTAGCGCTGTTAGGGTACTGCACACAAGTACATAGCTCCATAGCTCAGTGATTAGTGTAGCACTGTTACGGTACTGCACAAAAGTACATAGCTCCATATCTCAGTGATTTGTGTAGAGCTGTTACGGTACTGCACACAATTACATAGCTCCATAACTCAGTGACTTGTGTAGTGCTGTTACGGTACTGCACACAAGTACATAGCTCCATATCTCAGTGATTTGAGTAGCGCTGTTACTGTACTGCACACAAGTACATAGCTCCATAACTCAGTGATTTGTGTAGCGCTGTTACTGTACTGCAGACAAGTACATTGCTCCATAGCTCAGTGATTTGTGTAGCGCTGTTACAGTACTGCACACAAGTACATATCTCCATAGCACAGTGATTAGTGTAGCGCTGTTACGGTACTGCACACAAGTAGATAGCTCCATAACTCAGTGATTTGTGTATCGCTGTTACGGTACTGCACACCAGTACATAGCTCCATATCTCAGTGATTTGTGTAGCGCTGTTACAGTACTGCACACAAGTACATGGCTCCATAACTCAGTGATTTGTGTAGCGCTGTTACGGTACTGCACACGGGTACATAGCTCCATAACTCAGTGATTTGTGTAGCGCTGTTACAGTATTGCACACAAGTACAAAGCTCCATAGCTCAGTGATTAGTGTAGTGCTGTTACGGTCCTGCACACAAGTACATAGCTCCATAGCTCAGTGATTAGTGTAGCGCTGTTACTGTACTGCACACAAGTACATAGCTCCATAACTCAGTGATTTGTGTGGCGCTGTTACTGTACTGCACACAAGTACATAGCTCCATAACTCAGTGATTTGTGTGGCGCTGTTAAGGTACTGCACACAAGTACATAGCTCCATAACTCAGTGATTAGTGTGGCACTGTTACTGTACTGCACACAAGTACATAGCTCCATAACTCAGTGATTTGTGTGGCGCTGTTACTGTACTGCACACAAGTACATAGCTCCATAACTCAGTGATTTGTGTAGCGCTGTTACTGTACTGCACACAAGTACATAGCTCCATAACTCAGTGATTTGTGTAGCGCTGTTACTGTACTGCAGACAAGTACATTGCTCCATAGCTCAGTGATTTGTGTAGCGCTGTTACAGTACTGCACACAAGTACATATCTCCATAGCACAGTGATTAGTGTAGCGCTGTTACGGTACTGCACACAAGTAGATAGCTCCATAACTCAGTGATTTGTGTATCGCTGTTACGGTACTGCACACCAGTACATAGCTCCATATCTCAGTGATTTGTGTAGCGCTGTTACAGTACTGCACACAAGTACATGGCTCCATAACTCAGTGATTTGTGTAGCGCTGTTACGGTACTGCACATGGGTACATAGCTCCATAACTCAGTGATTTGTGTAGCGCTGTTACAGTATTGCACACAAGTACAAAGCTCCATAGCTCAGTGATTAGTGTAGTGCTGTTACGGTCCTGCACACAAGTACATAGCTCCATAGCTCAGTGATTAGTGTAGCGCTGTTACTGTACTGCACACAAGTACATAGCTCCATAACTCAGTGATTTGTGTGGCGCTGTTACTGTACTGCACACAAGTACATAGCTCCATAACTCAGTGATTTGTGTGGCGCTGTTAAGGTACTGCACACAAGTACATAGCTCCATAACTCAGTGATTAGTGTGGCACTGTTACTGTACTGCACACAAGTACATAGCTCCATAACTCAGTGATTTGTGTGGCGCTGTTACTGTACTGCACACAAGTACATAGCTCCATAACTCAGTGATTTGTGTAGCGCTGTTACTGTACTGCACACAAGTACATAGCTCCATAACTCAGTGATTTGTGTAGCGCTGTTACGGTACTGCACACAAGTACATAGCTCCATAGCTCAGTGATTAGTGTAGCACTGTTACTGTACTGCACACAAGTACATAGCTCCATAACTCAGTGATTTGTGTAGCGCTGTTACGGTACTGCAAACAAGTACATAGCTCCATAACTCTGTGATTAGTGTATCGCTGTTACTGTACTGCACACAAGTACATAGCTCCATAACTCAGTGATTTGTGTAGCGCTGTTACAGTACTGCACACAAGTACATGGCTCCATAACTCAGTGATTTGTGTAGCGCTGTTACGGTACTGCACACGGGTACATAGCTCCATAACTCAGTGATTTGTGTAGCGCTGTTACAGTACTGCACACAAGTACAAAGCTCCATAGCTCAGTGATTAGTGTAGTGCTGTTACGGTCCTGCACACAAGTACATAGCTCCATAACTCAGTGATTAGTGTAGCGCTGTTACAGTACTGCACACAAGTACATAGCTCCTTAACTCAGTAATTTGTGTAGGGCTGTTACTGTAAAGCACACAAGTACATAGCTCCATAACTCAGTGATTTGTGTAGCGCTGTTATGGTACTGCACACAAGTACATAGCTCCATAACTCTGTGATTAGTGTAGCGCTGTTACGGTACTGCACAAAAGTACATAGCTCCATAACTCAGTGATTTGTGTAGCGCTGTTACGGTACTGCACACAAGTACATAGCTCCATAACTCAGTGATTTGTGTAGCGCTGTTACGGTACTGCACACAAGTACATAGCTCCATAACTCAGTGATTTGTGTAGCGCTGTTAGGGTACTGCACACAAGTACATAGCTCCATAACTCAGTGATTAGTGTAGAACTGTTACGGTACTGCACAAAAGTACATAGCTCCATATCTCAGTGATTTGTGTAGAGCTGTTACGGTACTGCACACAATTACATAGCTCCATAACTCAGTGACTTGTGTAGTGCTGTTACGGTACTGCACACAAGTACATAGCTCCATATCTCAGTGATTTGAGTAGCGCTGTTACTGTACTGCACACAAGTACATAGCTCCATAACTCAGTGATTTGTGTAGCGCTGTTACTGTACTGCAGACAAGTACATTGCTCCATAGCTCAGTGATTTGTGTAGCGCTGTTACAGTACTGCACACAAGTACATATCTCCATAGCACAGTGATTAGTGTAGCGCTGTTACGGTACTGCACACAAGTAGATAGCTCCATAACTCAGTGATTTGTGTAGCGCTGTTACGGTACTGCACCCCAGTACATAGCTCCATAACTCAGTGATTTGTGTAGCGCTGTTACAGTACTGCACACAAGTACATGGCTCCATAACTCAGTGATTTGTGTAGCGCTGTTACGGTACTGCACACGGGTACATAGCTCCATAACTCAGTGATTTGTGTAGCGCTGTTACAGTACTGCACACAAGTACAAAGCTCCATATCTCAGTGATTAGTGTAGTGCTGTTACGGTCCTGCACACAAGTACATAGCTCCATAGCTCAGTGATTAGTGTAGCGCTGTTACTGTACTGCACACAAGTACATAGCTCCATAACTCAGTGATTTGTGTAGCGCTGTTACTGTACTGCACACAAGTACATAGCTCCATAACTCAGTGATTTGTGTAGCGCTGTTACTGTACTGCACACAATTACATATCTCCATAACTCAGTGATTTGTGTTGCGCTGTTACGTTACTGCACACAAGTACGTAGCTCCATAACTCAGTGATTTGTGTAGCGCTGTTATGGTACAGCACACAAGTACATAGCTCCATAACTCAGTGATTTGTGTAGCGCTGTTACGGTACTGCACACAAGTACATAACTCCATAACTCAGTGACTTGTGTAGCGCTGTTACGGTACTGCACACAAGTACATAGCTCCATAACTCAGTGATTAGTGTAGCGCTGTTACTGTACTGCACACAAGTACATAGCTCCATAACTCAGTGATTAGTGTAGCGCTGTAACGGTACTGCACACAATTACATAGCTCCATAACTCAGTGATTGTGTAGCGCTGTTACTGTACTGCACACAAGTACATAGCTCCATAGCTCAGTGATTAGTGTAGCGCTGTTACAGTACTGCACACAAGTACATAGCTCCATAACTAAGTGATTAGTGTAGCGCTGTTACGGTACTGCACACAAGTACATAGCTCCATAACTCAGTGATTGTGTAGCGCTGTTACTGTACTGCACACAAGTACATAGCTCCATAACTCAGTGATTTGTGTACCGCTGTTACTGTACTGCACACAAGTACATAGCTCCATAACTCAGTGTTTTGTTTAGCGCTGTTACTGTAAAGCACACAAGTACATAGCACCATAACTCAGTGATTTGTGTAGCGCTGTTACTGTACTGCACACAAGTACATAGCTCCATAGCTCAGTGATTAGTGTAGCGCTGTTACAGTACTGCACACAAGTACATAGCTCCATAACTCAGTGATTTGTGTAGCGCTGTTACGGTACTGCACAAAAGTACATAGCTCCATATCTCAGTGATTTGTGTAGAGCTGTTACGGTACTGCACACAATTACATAGCTCCATAACTCAGTGACTTGTGTAGTGCTGTTACGGTACTGCACACAAGTACATAGCTCCATATCTCAGTGATTTGAGTAGCGCTGTTACTGTACTGCACACAAGTACATAGCTCCATAACTCAGTGATTTGTGTAGTGCTGTTACTGTACTGCAGACAAGTACATTGCTCCATAGCTCAGTGATTTGTGTAGCGCTGTTACAGTACTGCACACAAGTACATATCTCCATAGCACAGTGATTAGTGTAGCGCTGTTACGGTACTGCACACAAGTAGATAGCTCCATAACTCAGTGATTTGTGTATCGCTGTTACGGTACTGCACACCAGTACATAGCTCCATATCTCAGTGATTTGTGCAGCGCTGTTACAGTATTGCACACAAGTACAAAGCTCCATAGCTCAGTGATTAGTGTAGTGCTGTTACGGTCCTGCACACAAGTACATAGCTCCATAGCTCAGTGATTAGTGTAGCGCTGTTACTGTACTGCACACAAGTACATAGCTCCATAACTCAGTGATTTGTGTGGCGCTGTTACTGTACTGCACACAAGTACATAGCTCCATAACTCAGTGATTTGTGTGGCACTGTTACGGTACTGCACACAAGTACATAGCTCCATAACTCAGTGATTAGTGTGGCACTGTTACTGTACTGCACACAAGTACATAGCTCCATAACTCAGTGATTTGTGTGGCGCTGTTACTGTACTGCACACAAGTACATAGCTCCATAACTCAGTGATTTGTGTAGCGCTGTTACTGTACTGCACACAAGTACATAGCTCCATAACTCAGTGATTTGTGTAGCGCTGTTACGGTACTGCACACAAGTACATAGCTCCATAGCTCAGTGATTAGTGTAGCACTGTTACTGTACTGCACACAAGTACATAGCTCCATAACTCAGTGATTTGTGTAGCGCTGTTACGGTACTGCAAACAAGTACATAGCTCCATAACTCTGTGATTAGTGTATCGCTGTTACTGTACTGCACACAAGTACATAGCTCCATAACTCAGTGATTTGTGTAGCGCTGTTACAGTACTGCACACAAGTACATAGCTCCATAACTCAGTGATTTGTGTAGCGCTGTTACGGTACTGCACACCAGTACATAGCTCCATATCTCAGTGATTTGTGTAGCGCTGTTACAGTACTGCACACAAGTACATGGCTCCATAACTCAGTGATTTGTGTAGCGCTGTTACGGTACTGCACACGGGTACATAGCTCCATAACTCAGTGATTTGTGTAGCGCTGTTACAGTATTGCACACAAGTACAAAGCTCCATAGCTCAGTGATTAGTGTAGTGCTGTTACGGTCCTGCACACAAGTACATAGCTCCATAGCTCAGTGATTAGTGTAGCGCTGTTACTGTACTGCACACAAGTACATAGCTCCATAACTCAGTGATTTGTGTGGCGCTGTTACTGTACTGCACACAAGTACATAGCTCCATAACTCAGTGATTTGTGTGGCGCTGTTACGGTACTGCACACAAGTACATAGCTCCATAACTCAGTGATTAGTGTGGCACTGTTACTGTACTGCACACAAGTACATAGCTCCATAACTCAGTGATTTGTGTGGCGCTGTTACTGTACTGCACACAAGTACATAGCTCCATAACTCAGTGATTTGTGTAGCGCTGTTACTGTACTGCACACAAGTACATAGCTCCATAACTCAGTGATTTGTGTAGCGCTGTTACGGTACTGCACACAAGTACATAGCTCCATAGCTCAGTGATTAGTGTAGCACTGTTACTGTACTGCACACAAGTACATAGCTCCATAACTCAGTGATTTGTGTAGCGCTGTTACGGTACTGCAAACAAGTACATAGCTCCATAACTCTGTGATTAGTGTATCGCTGTTACTGTACTGCACACAAGTACATAGCTCCATAACTCAGTGATTTGTGTAGCGCTGTTACAGTACTGCACACAAGTACATGGCTCCATAACTCAGTGATTTGTGTAGCGCTGTTACGGTACTGCACACGGGTACATAGCTCCATAACTCAGTGATTTGTGTAGCGCTGTTACAGTACTGCACACAAGTACAAAGCTCCATAGCTCAGTGATTAGTGTAGTGCTGTTACGGTCCTGCACACAAGTACATAGCTCCATAACTCAGTGATTAGTGTAGCGCTGTTACAGTACTGCACACAAGTACATAGCTCCTTAACTCAGTAATTTGTGTAGGGCTGTTACTGTAAAGCACACAAGTACATAGCTCCATAACTCAGTGATTTGTGTAGCGCTGTTATGGTACTGCACACAAGTACATAGCTCCATAACTCTGTGATTAGTGTAGCGCTGTTACGGTACTGCACACAAGTACATAGCTCCATAACTCAGTGATTTGTGTAGCGCTGTTACGGTACTGCACACAAGTACATAGCTCCATAACTCAGTGATTTGTGTAGCGCTGTTACGGTACTGCACACAAGTACATAGCTCCATAACTCAGTGATTTGTGTACTGCTGTTATGGTACTGCACACAAGTACATAGCTCCATAACTCAGTTACCTGTGTAGCGCTGTTACGTTACTGCACACAAGTACATAGCTCCATAACTCAGTGACTAGTGTAGCGCTGTTATGTACTGCACACAAGTACATAGCTCCATAACTTGGTGATTTGTGTACTGCTGTTATGGTACTGCAGACAAGTACATAGCTCCATAACTCAGTGATTAGTGTAGCGCTGTTACTGTACTGCACACAATTACATAGCTCCATAACTCAGTGATTTGTGTAGCGCTGTTACGGTACTGCACACAAGTACATAGCTCCATAACTCAGTGATTAGAGTAGCGCTGTTACTGTACTGCACACAAGTACATAGCTCCATAACTCAGTGTTTTGTGTAGCGCTGTTACTGTAAAGCACACAAGTACATAGCTCCATAACTCAGTGATTTGTGTAGCGCTGTTACTGTACTGCACACAAGTACATAGCTCCATAGCTCAGTGATTAGTGTAGCGCTGTTACAGTACTGCACACAAGTACATTGCTCCATAACTCAGTGATTTGTGTAGCAATGTTACGGTACTGCACACAAGTACATAGTTCCATAACTCAGTGATTTGTGTAGCGCTGTTACTGTATTGCACACAAGTACATAGCTCCATAACTCAGTGATTTGTGTAGCGCTGTTACGGTACTGCACACAAGTACATAGCTCCATAACTCAGTGATTTGTGTAGCGCTGTTAGGGTACTGCACACAAGTACATAGCTCCATAACTCAGTGATTAGTGTAGCACTGTTACGGTACTGCACAAAAGTACATAGCTCCATATCTCAGTGATTTGTGTAGAGCTGTTACGGTACTGCACACAATTACATAGCTCCATAACTCAGTGACTTGTGTAGTGCTGTTACGGTACTGCACACAAGTACATAGCTCCATATCTCAGTGATTTGAGTAGCGCTGTTACTGTACTGCACACAAGTACATAGCTCCATAACTCAGTGATTTGTGTAGCGCTGTTACTGTACTGCAGACAAGTACATTGCTCCATAGCTCAGTGATTTGTGTAGCGCTGTTACAGTACTGCACACAAGTACATATCTCCATAGCACAGTGATTAGTGTAGCGCTGTTACGGTACTGCACACAAGTAGATAGCTCCATAACTCAGTGATTTGTGTAGCGCTGTTACGGTACTGCACACCAGTACATAGCTCCATAACTCAGTGATTTGTGTAGCGCTGTTACAGTACTGCACACAAGTACATGGCTCCATAACTCAGTGATTTGTGTAGCGCTGTTACGGTACTGCACACGGGTACATAGCTCCATAACTCAGTGATTTGTGTAGCGCTGTTACAGTACTGCACACAAGTACAAAGCTCCATATCTCAGTGATTAGTGTAGTGCTGTTACGGTCCTGCACACAAGTACATAGCTCCATAGCTCAGTGATTAGTGTAGCGCTGTTACTGTACTGCACACAAGTACATAGCTCCATAACTCAGTGATTTGTGTGGCGCTGTTACTGTACTGCACACAAGTACATAGCTCCATAACTCAGTGATTTGTGTGGCGCTGTTACGGTACTGCACACAAGTACATAGCTCCATAGCTCAGTGATTAGTGTAGCACTGTTACTGTACTGCACAAAAGTACATAGCTCCATAACTCAGTGATTTGTGTAGCGCTGTTACGGTACTGCACACAAGTACATAGCTCCATAACTCAGTGATTAGTGTAGCGCTGTTACGGTACTGCACACAAGTACATAGCTCCTTAACTCAGTAATTTGTGTAGGGCTGTTACTGTAAAGCACACAAGTACATAGCTCCATAACTCAGTGATTTGTGTAGCGCTGTTATGGTACTGCACACAAGTACATAGCTCCATAACTCTGTGATTAGTGTAGCGCTGTTACGGTACTGCACACAAGTACATAGCTCCATAACTCAGTGATTTGTGTACTGCTGTTATGGTACTGCACACAAGTACATAGCTCCATAACTCAGTTACTTGTGTAGCGCTGTTACGTTACTGCACACAAGTACATAGCTCCATAACTCAGTGACTAGTGTAGCGCTGTTATGTACTGCACACAAGTACATAGCTCCATAACTTGGTGATTTTTGTACTGCTGTTATGGTACTGCACACAAGTACATAGCTCCATAACTCAGTGACTTGTGTAGCGCTGTTACGGTACTGCACACAAGTACATAGCTCCATAACTCAGTGATTAGTGTAGCGCTGTTACTGTACTGCACACAATTACATAGCTCCATAACTCAGTGATTTGTGTAGCGCTGTTACGGTACTGCACACAAGTACATAGCTCCATAACTCAGTGATTAGAGTAGCGCTGTTACGGTACTGCACACAATTACATAGCTCCATAACTCAGTGATTTGTGTAGCGCTGTTACGGTACTGCACACAAGTACAAAGCTCCATATCTCAGTGATTAGTGTAGTGCTGTTACGGTCCTGCACACAAGTACATAGCTCCATAGCTCAGTGATTAGTGTAGCGCTGTTACTGTACTGCACACAAGTACATAGCTCCATAACTCAGTGATTTGTGTGGCGCTGTTACTGTACTGCACACAAGTACATAGCTCCATAACTCAGTGATTTGTGTGGCGCTGTTACGGTACTGCACACAAGTACATAGCTCCATAGCTCAGTGATTAGTGTAGCACTGTTACTGTACTGCACACAAGTACATAGCTCCATAACTCAGTGATTTGTGTAGCGCTGTTACGGTACTGCAAACAAGTACATAGCTCCATAACTCTGTGATTAGTGTATCGCTGTTACTGTACTGCACACAAGTACATAGCTCCATAACTCAGTGATTAGTGTAGTGCTGTTACGGTCCTGCACACAAGTACATAGCTCCATAACTCAGTGATTAGTGTAGCGCTGTTACAGTACTGCACACAAGTACATAGCTCCTTAACTCAGTAATTTGTGTAGGGCTGTTACTGTAAAGCACACAAGTACATAGCTCCATAACTCAGTGATTTGTGTAGCGCTGTTATGGTACTGCACACAAGTACATAGCTCCATAACTCTGTGATTAGTGTAGCGCTGTTACGGTACTGCACACAAGTACATAGCTCCATAACTCAGTGATTTGTGTAGCGCTTTTATGGTACTGCACACAAGTACATAGCTCCATAACTCAGTGATTTGTGTACTGCTGTTATGGTACTGCACACAAGTACATAGCTCCATAACTCAGTTACTTGTGTAGCGCTGTTACGTTACTGCACACAAGTACATAGCTCCATAACTCAGTGACTAGTGTAGCGCTGTTATGTACTGCACACAAGTACATAGCTCCATAACTTGGTGATTTTTGTACTGCTGTTATGGTACTGCACACAAGTACATAGCTCCATAACTCAGTGACTTGTGTAGCGCTGTTACGGTACTGCACACAAGTACATAGCTCCATAACTCAGTGATTAGTGTAGCGCTGTTACTGTACTGCACACAATTACATAGCTCCATAACTCAGTGATTTGTGTAGCGCTGTTACGGTACTGCACACAAGTACATAGCTCCATAACTCAGTGATTAGAGTAGCGCTGTTACGGTACTGCACACAAGTACATAGCTCCATAACTCAGTGATTTGTGTAGCGCTGTTACTGTACTGCACACAAGTACATAGCTCCATAACTCAGTGATTTGTGTAGCGCTGTTACTGTACTGCACACAATTACATTAGGTGTGAGCGGGTTCGGATTTCTGAAATCCGAACCCCCCCGAGCCCCCCCGATCCGAGTCCGATCCGAGTCAGGCTCGACTTTTCCCGCCTGACTCGGATCTGAAATCGAGGCAAAACGTCATCTTCCCGCCTTCCGAGTCTCGCGGGTTTTGGATCCTATATAAGGTACACACGTCGGCGCCATTTTCTCACTCGGCTGTGGACAGTGAAGAGGGAGGGTGGGAGTTAGGGCTGTGTAGTGTAGTGTAGTGTAGTGCTGCTGTTGTCCACTACTTCAAAGTCCATAGGGGCTGGCTGTGTTGTGCTGTGCTGCTGTTGTTAATAGGGGCTGTGTCCACTACTTCAAAGTCCATAGGGGCTGGCTGGACTGTGTTGTGCAGTCAGTTCTCCATAGGGGCTGTGTACACTCCAAAGTCCTGTGCAGTGTCCCAGTCCTAAAGGGGTGCTGAAGTGTTGTCCAGGGGGTGCTCTGTCCATCAGGGGTGCTCCCCCCAAGTGCTAAAAAAATAATATATTTTCTGTGTTTGTGAATTGTGTGCGCAGTAGCCGCACGTGCATCAACAAAGTAGTGCCAAGCGTGCGCCTGTGTCATAAGTAAAGGGCCGGCTGGCTTGACCGTTAAGGGGGCTGTAACCCCCGAAAGTACACTCCAGTCCAAACCAAAAAAAAAATTATTTTCTGTGTTTGTGAATTGTGTGCGCAGTAGCCGCACGTGCATCAACAAAGTAGTGCCAAGCGTGCGCCTGTGTCATAAGTAAAGGGCCGGCTGGCTTGACCGTTAAGGGTGCTGTAACCCCCAAAGTACACTCCAGTCCAAACCAAAAAAAAAATTATTTTCTGTGTTTGTGAATTGTGTGCACAGTAGCCGCACGTGCATCAACAAAGTAGTGCCAAGCGTGCGCCTGTGTCATAAGTAAAGGGCTGGCTGGCTTGACCGTTAAGGGTGCTGTAACCCCCGAAAGTACACTCCAGTCCAAACCAAAAAAAAAATTATTTTCTGTGTTTGTGAATTGTGTGCGCAGTAGCCGCATATGCATCAACAAAGTAGTGCCAAGCGTGCGCCTGTGTCATAAGTAAAGGGCCGGCTGGCTTGACCATTAAAGGGTGCTGTAACCCCCAAAGTACACTCCAGTCCAAACCAAAAAAAAAAATATTTTCTGTGTTTGTGAATTGTGTGCGCAGTAGCCGCACGTTCATCAACAAAGTAGTGCCAAGCGTGCGCCTGTGTCATAAGTAAAGGGCCGGCTGGCTTGACCGTTAAGGGTGCTGTAACCCCCGAAAGTACACTCCAGTCCAAACCAAAAAAAAAATTATTTTCTGTGTTTGTGAATTGTGTGCGCAGTAGCCGCATGTGCATCAAGAAAGTAGTGCCAAGCGTGCGCCTGTGTCATAAGTAAAGGGCTGGCTGGCTTGACCGTTAAGGGTGCTGTAACCCCCGAAAGTACACTCCAGTCCAAACCAAAAAAAAAATTATTTTCTGTGTTTGTGAATTGTGTGCGCAGTAGCCGCACGTGCATCAACAAAGTAGTGCCAAGCGTGCGCCTGTGTCATAAGTAAAGGGCCGGCTGGCTTGACCATTAAGGGTGCTGTAACCCCCGAAAGTACACTCCAGTCCAAACCAAAAAAAAAATTATTTTCTGTGTTTGTGAATTGTGTGCGCAGTAGCCGCACGTGCATCAACAAAGTAGTGCCAAGCGTGCGCCTGTGTCATAAGTAAAGGGCCGGCTGGCTAGACCGTTAAAGGGTGCTGTATCCCCCGAAAGTACACTCCAGTCCAAACCAAAAAAAAAATTATTTTCTGTGTTTGTGAATTGTGTGCGCAGTAGCCGCACGTGCATCAACAAAGTAGTGCCAAGCGTGCGCCTGTGTAATAAGTAAAGGGCCGGCTGGCTTGACCGTTAAGGGTGCTGTAACCCCCGAAAATACACTCCAGTCCAAACCAAAAAAAAAATTATTTTCTGTGTTTGTGAATTGTGTGCGCAGTAGCCGCACGTGCATCAACAAAGTAGTGCCAAGCGTGCGCCTGTGTCATAAGTAAAGGGCCGGCTGGCTAGACCGTTAAAGGGTGCTGTATCCCCCGAAAGTACACTCCAGTCCAAACCAAAAAAAAAATTATTTTCTGTGTTTGTGAATTGTGTGCGCAGTAGCCGCACGTGCATCAACAAAGTAGTGCCAAGCGTGCGCCTGTGTCATAAGTAAAGGGCCGGCTGGCTTGACCGTTAAAGGGTTCTGTAACCCCCAAAGTACACTCCAAACCAAAAAAATATATATTTTCTGTGTTTGTGACTTGTGTGCACTGTGGCTGCACGTGCATCAACAAAGGAGCAGCGCCAAGCGTGCGCCTGTGTCCCATAAGTAAAGAGCCGGCTGGCTCATTTCTTAAAGGGTGGTGTAACCCACAAAGTGCACTACTCTCCAGCAAAAATAAAAAAATATTTTCTGTGTTTGTGTGCGCTTTAGCCGCACGTATATATATCAATATAACATAAATGGAGGACCAAACTTTCTCCGATAAAAATAAAATAGGGAAAGATCAAGAACCACTTCCTCCTAGTGCTGTTGCTGCTGCTGGGAGTTGTTCATCATCCCAGAGAGGAAGTAGGAACATCACTACTTTTACTAAACAATTGACCCTCCAACAGTCCCTAGCGATGAGGATGAAGTACGACAGCAGTCATCCTGAAGCAAAACGTATAACTGAGGCCTTGACTGCTATGTTGGTGTTAGACGTGCGTCCGGTATCCGACATTAGTGCAGTGGGATTTAGACAATTGATGGAGGTAGTGTGTCCTCGGTTCCAAATCCCGTCTAGATTCCACCTGCATCCTCAAAGCAGCAGCGACAAGCGTGCGTCTGTCTGTTAAAGGGTGGTGACACCCTCAAAGTGTGCTACACAAACAATTAAAATATTGTTCTTTTTTTTTCTGTCTTTGTGAATTGTGTGGGCTGTAGCCGCACCTGCATCCTTAAAGCAGCAGCAACAAGCGTGCGTCTGTCTGTTAAAGGGTGGTGACACCCTCACAGTGTGCTACACAAACAATTAAAATATTGTTCTTTTTTTTTCGGTCTTTGTGAAATGTGTGGGCTGTAGCCGCACCTGCATCCTTAAAGCAGCAGCGACAAGCGTGCGTCTGTCTGTTAAAGGGTGGTGTAACTCTCAAAGTGCTCCAAAAAATAAAAAACTATTTTTTTAATGTGTTTGTGACTTGTGTGCGATGTAGCCGCACTTACATCTTTAAAGCAGCAGCGACAAGCGTGCGTCTGTCTTTTAAAGGGTGGTGACACCCTCGAAGTGTGCTACACAAACAATAAAAATATTCTTCTTCTTTTTTCTGTCTTTGTGAATTGTGTGGGCTGTAGCCGCACCTGCATCCTTAAAGCAGCAGCGACAAGCGTGCGTCTGTCTGTTAAAGGGTGGTGAACCCTCAAAGTGTGCTACACAAACAATTAAAATATTGTTCTTTTTTTTTTCTGTCTTTGTGAATTGTGTGGGCTGTAGCCGCAACTGCATCCTTAAAGCAGCAGCGACAAGCGTGCATCTGTCTGTTAAAGGGTGGTGACACCCTCACAGTGTGCTACACAAACAATAAAAATATTCTTCTTTTTTTTTCTGTCTATGTGAATTGTGTGGGCTGTAGCCGCACCTGCATCCTTAAAGCAGCAGCGACAAGCGTGCGTCTGTCTGTTAAAGGGTGGTGACACCTCAAAGTGTTCTACAGAAACAATTAAAATATTGTTCTTTTTTTTCGGTCTTTGTGAAATGTGTGGGCTGTAGCCGCACCTGCATCCTTAAAGCAGCAGCGACAAGCATGCGTCTGTCTGTTAAAGGGTGGTGTAACTCTCAAAGTGCTCCAAAAAATAAAAAACTATTTTTTTAATGTGTTTGTGACTTGTGTGCGATGTAGCCGCACTTGCATCCTCAAAGCAGCAGCGACAAGCGTGCGTCTGTCTGTTAAAGGGTGGTGACACCCTCAAAGTGTGCTACACAAACAATAAAAATATTCTTCTTTTTTCTGTCTTTGTGAATTGTGTGGGCTGTAGCCGCACCTGCATCCTTAAAGCAGCAGCGACAAGCGTGCGTCTGTCTGTTAAAGGGTGGTGACACCTCAAAGTGTTCTACAGAAACAATTAAAATATTGTTCTTTTTTTTCCGGTCTTTGTGAAATGTGTGGGCTGTAGCCGCACCTGCATCCTTAAAGCAGCAGCGACAAGCGTGCGTCTGTCTGTTAAAGGGTGGTGTAACTCTCAAAGTGCTCCCAAAAATAAAAAACTATTTTTTTAATGTGTTTGTGACTTGTGTGCGATGTAGCCGCACTTGCATCCTCAAAGCAGCAGCGACAAGCGTGCGTCTGTCTGTTAAAGGGTGGTGACACCCTCAAAGTGTGCTACACAAACAATAAAAATATTCTTCTTTTTTCTGTCTTTGTGAATTGTGTGGGCTGTAGCCGCACCTGCATCCTTAAAGCAGCAGCGACAAGCGTGCGTCTGTCTGTTAAAGGGTGGTGACACCCTCAAAGTGTGCTACACAAACAATTAAAATATTTTTCTTCTTTTTTCTGTCTTTGTGAATTGTGTGGGCTGTAGCCGCACTTGCATCCTCAAAGCAGCAGCGACAAGCGTGCGTCTGACTGTTAAAGGGTGGTGTAACCCTCAAAGTGTGCTCCACAAACAATAAAAATATTCTTTTTTTTTTCTGTCTTTGTGAATTGTGTGGGCTGTAGCCGCACTTGAATCCTCAAAGCAGCAGCGACAAGCGTGCGTCTGTCTGTTAAAGGATTACATCAGTGACAGAATCCAAGTAGGCATGTCAGACAGTCCGTACCTGTACTGGCAGGAAAAAGAAGCAATTTGGAGGTCCCTGTACAAACTGGCTCTATTTTACCTGAGTTGCCCCCCCTCCAGTGTGTACTCCGAAAGAGTGTTTAGTGCAGCCGGGAACCTTGTCAGCGAAAGGCGTAGGAGGTTGCTTCCACAAAATGTGGAGAAGATGATGTTCATAAAATGAATTATCAACTCTTCCAGGGAGACCAGCCTCCAGAACGTACAGAGGGACCTGTGGTTCCTGCAGGGACGAATTAATACTCTGTGAGGATGAGGATGTACACACTGAAGAGGGTGAGGAATCGGTGGATGTGGTGGATGAGGATGACATCTTGCCTCCGTAGAGCCAGTTTGTGCAGGGACAGATAAATTGCCAGCTTGTTTTGTGGGGGCCCAAACGAACCAATCATTTCAGCCACAGTTGTGTGGCAGACCCTGGCGCTGAAATGATTGGTTTGTTAAAGTGTGCATGTCCTGTTTATACAACATAAGGGTGGGTGGGAGGGCCCAAGGACAATTCCATCTTGCACCTCTTTTTTTTCTTTGCATTATGTACAGTTTGGGGCCTAGTTTTTCAATGCCATCCTGTCTGCCACTGCAGTTTCATGCCTAGATGGGTCACGTGTTTGTGCCGCCCACTCGTGTCGCTTAGCATAGTCATCCAGCTACCTCGGTGCAACCTTTTGGACATAAAAACACTATTGTGAGGTGTGAGGTATTCAGAATAGACTGGAAATGAGTGGAAATTAAGGTTATTGAGGTTAATAATAGCATAGGAGCAGAAAAACCTACAAATTCTGTGATTTTAGCTGTTTTTATGCTTTTTTAAAAAAAATACAGATCCAAAACACAAAACCCAGAACCCAAAACACGGAAGGGTGGTTTTGGCAAAACCAATCCAGATCCAAAACACGAAGAAAGATCCAGATCCAAAACCAAAACACAAAACACGAAAAGTGGCCGGTGCACACCCCTAAATTACAAAGCTCCATAACTCAGTGATTTGTGTAGCGCTGTTTCCGGTACTGCACACAAGTACATAGCTCCATAACTCAGTGATTTGTGTAGCGCGGTTACGGTACTGCACACAAGTACATAGCTCCATAACTCAGTGATTTGTCTAGCGCGGTTACGGTACTGCACACAAGTACATAGCTCCATAACTCAGTGATATGTGTAGCGCTGTTACTGTACTGCACACAAGTACATAGCTCCATAACTCAGTGATTTGTGTAGCGCTGTTACGGTACTGCACACAAGTACATAGCTCCATAACTCAGTGATTTGTGTAGCGCTGTTACTGTACTGCACACAAGTACATAGCTCCATAACTCAGTGATTTGTGTAGCGCTGTTACGGTACTGCACACAAGTACATAACTCCATAACTCAGTGACTTGTGTAGCGCTGTTACGGTACTGCACACAAGTACATAGCTCCATAAATCAGTGATTTGTGTAGCGCTGTTAGGGTACTGCACACAAGTACATAGCTCCATAACTCAGTGATTTGTGTAGCGCTGTTACGGTACTGCACACAAGTACATAGCTCCATAACTCAGTGAATAGTGTAGCGCTGTTACGGTACTGAACACAAGTACATAGCTCCATAACTCAGTGATTTGTGTAGCGCTGTTAGGGTACTGCACACAAGTACATAGCTCCATAGCTCAGTGATTTGTGTAGCGCTGTTACGGTACTGCACACAAGTACATAGCTCCATAACTCAGTGATTTGTGTAGCGCTGTTACTGTACTGCACACAAGTACATAGCTCCATAACTTAGAGATTTGTATAGCGCTGTTAGGGTACTGCACACAAGTACATAGCTCCATAACTCAGTGACTTGTGTAGCGCTGTTACAGTACTGCACACAAGTACATAGCTCCATAACTCAGTGATTTGTGTAGAGCTGTTACAGTACTGCACACAATTACATAGCTCCATAACTCAAAGATTTGTGTAGCGCTGTTACTGTACTGCACACAATTACATAGCTCCATAACTCAGTGATTTGTGTAGCGCTGTTACGGTACTGTACACAAGTACATAGCTCCATAGCTCAGTGATTAGTGTAGCGCTGTTACGGTACTGCACACAAGTACATAGCTCCATAGCTCAGTGATTAGTGTAGCGCTGTTACGGTACTGCACACAAGTACATAGCTCCATAACTCAGTGATTTGTGTAGCGCTGTTACTGTACTACACACAATTACTTAGCTCCATAACTCAGTGATTTGTGTAGCGCTGTTACGGTACTGTACACAAGTACATAGCTCCATAGCTCAGTGATTAGTGTAGCGCTGTTACAGTACTGCACACAAGTACATAGCTATATAGCTCAGTGATTAGTGTAGCGCTGTTACAGTACTGCACACAAGTACATAGTTCCATAACTCAGTGATTTGTGTAGCGCTGTTACAGTACTGCACACAAGTACATAGCTCCATAACTCAGTGATTTGTGTAGCGCTGTTACGGTACTGCACACAAGTACATAGCTCCATAACTCAGTGACTAGTGTAGCGCTGTTACGGTACTGCACACAAGTACATAGTTCCATAACTCAGTGATTTGTGTAGCGCTGTTACTGTACTGCACACAAGTACATAGCTCCATAACTCAGTGATTATTGTAGCGCTGTTATGGTACTGCACACAAGTACATAGCTCCATAACTTGGTGATTTGTGTACTGCTGTTATGGTACTGCACACAAGTACATAGCTCCATAACTCAGTGACTTGTGTGGCGCTGTTACTGTACTGCACACAAGTACATGGCTCCATAACTCAGTGATTTGTGTGGCGCTGTTACGGTACTGCACACAAGTACATAGCTCCATAGCTCAGTGATTAGTGTAGCACTGTTTCTGTACTGCACACAAGTACATAGCTCCATAACTCAGTGATTTGTGTAGCGCTGTTACGGTACTGCAAACAAGTACATAGCTCCATAACTCTGTGATTAGTGTATCGCTGTTACTGTACTGCACACAAGTACATAGCTCCATAACTCAGTGATTAGTGTAGCGCTGTTACAGTACTGCACACAAGTACATAGCTCCTTAACTCAGTAATTTGTGTAGGGCTGTTACTGTAAAGCACACAAGTACATAGCTCCATAACTCAGTGATTTGTGTAGCGCTGTTATGGTACTGCACACAAGTACATAGCTCCATAACTCTGTGATTAGTATAGCGCTGTTACGGTACTGCACACAAGTACATAGCTCCATAACTCAGTGATTTGTGTAGCGCTTTTATGGTACTGCACACAAGTACATAGCTCCATAACTCAGTGATTTGTGTACTGCTGTTATGGTACTGCACACAAGTACATAGCTCCATAACTCAGTTACTTGTGTAGCGCTGTTACGTTACTGCACACAAGTACATAGCTCCATAACTCAGTGACTAGTGTAGCGCTGTTATGTACTGCACACAAGTACATAGCTCCATAACTTGGTGATTTTTGTACTGCTGTTATGGTACTGCACACAAGTACATAGCTCCATAACTCAGTGACTTGTGTAGCGCTGTTACGGTACTGCACACAAGTACATAGCTCCATAACTCAGTGATTAGTGTAGCGCTGTTACTGTACTGCACACAATTACATAGCTCCATAACTCAGTGATTTGTGTAGCGCTGTTACGGTACTGCACACAAGTACATAGCTCCATAACTCAGTGATTAGAGTAGCGCTGTTACGGTACTGCACACAAGTACATAGCTCCATAACTCAGTGATTTGTGTAGCGCTGTTACTGTACTGCACACAATTACATTAGGGGTGAGCGGGTTCGGATTTCTGAAATCCGAACCCCCCCGAGCCCCCCCGATCCGAGTCCGATCCGAGTCAGGCTCGACTTTTCCCGCCTGACTCGGATCTGAAATCGAGGCAAAACGTCATCTTCCCGCCTTCCGAGTCTCGCGGGTTTTGGATCCTATATAAGGTACACACATCGGCGCCATTTTCTCACTCGGCTGTGGACAGTGAAGAGGGAGGGTGGGAGTTAGGGCTGTGTAGTGTAGTGTAGTGTAGTGCTGCTGTTGTCCACTACTTCCAAGTCCATAGGGGCTGGCTGTGTTGTGCTGTGCTGCTGTTGTTAATAGGGGCTGTGTCCACTACTTCAAAGTCCATAGGGGCTGGCTGGACTGTGTTGTGCAGTCAGTTCTCCATAGGGGCTGTGTCCACTCCAAAGTCCTGTGCAGTGTCCCAGTCCTAAAGGGGTGCTGAAGTGTTGTCCAGGGGGTGCTCTGTCCATCAGGGGTGCTCCCCCCAAGTGCTAAAAAAATAATATATTTTCTGTGTTTGTGAATTGTGTGCGCAGTAGCCGCACGTGCATCAACAAAGTAGTGCCAAGCGTGCGCCTGTGTCATAAGTAAAGGGCCGGCTGGCTTGACCGTTAAGGGTGCTGTAACCCCCGAAAGTACACTCCAGTCCAAACCAAAAAAAAAATTATTTTCTGTGTTTGTGAATTGTGTGCGCAGTAGCCGCACGTGCATCAACAAAGTAGTGCCAAGCGTGCGCCTGTGTCATAAGTAAAGGGCCGGCTGGCTTGACCGTTAAGGGTGCTGTAACCCCCGAAAGTACACTCCAGTCCAAACCAAAAAAAAAATTATTTTCTGTGTTTGTGAATTGTGTGCGCAGTAGCCGCACGTGCATCAACAAAGTAGTGCCAAGCGTGCGCCTGTGTCATAAGTAAAGGGCCGGCTGGCTTGACCGTTAAGGGTGCTGTAACCCCCAAAGTACACTCCAGTCCAAACCAAAAAAAAAATTATTTTCTGTGTTTGTGAATTGTGTGCGCAGTAGCCGCACGTGCATCAACAAAGTAGTGCCAAGCGTGCGCCTGTGTCATAAGTAAATGGCTGGCTGGCTTGACCGTTAAGGGTGCTGTAACCCCCGAAAGTACACTCCAGTCCAAACCAAAAAAAAAATTATTTTCTGTGTTTGTGAATTGTGTGCGCAGTAGCCGCATATGCATCAACAAAGTAGTGCCAAGCGTGCGCCTGTGTCATAAGTAAAGGGCCGGCTGGCTTGACCATTAAAGGGTGCTGTAACCCCCAAAGTACACTCCAGTCCAAACCAAAAAAAAAATTATTTTCTGTGTTTGTGAATTGTGTGCGCAGTAGCCGCACGTTCATCAACAAAGTAGTGCCAAGCGTGCGCCTGTGTCATAAGTAAAGGGCCGGCTGGCTTGACCGTTAAGGGTGCTGTAACCCCCGAAAGTACACTCCAGTCCAAACCAAAAAAAAAATTATTTTCTGTGTTTGTGAATTGTGTGCGCAGTAGCCGCATGTGCATCAACAAAGTAGTGCCAAGCGTGCGCCTGTGTCATAAGTAAAGGGCTGGCTGGCTTGACCGTTAAGGGTGCTGTAACCCCCGAAAGTACACTCCAGTCCAAACCAAAAAAAAAATTATTTTCTGTGTTTGTGAATTGTGTGCGCAGTAGCCGCACGTGCATCAACAAAGTAGTGCCAAGCGTGCGCCTGTGTCATAAGTAAAGGGCCGGCTGGCTTGACCATTAAGGGTGCTGTAACCCCCGAAAGTACACTCCAGTCCAAACCAAAAAAAAAATTATTTTCTGTGTTTGTGAATTGTGTGCGCAGTAGCCGCACGTGCATCAACAAAGTAGTGCCAAGCGTGCGCCTGTGTCATAAGTAAAGGGCCGGCTGGCTAGACCGTTAAAGGGTGCTGTATCCCCCGAAAGTACACTCCAGTCAAAACCAAAAAAAAAATTATTTTCTGTGTTTGTGAATTGTGTGCGCAGTAGCCGCACGTGCATCAACAAAGTAGTGCCAAGCGTGCGCCTGTGTCATAAGTAAAGGGCCGGCTGGCTAGACCGTTAAAGGGTGCTGTATCCCCCGAAAGTACACTCCAGTCCAAACCAAAAAAAAAATTATTTTCTGTGTTTGTGAATTGTGTGCGCAGTAGCCGCACGTGCATCAACAAAGTAGTGCCAAGCGTGCGCCTGTGTCATAAGTAAAGGGCCGGCTGGCTTGACCGTTAAAGGGTTCTGTAACCCCCAAAGTACACTCCAAACCAAAAAAATATATATTTTCTGTGTTTGTGACTTGTGTGCACTGTGGCTGCACGTGCATCAACAAAGGAGCAGCGCCAAGCGTGCGCCTGTGTCCCATAAGTAAAGAGCCGGCTGGCTCATTTCTTAAAGGGTGGTGTAACCCACAAAGTGCACTACTCTCCAGCAAAAATAAAAAAATATTTTCTGTGTTTGTGTGCGCTTTAGCCGCACGTATATATATCAATATAACATAAATGGAGGACCAAACTTTCTCCGATAAAAATAAAATAGGGAAAGATCAAGAACCACTTCCTCCTAGTGCTGTTGCTGCTGCTGGGAGTTGTTCATCATCCCAGAGAGGAAGTAGGAACATCACTACTTTTACTAAACAATTGACCCTCCAACAGTCCCTAGCGATGAGGATAAAGTACGACAGCAGTCATCCTGAAGCAAAACGTATAACTGAGGCCTTGACTGCTATGTTGGTGTTAGACGTGCGTCCGGTATCCGACATTAGTGCAGTGGGATTTAGACAACTGATGGAGGTAGTGTGTCCTCGGTTCCAAATCCCGTCTAGATTCCACCTGCATCCTCAAAGCAGCAGCGACAAGCGTGCGTCTGTCTGTTAAAGGGTGGTGACACCCTCAAAGTGTGCTACACAAACAATTAAAATATTGTTCTTTTTTTTTCTGTCTTTGTGAATTGTGTGGGCTGTAGCCGCACCTGCATCCTTAAAGCAGCAGCGACAAGCGTGCGTCTGTCTGTTAAAGGGTGGTGACACCCTCACAGTGTGCTACACAAACAATTAAAATATTGTTCTTTTTTTTTCGGTCTTTGTGAAATGTGTGGGCTGTAGCCGCACCTGCATCCTTAAAGCAGCAGCGACAAGCGTGCGTCTGTCTGTTAAAGGGTGGTGTAACTCTCAAAGTGCTCCAAAAAATAAAAAACTATTTTTTTAATGTGTTTGTGACTTGTGTGCGATGTAGCCGCACTTACATCTTTAAAGCAGCAGCGACAAGCGTGCGTCTGTCTGTTAAAGGGTGGTGACACCCTCGAAGTGTGCTACACAAACAATTAAAATATTGTTCTTTTTTTTTTCTGTCTTTGTGAATTGTGTGGGCTGTAGCCGCACCTGCATCCTTAAAGCAGCAGCGACAAGCGTGCATCTGTCTGTTAAAGGGTGGTGACACCCTCACAGTGTGCTACACAAACAATAAAAATATTCTTCTTTTTTTTTCTGTCTATGTGAATTGTGTGGGCTGTAGCCGCACCTGCATCCTTAAAGCAGCAGCGACAAGCGTGCGTCTGTCTGTTAAAGGGTGGTGACACCTCAAAGTGTTCTACAGAAACAATTAAAATATTGTTCTTTTTTTTCGGTCTTTGTGAAATGTGTGGGCTGTAGCCGCACCTGCATCCTTAAAGCAGCAGCGACAAGCGTGCGTCTGTCTGTTAAAGGGTGGTGTAACTCTCAAAGTGCTCCAAAAAATAAAAAACTATTTTTTTAATGTGTTTGTGACTTGTGTGCGATGTAGCCGCACTTGCATCCTCAAAGCAGCAGCGACAAGCGTGCGTCTGTCTGTTAAAGGGTGGTGACACCCTCAAAGTGTGCTACACAAACAATAAAAATATTCTTCTTTTTTCTGTCTTTGTGAATTGTGTGGGCTGTAGCCGCACCTGCATCCTTAAAGCAGCAGCGACAAGCGTGCGTCTGTCTGTTAAAGGGTGGTGACACCTCAAAGTGTTCTACAGAAACAATTAAAATATTGTTCTTTTTTTTCCGGTCTTTGTGAAATGTGTGGGCTGTAGCTGCACCTGCATCCTTAAAGCAGCAGCGACAAGCGTGCGTCTGTCTGTTAAAGGGTGGTGTAACTCTCAAAGTGCTCCAAAAAATAAAAAACTATTTTTTTAATGTGTTTGTGACTTGTGTGCGATGTAGCCGCACTTGCATCCTCAAAGCAGTAGCGACAAGCGTGCATCTGTCTGTTAAAGGGTGGTGACACCCTCAAAGTGTGCTACACAAACAATAAAAATATTCTTCTTTTTTCTGTCTTTGTGAATTGTGTGGGCTGTAGCCGCACCTGCATCCTTAAAGCAGCAGCGACAAGCGTGCGTCTGTCTGTTAAAGGGTGGTGACACCCTCAAAGTGTGCTACACAAACAATTAAAATATTCTTCTTCTTTTTTCTGTCTTTGTGAATTGTGTGGGCTGTAGCCGCACTTGCATCCTCAAAGCAGCAGCGACAAGCGTGCGTCTGACTGTTAAAGGGTGGTGTAACCCTCAAAGTGTGCTCCACAAACAATAAAAATATTCTTTTTTTTTTCTGTCTTTGTGAATTGTGTGGGCTGTAGCCGCACTTGAATCCTCAAAGCAGCAGCGACAAGCGTGCGTCTGTCTGTTAAAGGATTACATCAGTGACAGAATCCAAGTAGGCATGTCAGACAGTCCATACCTGTACTGGCAGGAAAAAGAAGCAATTTGGAGGTCCCTGTACAAACTGGCTCTATTTTACCTGAGTTGCCCCCCCTCCAGTGTGTAATCCGAAAGAGTGTTTAGTGCAGCCGGGAACCTTGTCAGCGAAAGGCGTAGGAGGTTGCTTCCACAAAATGTGGAGAAGATGATGTTCATAAAATGAATTATCAACTCTTCCAGGGAGACCAGCCTCCAGAACGTACAGAGGGACCTGTGGTTCCTGCAGGGACGAATTAATACTCTGTGAGGATGAGGATGTACACACTGAAGAGGGTGAGGAATCGGTGGATGTGGAGGATGAGGATGACATCTTGCCTCCGTAGAGCCAGTTTGTGCAGGGACAGATAAATTGCCAGCTTGTTTTGTGGGGGCCCAAACGAACCAATCATTTCAGCCACAGTTGTGTGGCAGACCCTGGCGCTGAAATGATTGGTTTGTTAAAGTGTGCATGTCCTGTTTATACAACATAAGGGTGGGTGGGAGGGCCCAAGGACAATTCCATCTTGCACCTCTTTTTTTTCTTTGCATTATGTACAGTTTGGGGCCTAGTTTTTCAATGCCATCCTGTCTGCCACTGCAGTTTCATGCCTAGATGGGTCACGTGTTTGTGCCGCCCACTCGTGTCGCTTAGCATAGTCATCCAGCTACCTCGGTGCAACCTTTTGGACATAAAAACACTATTGTGAGTAGGGATGAGCGGGTTCGGTTCCCTGAGAACCGAACCCACCCGAACTTCGGGGATCCGGGGCGATCCGAGCCCAAGCTCGGATCTCCCTGTCTGCCCCGGATCCCTCTCCCGAGGCAAAACCTCGAGATCTGCTGTCGGATCTCGAGGTTTTGCCTCGAGCGGCCATTTAAAAAAAAATGCCTTTGCCTTTAATGGGCAAAGTGCTGATTGGCTGACAGAGCCGTCTGTCACGGCTCTCAGCCAATCAGCATTATGGTGCTCATTTGCATGTAGCACGGACTCGTGAGATCCGTGCTACATGCATCTGTGTGATTGACAGTGACACAGAGCACAGATGGGTCAGTGAGACCCGTCTGTGCTGCTGTGTATTTCAATGACACAGATGCACGCACGGACCAGGAGATCCGTGCTACTTGCATCTGTGTCATTGACACAGAGCACTAACGGGTCCGTGAGACCCGTCTGTGCTGCTGTGGTAAATAAAAAAAAAAAAACCTGTGTAAAAAGAGAAAAAAATGGCGTCCTCCCCCCCAAAAAAAGAGCAACCAGCCCCGGGCATTAGTGACCCAGTGCTGGGTGTGCTTAAATACAGGGGACAAATGACATAGGGGTCCCCTGTACTTAAACACAACCAGCACCGGGCTAGTCAGAACCAGAGCTGGTTGCCAAAATACGGGGGACAAACGACGTAGGGGTCCCCCGTATTCTGCGCAACCAGCTCTGGGCTCTGATCCGGTCCTGGTTCTGGAAATACAGGGGAAAAAAATGAGTAGGGTTCCCCTGTATGTTCCAGAACCAGCACTGGACTTTTTCTAGCGGGGGGCTGATGCCACAGCCAGGGGAGCCCTTTCACCGGGCCCCCCAGCCGCAGCATCAGCCCTGACCGCTAGTCAGCCCAGGCCGGGGATCCCTGGAGAGCTGGGGACCCCCCCAATAAAGGGGTCACCCTCTCCAGGGCACCCCAGGCCCAGGCTGATAGCCCGGGGCTATCCCCGCCACCCCTGGTGGCGGTGGGTGGCGGGTTGATTGTGTGGTGTGGTGTAAATAAAGAATATCAAACATTGTCTTTACAAGTAGAACTGCAAGTCCCAGCAAGCCTGCCCCGCATGCTGGTACTTGGAGAACCACAAGTACCAGCATGCAGGGCATTAAGGGCCCACTAGTACCTGTAGTTCACCTGTAAAAAAATGTTTAAAAAAAACACAGGACACACACACCGTGACAGTATAAGTTTATTAAACATACATACACACACACACACACATGTACACATACTCACCTATGTAACCCTGTAGCATCGGTCCACTTGTCCGGTAAAGTATCCATAGGGGACCTGTGAAAAAAAACATACTCACCATCTCCTATGCGAGGTTCTGTCCTCTTCGTTCCAAAGTAGGCATCCCCGGACTTGGCAAAAAAAAAAAACGAAAACGCGATCCACGAACTTAGTACCGTTCTATAGAACGGTACTTCCCGAATGAGAGCTTAGCGGCGGGGTATCACCATGGAAACCCCGCTGCTAAGCGTTCATTGGCTGAGAGAGGCCATCTCCCGTCTCTCTCAGCCAATGAACGGCTCCCTCCATTGTAGTCAATGCTGGGAGCCGCAAGGTTATTAAAGTTTACCCTGCGGTTCCCACCATTGACTACAATGGAGGGAGCCGTTCATTGGCTGAGAGACGGGAGATGACCTCTCTCAGCCAATGAACGCTTAGCAGCGGGGTTTCCATGGTGATACCCCGCCGCTAAGCTCTCATTCGGGAAGTACCGTTCTATAGAACGGTACTAAGTTCGTGGATCGCGTTTTCGTTTTTTTTTTTTGCCAAGTCCGGGGATGCCTACTTTGGAACGAAGAGGACAGAACCTCGCATAGGAGATGGTGAGTATGTTTTTTTTCACAGGTCCCCTAGGGATACTTTACCGGACAAGTGGACCGATGCTACAGGTTACATAGGTGAGTATGTGTACATGTGTGTGTGTGTATGTATGTTTAATAAACTTATACTGTCACGGTGTGTGTGTCCTGTGTTTTTTTAAACATTTTTTTTACAGGTGAACTACAGGTACTAGTGGGCCCTTAATGCCCTGCATGCTGGTACTTGTGGTTCTCCAAGTACCAGCATGCGGGGCAGGCTAGCTGGGACTTGCAGTTCTACTTGTAAAGACAATGTTTGATATTCTTTATTTACACCACACCACACAATCAACCCGCCACCCACCGCCACCAGGGGTGGCGGGGATAGCCCCGGGCTATCAGCCTGGGCCTGGGGTGCCCTGGAGAGGGTGATCCCTTTATTGGGGGGGTCCCCAGCTCTCCAGGGATCCCCGGCCTGGGCTGACTAGCGGTCAGGGTTGATGCTGCGGCTGGGGGGCCCGGTGAAAGGGCTCCCCTGGCTGTGGCATCAGCAATCCGCTAGAAAAAGTCCAGTGCTGGTTCTGGAACATACAGGGGAACCCTACTCATTTTTTGTCCCCTATATTTCCAGAACCAGGACCGGATCAGAGCCCAGAGCTGGTTGCGCAGAATACAGGGGACCCCTACGTCGTTTGTCCCCCGTATTTTGGCAACCAGCGCTGGTTCTGACTAGCCCGGTGCTGGTTGTGCTTAAGTACAGGGGACCCCTACGTCGTTTGTCCCCTGTATTTAAGCACACCCAGCACTGGGTTACTAATGCCCGGGGCTGGTTGCTCTTTTTTGGGGGGGTGCACGCCATTTTTTTCTTTTTTTACACAGGTTTTTTTTTTTTTTTTTACCACAGCAGCACAGACGGGTCTCACGGACCTGTCATTGCTCTGTGCCAATCACACAGATGCATGTAGCACGGATCTCCCGGGTTCGTGCTACATGCAAATGGGCACCATAACGCTGATTGGCTTCCTGTCTGCCACTGCAGTGCCACTCCTAGATGGGCCACGTGTTTGTGCCGCCCCCTTGTGTCGCTTAGCATAGTCATCCAGCTTCCTCGGTACAACCTTTTGGCCTAAAAACAATATTGTGAGGTGTGAGGTGTTCAGAATAGAGTGGAAATGAGTGGAAATTAATGTTATTGGGGTTATTAATAGCGTAGGAACAAAAAAAGGCCCATTTATGTGATTTTAGCGGGTTTTTTTTATTTTTTAAGAAAAAATCCAGATCCAAAACACAAAACCCAGAACCCAAAACACGGAAGGGTGGTTTTGGCAAAACCAATCCAGATCCAAAACACGAAGAAAGATCCAGATCCAAAACCAAAACACAAAACACGAAAAGTGTCCGGTGCACACCCCTAATTGTGAGGTGTGAGGTATTCAGAATAGACTGGAAATGAGTGGAAATTAAGGTTATTGTGGTTAATAATAGCATAGGAGCAGAAAAACCTACAAATTCTGTGATTTTAGCTGTTTTTATGCTTTTTTTTAAAAAATACAGATCCAAAACACAAAACCCAGAACCCAAAACACGGAAGGGTGGTTTTGGCAAAACCAATCCAGATCCAAAACACGAAGAAAGATCCAGATCCAAAACCAAAACACAAAACACGAAAAGTGGCCGGTGCACACCCCTAAATTACAAAGCTCCATAACTCAGTGATTTGTGTAGCGCTGTTTCCGGTACTGCACACAAGTACATAGCTCCATAACTCAGTGATTTGCGTAGCGTGGTTACGGTACTGCACACAAGTACATAGCTCCATAACTCAGTGATTTGTCTAGCGCGGTTACGGTACTGCACACAAGTACATAGCTCCATAACTCAGTGATATGTGTAGCGCTGTTACTGTACTGCACACAAGTACATAGCTCCATAACTCAGTGATTTGTGTAGCGCTGTTACGGTACTGCACACAAGTACATAGCTCCATAACTCAGTGATTTGTGTAGCGCTGTTACTGTACTGCACACAAGTACATAGCTCCATAACTCAGTGATTTGTGTAGCGCTGTTACGGTACTGCACACAAGTACATAACTCCATAACTCAGTGACTTGTGTAGCGCTGTTACGGTACTGCACACAAGTACATAGCTCCATAACTCAGTGATTTGTGTAGCGCTGTTAGGGTACTGCACACAAGTACATAGCTCCATAACTCAGTGATTTGTGTAGCGCTGTTACGGTACTGCACACAAGTACATAGCTCCATAACTCAGTGAATAGTGTAGCGCTGTTACGGTACTGCACACAAGTACATAGCTCCATAACTCAGTGATTTGTGTAGCGCTGTTAGGGTACTGCACACAAGTACATAGCTCCATAACTCAGTGATTTGTGTAGCGCTGTTACTGTACTGCACACAAGTACATAGCTCCATAACTAAGAGATTTGTATAGCGCTGTTAGGGTACTGCACACAAGTACATAGCTCCATAACTCAGTGACTTGTGTAGCGCTGTTACAGTACTGCACACAAGTACATAGCTCCATAACTCAGTGATTTGTGTAGAGCTGTTACAGTACTGCACACAATTACATAGCTCCATAACTCAAAGATTTGTGTAGCGCTGTTACTGTACTGCACACAATTACATAGCTCCATAACTCAGTGATTTGTGTAGCGCTGTTACGGTACTGTACACAAGTACATAGCTCCATAGCTCAGTGATTAGTGTAGCGCTGTTACGGTACTGCACACAAGTACATAGCTCCATAGCTCAGTGATTAGTGTAGCGCTGTTACGGTACTGCACACAAGTACATAGCTCCATAACTCAGTGATTTGTGTAGCGCTGTTACTGTACTACACACAATTACTTAGCTCCATAACTCAGTGATTTGTGTAGCGCTGTTACGGTACTGTACACAAGTACATAGCTCCATAGCTCAGTGATTAGTGTAGCGCTGTTTCAGTACTGCACACAAGTACATAGCTATATAGCTCAGTGATTAGTGTAGCGCTGTTACAGTACTGCACACAAGTACATAGTTCCATAACTCAGTGATTTGTGTAGCGCTGTTACAGTACTGCACACAAGTACATAGCTCCATAACTCAGTGACTAGTGTAGCGCTGTTACGGTACTGCACACAAGTACATAGTTCCATAACTCAGTGATTTGTGTAGCGCTGTTACTGTACTGCACACAAGTACATAGCTCCATAACTCAGTGATTATTGTAGCGCTGTTATGGTACTGCACACAAGTACATAGCTCCATAACTTGGTGATTTGTGTACTGCTGTTATGGTACTGCACACAAGTACATAGCTCCATAACTCAGTGACTTGTGTAGCGCTGTTACGGTACTGCACACAAGTACATAGCTCCATAACTCAGTGATTAGTGTAGCGCTGTTACTGTACTGCACACAATTACATAGCTCCATAACTCAGTGACTTGTGTAGCACTGTTTCGGTACTGCACACAAGTATATAGCTCCATAGCTCAGTGATTAGTGTAGCGCTGTTACTGTACTGCACACAAGTACATAGCTCCATAGCTCATTGATTTGTGTAGCGCTGTTACGGTACTGCACACAAGTACATAGCTCCATAGCTCAGTGATTAGTGTAGCGCTGTTACTGTACTGCACACAAGTACATAGCTCCATAGCTCAGTGATTAGTGTAGCGCTGTTACTGTTCTGCACACAAGTACATAGCTCCATAACTCTGTGATTAGTGTAGCGCTGTTACGGTACTGCACACAAGTACATAGCTCCATAACTCAGTGATTTGTGTACTGCTGTTATGGTACTGCACACAAGTACATAGCTCCATAACTCAGTGACTAGTGTAGCGCTGTTATGTACTGCACACAAGTACATAGCTCCATAACTTGGTGATTTGTGTACTGCTGTTATGGTACTGCACACAAGTACATAGCTCCATAACTCAGTGACTTGTGTAGCGCTGTTACGGTACTGCACACAAGTACATAGCTCCATAACTCAGTGATTAGTGTAGCGCTGTTACTGTACTGCACACAATTACATAGCTCCATAACTCAGTGATTTGTGTAGCGCTGTTATGGTACTGCACACAAGTTCATAGCTCCATAACTCAGTGATTTGTGTAGCGCTGTTACGGTACTGCACACAAGTACATAGCTCCATAGCTCAGTGATTTGTGTAGCGCTGTTACTGTACTGCACACAAGTACATAGCTCCATAACTCAGTGATTAGTGTAGCGCTGTTACTGTTCTGCACACAAGTACATAGCTCCATAACTCAGTGATTTGTGTAGCGCTGTTACTGTACTGCACACAATTACATAGCTCCATAACTTGGTGATTAGTGTAGCGCTGTTACGGTACTGCACACAAGTACATAGCTCCGTAACTCAGTGATTAGTGTAGTGCTGTTACTGTACTGCACACAATTACATATCTCCATTACTCAGTGATTTGTGTAGCGCTGTTACTGTACTGCACACAAGTACATAGCACCATAGCTCAGTGATTAGTGTAGAGCTGTTACTGTACTGCACACAAGTACATAGCACCATAACTCAGTGACTTGTGTAGCGCTGTTACGGTACTGCACACAAGTACATAGCTCCATATCTCAGTGATTTGAGTAGCGCTGTTACTGTACTGCACACAATTACATATCTCCATTACTCAGTGATTTGTGTAGCGCTGTTACTGTACTGCACACAAGTACATAGCACCATAGCTCAGTGATTAGTGTAGAGCTGTTACTGTACTGCACACAAGTACATAGCTCCATAACTCAGTGATTTGTGTAGCGCTGTAACTGTACTGCACACAAGTACATAGCTCAGTGATTTGTGTAGTGGTGTTACGGTACTGCACACAAGTACATAGCTCCATAACTCAGTGATTAGTGTAGCGCTGTTACTGTACTGCACACAAGTACATAGCTACATAGCTCAGTGATTTGTATAGCGCTGTTACAGTACTGCACACAAGTACATGGCTCCATAACTCAGTGATTTGTGTAGCGCTGTTACTGTACTGCACACAAGTACATAGCTCCATAGCTCAGTGATTTGTATAGCGCTGTTACAGTACTGCACACAAGTACATAGCTCCATAACTCAGTGATTTGTGTAGCGCTGTTACGGTACTGCACACGGGTACATAGCTCCATAACTCAGTGATTTGTGTAGCGCTGTTACAGTACTGCACACAAGTACATAGCTCCATAACTCAGTGATTAGTGTAGCACTGTTACTGTACTGCACACAAGTACATAGCTCCATAACTCAGTGATTTGTGTAGCGCTGTTACGGTACTGCACACAAGTACATAGCTCCATAACTCAGTGATTTGTGTAGCGCTGTTACTGTACTGCACACAAGTACATAGCTCCATATCTCAGTGATTTGTGTAGCGCTGTTACTGTACTGCACACAAGTACATAGCTCCATAGCTCAGTGATTAGTGTAGCGCTGTTACGGTACTGCACACCAGTACATAGCTCCATAACTCAGTGATTTGTGTAGCGCTGTTACTGTACTGCACACAAGTACATAGCTCCATAGCTCAGTGATTAGTGTAGCGCTGTTACTGTACTGCACACAAGTACATAGCTCCATAACTCTGTGATTAGTGTAGCGCTGTTACTGTACTGCACACAAGTACATAGCTCCATAGCTCAGTGATTTGTGTAGCGCTGTTACGGTACTGCACACAAGTACATGGCTCCATAACTCAGTGATTTGTGTAGCGCTGTTACGGTACTGCACACGGGTACATAGCTCCATAACTCAGTGATTTGTGTAGCGCTGTTACAGTACTGCACACAAGTACATAGCTCCATAACTCAGTGATTAGTGTAGCACTGTTACTGTACTGCACACAAGTACATAGCTCCATAACTCAGTGATTTGTGTAGCGCTGTTACGGTACTGCACACAAGTACATAGCTCCATAACTCAGTGATTTGTGTAGCGCTGTTACGGTACTTCACACAAGTACATAGCTCCATAACTCAGTGATTTGTGTAGCGCTGTTACTGTACTGCACACAAGTACATAGCTCCATAGCTCAGTGATTAGTGTAGCGCTGTTACGGTACTTCACACAAGTACATAGCTCCATAACTCAGTGATTAGTGTAGCGCTGTTACGGTACTGCACACAAGTACATAGCTCCATAACTCAGTGATTAGTGTAGCGCTGTTACGGTACTGCACACAAGTACATAGCTCCATAACTCAGTGATTAGTGTAGCGCTGTTACGGTACTGCACACAAGTACATAGCTCCATAACTCAGTGATTAGTGTAGCGCTGTTACGGTACTGCACACAAGTACATAGCTCCATAAAGTTTTTAACCAACCAGATTCCAATAATCCGTAATAGCTATAAATCATTCATAGATAGCCATCCTGGATTGTAAATTCAGAAATAAAAGAAAGGAGATTTGGAAAATATGGTCCAAACTGAAACATAAGTAAAAAAGTTTGTTACATCATGAAATGTCTAAGGGGCATCTCTGTGCCACCTTCTGTTAGGAGAGAGACTGTCTAGGACCTCAGGCTGCCTTAGATGAGACGTCCATCCTTGTACACTGCTTTGCATGTGCTGCCATACTGAGCATCTTCAGTGCTGTCATCCATGCTGGGAGGACCTGCCCCAGAGAGTCCCCAGCATTTCTCTCACATGATGTTACAGAAACCATTACCCATTAGTTACCCTGCAATACCATTATATGTACTATAGAGTAAAGATGTACATGGGCCCATATTTCTAAGTTTTGGCAAAACCACCCTTAAGTATTTTTGTTCTGTGTCAGTTTTGGAAAAAATAGCTAAAATCATACAATTTGGACCTCATTTTGTTCCTATAGTAATAACATCAATACCAGTCATTTCCAGTACATTTTAGCCACCTCACAACTCACAATATATATTTTCGCCATTATTGGCCAAATCCTGCAGTGAGCTGACTGGTAAACTCAGTGACAGAGCGTTTCAACATATGGGCCATATTCTTTTATATTGCCATGTGTTTAATAAACAGAGGTGCAGCAGTGACAGACCTGGAGGCAGTTTAATTAAATCTATATGACCCTATAGAATGTGTAGCGCTGTTACTGTATAGCGCTGTTACCAATAGTCTAACAGGTAAAGCATAGTTGAAAATATATTACCAACATACTTCTCAAATCAGCAAATGAGGTTGGTTTTGCCTGTGCAATTCCCAACCACTGGAACCCTCTCCCTCTCCCTCTCAGACTCCCCACCTCTCTTCAAAATTTCAAATGGGCTTTTAGAAACCATCTATTTATCTAAGCCAGCGGTCAGGGCCGCAAACAGCCACACCGGGCCCAGGTGACAGGGGGCGTGGCCTAATCGCAGGAGGCGTGACCACGCCCTATTAGAAATAATAAAATTAAATATTTTTTGTGCGCTAGGGAGGAGGGTGATGTGAGTCCCTCATCCCAGTGCACAGCCAATGGGGGGCATGATCACTGGGATCGGTCCCCCCATAGACATAGTAGAGTGCTCCGGCTGCTGCTTTAGCAGTATCCCAGTGCAACCCAGCACACAGCAGCATGTGCTGGGCTGCTGTGATGTAAGAGGGAGGGGGAGTGGTGCCTCCCTCCCGGCACCCCTGCCAATGGTTCTCAAACTCGTTCCTCAGGATTCCACACAGTACATGTTTTCTAGTTCACCCAGCAGGTGCTCAGGTGTATTCATTGCTCACTGCAGGGGCGTATCTATAATGGGTGCAGGGTGTGTGGGGCACACGGGCCCCCGGTTTCAGGGGGGCCTGCACCGCACACCCTGCACCCAGAAATAATCATACTTACTTCTCCATCGATTCCCGAAGTGCAGCTCTGCAGCGTCAAACCGTCACTGTAGAGCAGCAAACACTCACTGGGGAAATTCCGGCGGCCATTTTCCCAATGATCTGCGCTTGCGCAGAAAATATGTCCCCGGGAAATTAGGTGCAGGCGCCGTTTTCCCGAGAACCGCTCATGCGCTGTAGATTCTGGCATGAAGCCTGAATCTACAGCGCTCAGTGCCGCTGAGCCGCCATCAGAGAGGAGGGGGCCCGTGTGCAGCCTCTTTTAAAATGCCCCTGACTCACTGACACATTTTAAAAGATCCAAAAGTGGAGCTAATTATTTCACTTGTGATTCTGTGAGAAGACCTGGAAAACATGCACTGTTTGGGGTCCTGAGGACAGAGTTTGAGAACCTGTGATCTAAGCCTTCCAGCTCTCATCCGTATTGCTGATGCGATCTTCGGCAAAAAGCGGCAGTTTTGCTGCAAAATTATGCAAATTACTGCGATGGCAATACCGCCACAGCACAACATAAAGACGCCCACTTCCCTTTACTCACATCCGTAACACCTTGCAAGTCTGCAAAAACATCGGTACCATTGAGTAGAATTGGAGCCTCATTCACTTTTAAGGCAGGTCAGACCTCACTCACAAACTGCTATACTTCCTTTCGTTATCTAGAGCTCAGGCTGCATATACAGGGGCTTAATTATGCACACCCCTGTACAAATGCACTTACAGACCTGCGTTTGCTAGACAACCCCCCATCACCACCCACAAATGGTACTTCCTGTCAATCACTCTGCGATGGGTCTGTGTACACACTGCAATCTCATTTCTGATCACAGCGGGCAGTTCTCGCACACGCCCTGCAGTGCATACACTTACATAGATTGTGAAAATCGTCCGGCTGTCTGGGTCTTAGCTCTTGCGATCCTTGCTGAATCAGGCCCCATGCTCCTTGCTCACTGTCTGTCCCCTCTTTTATGTAAGCATCTGACTTGCCTTCCTCATTGCTTTGTTACATTGCTGACCTGCTTTCAGGTCATCTAAAATAGTGACTCCTAAATCTCTTTCCTCCTCTGTAGTTTCTATTATAGTACTCTTGAAATTTTTATTTTTTTTTTGAGACCCAAGTGCATGATTTTGCATTTCTGTAGCATTAAACTGTAGTTGCCATGTTTTTGATTATTCCTCTAGTCTGCCTAGGTCCTCAGTCATTAGTTTTACCGCTCCTGGTGTGTCTACCCTGTTGCATACCTTTGTGTTTTATGCAAAAAGCATAATTTCCCTTTAATCCCGTTGCAGTGTCACCATAAAGAAATAAGAAAGCACTGGTCCAATTACAGACTCCTGGAGTTACACCGCTGTAACATTTCCCTCCGCTGCATACACTACATTTACTACCCTTCTCTGTCACCCACCCTGCCACCAAGTTCTTATCCATTCAATCATCTTAGAATTCAGTCCAGTGCTTTTGAGTTTATTAAGCAGGATGCAATGTGGGACTATGGGCTCTATTTACTACAATCCGCATATTGAATGCGGATTGTAGTGTGATATTACCGAGTGAATTTGCATTGCGAATTCAGGCAATATCACAGGGATTTACTATAAATCCCTTGCAGGGACAGAGCTTGCGATAAAGCTTTGTCCCTGCGGATCCCATCCGCACTCTAGTCACGGTATTTTCGGAAAAAAATACCGCGACTTAGAGCCCGCGCATGCGCCGACCCACAGTCGCTGCTACCCCCACCGACGCTAAGCCCCTGCCCCCGGCACTATGCCCCGCCCCCCACACTCATGGACCCTCGCGACCCCCCCTCCCCCCCCCCGCGACCCCCCCTCCCTTCATTACACTTACCTGCATCCTCCTGGCCTCCGGTGATCTTCTCCGGGCTTCCCGATCAGATGATCTCCCATACTGCACTGTGGCCCAATCACCTGATGACCGGGCAGCAGTGCACTGTGGGAGACCAGCTGACCGGAGAGGAGCCATCACCGGAGGCCCAATCACCGGTCCCTGGAGTCAGGTAAGTAATTTTTTTTTTTTATATTTTTTTTTTCTTTTTTTTACAGCAATCAGCTTGCGGTCTGTTTAGACCACACAGCTGATTACTGGTACCGGCTACCGCCTCTGCTCTCCCAGTTAGAGCAGAGTGGGAGCCCGGTAACCGGGGGAGACCCTGGATAACGCCACCTCCAGGTGGCGTTATTATCACAGGGCTTCCCCCGGTATTTTTTTACAATTTATTTTTAGTAACTCTGGTCGGATCACATTTCCCATTACAGTTATGGGAAATGCGATCTGCTTTACTAAAAATAAGTGATACTTAGGGGTTGGAGTAGAATTTTACTAATTCTACTTCAATTGCCCTATAGTAACTACAGGTGAAACTAAAATAATGTGAAACGGGTGTGAAAACACCCTTTTTCACTTTATTTTAGTAAAAATAATGTTAATAAATAGAGCCCTATGTCGGAAGTCTTACTGAAGTCTAGATAAGCTACATCTATGGCCCCCCTTGAGTTTAAAATTTATTCAGCCAGTCAAATAATTCAATAAGATTTGTTTGGCATGATCTCCACTCAGTAAATCCATGCTGATTGGGATCCTGTAAATTGCTGGATTTAAGATACTCCACAAGTCTTTCCTTTAATCGTGTTTCTATTCATATACTACTGATATAAGGCTGACTGGTCGTTAGTTACTGGTCAGTAGTCACTGGTCATTAATTACTGGTCAGTAGTCACTGGTCGTTAGTTACTGGTCAGTAGTCACTGGTCGTTAGTTACTGGTCAGTAGTCACTGGTCGTTAGTTACTGGCCTCTTCCTTGCTTCCACTTTTGTGCAGTGGGACAACATTTGCTCTTTTCCAGTCCTCTGGAAGTAATCCTGTAGCTAGTGACTGGTTGAATGATTATGCTAATGGTGTTACCAGACACCCCTTTAAGCTCTTTTAGTATCCTTGGATCCTTGTATTTCATCTGGGCCCACTGACATATCAGTTTTGAGAGTCCTGTTAGGATCTTTGCCTCTGAATATATGACTGTCCTTGTTGCAAATCAACTGTTCCCGGGAGGATGCTCTGCAGCTGCAGCTATTCTACTGCATGCAGCAGCATCAGCTTTCTAAGGGGGAGAGGGGGCCACCGGCTTCACAGTAGTGCATGACCCCTTTACATTGCCCACATTGGGGGTGGGGCCAATATGCAAGCCCTGCCCCCATAATCCAGCGAACGTCACGGGGACAGGGCCTAATGAATCGTGGAGGTACCAGGGTCCATCAAGTGTAAGAATGTATTTTTACTGTGTGTGAATATATTAGGGATGTGCAGGCTCGGATAGGTTCGAATTTGCACGCCGAGTTCGAATTTTTCCCTCCAAAAATCGGGTCTTAGAAAGAGGCAAAACATCATCTTTCATGGACAAACATCATCATTCCTGGACAAAGTCATTGGAAGATGATATTTGTCCATGAACGATAACATTTTGCCTCTTTTTGAGACCTGATATTTGGAGGGAAAAATACAAACTCGGCGTGCAAATTCGAACCTATCCGAGCCTGCACATCACTAGTATATATGAATGTGTTATTGTGTATATGTGTTAGTAAGTACTCTGGGTATGTATGTGTCAATGTGTCAATGTGTGTATATGTGTTAGTGTGGGTATGCTGTTTATGTGTATGTGTGAGTGATTGCCTCTGTCTTCATGTGGCTTGGGGGCCGTCCGTGTGGGGCTTTCAGAGGGGGGGATAGACTCGGCCTGCCTTGGCTATGCTCTGTGTGGCTTGAATGGGGCCCCCACAATTTAGTTGCCTTGGGGCCCCCACAAGCCTTAATCCGGCCTTGCCTATTACACTAGCTGATACCTCTTTTGTGAACCACACTGGCTTCCTTTTCCATGTGCCTTTCCTAACCCTTTTGATACAAAGATCTGTTGCTTTCAGTATTGCACATTTTATTATTGTTATTTTTTTATATAATTTTTTCCACCTCTTCTACACTCCTACCAAGTTCCTCCAAGTTGCACTCCTTCCAAGTTCCTCCAAGTTGCACTCCTTCCAAGTTCCTCCAATCTGCCAATGAATCACTTACACATCTTCCCACCTCTGCAAAGCAGGCTTTCCTAAAATTCAACACCTTTGTGTTTGTGTGGCATGAGTTGGTCGCTGTATTTATACTAAACCAAACTGCTTGGTGATCACTGGATCCAACATTGTTATCTGATATCCCGTCATCATTTGTGAGTATATTGTCAAATATTGTGTCTTTGCAAGATATCTCATTCACTAATTGCGTAAGGGATGCTCCCTGCAATAAATGTGGAAAGTCCCAACTTCTAGTGGAACTTGCAAATGACTCCTTCCAGTTTACATCAGGTAGAATAACATCTCCCATAAATATTACATCTCCTTTTAAAGTAGGGGTGAGCGGGTTCGGATTTCTAAAATCCGAACCCCCCCGAGCCCCCCCGATCCGAGTCAGATCCGGGTCAGGCTCGACTTTTCCCGCCTGACTCGGATCTGAAATCGATGCAAAACGTCATCATCCCGCCTTCCGGGTCTCGCGGGTTTTAGATCCTATATAAGGTACCCACGTCGGCGCCATTTTCTCACTCGGCTGTGGACATTGAAGAGGTAGGGTGGGAGTTAGGGCTGGCTGGGCTGTGTAGTGTAGTGTAGTGTAGTGTAGTGCAGAGTAGTGTTGTGCTGTGCTGTGTTGTGCTGTGCTGCTGTTGTTAATAGGGGCTGTGTCCACTACTTCAAACCTCTGTCCATCAGGGGTGCTCCCCCCAAGTGCTAAAAAAATAATATTTTTTCTGTGTTTGTGAATTGTGTGCGCAGTAGCCGCACGTGCATCAACAAAGTAGTGCCAAGCGTGCGCCTGTGTCATAAGAAAAGGGCCGGCTGGCTTGACCGTTAAAGGGTGCTGTAACCCCCAAAGTACACTCCAGTCCAAACCAAAAAAATATATATTTTCTGTGTTTGTGAATTGTGTGCGCAGTAGCCGCACGTGCATCAACAAAGTAGTGCCAAGCGTGCGCCTGTGTCATAAGTAAAGGGCCACCTGGCTTGACCATTAAAGGGTGCTGTAACCCCCAAAGTACACTCCAAACCAAATAACAAAATATTTTTTCTGTGTTTGTGAATTGTGTGCGCAGTAGCCGCACGTGCATCAACAAAGTAGTGCCAAGCGTGTGCCTGTGTCATAAGTAAAGGGCCAGCTGGCTTGACCGTTAAAGGGTGCTGTAACCCCCAAAGTACACTCCAGTCCAAACCAAAAAAAATAATATTTTCTGTGTTTGTGAATTGTGTGCGCAGTAGCCGCACGTGCATCAACAAAGTAGTGCCAAGCGTGCGCCTGTGTCATAAGTAAAGGGCCGGCTGGCTTGACCATTAAAGGGTGCTGTAACCCCCAAAGTACACTCCAAACCAAATAACAAAATATTTTTTCTGTGTTTGTGAATTGTGTGCGCAGTAGCCGCATGTGCATCAACAAAGTAGTGCCAAGCGTGCGCCTGTGTCATAAGTAAAGGGCCGGCTGGCTTGACCATTAATGGGTGCTGTAACCCCCAAAGTACACTCCAAACCAAATAACAAAATATTTTTTCTGTGTTTGTGAATTGTGAGCGCAGTAGCCGCACGTGCATCAACAAAGTAGTGCCAAGCGTGCGCCTGTGTCATAAGTAATGGGCCGGCTGGCTTGACCGTTAAAGGGTGCTGTAACCCCCAAAGTACACTCCAAACCAAATAACAAAATATTTTTTCTGTGTTTGTGAATTGTGTGCGCAGTAGCCGCACGTGCATCAACAAAGTAGTGCCAAGCGTGCGCCTGTGTCATAAGTAAAGGTCCGGCTGGCTTGACCGTTAAAGGGTGCTGTAACCCCCAAAGTACACTTCAGTCCAAACCAAAAAAATATATATTTTCTGTGTTTGTGAATTGTGTGCGCAGTAGCCGCACGTGCATCAACAAAGTAGTGCCAAGCGTGCGCCTGTGTCATAAGTAAAGGGCCGGCTGGCTTGACCATTAAAGGGTGCTGTAACCCCCAAAGTACACTCCAAACCAAATAACAAAATATTTTTTCTGTGTTTGTGAATTGTGTGCGCAGTAGCCGCACGTGCATCAACAAAGTAGTGCCAAGCGTGCGCCTGGGTCATAAGTAAAGGGACAGCTGGCCTGACCGTTAAAGGGTGCTGTAACCCCCAAAGTACTCTCCAAACCAAATAACAAAATATTTTTTCTGTGTTTGTGAATTGTGTGCGCGGTAGCCACACGTGCATCAACAAAGTAGTGCCAAGCGTGCGCCTGTGTCATAAGTAAAGGGCCGGGTGCCTTGACCGTTAAAGGGTGCTGTAACCCCCAAAGTACACTCCAAACCAAATAACAAAATATTTTTTCTGTGGTTGTGAATTGTGTGCGCAGTAGCCGCACGTGCATCAACAAAGGAGCAGCACCAAGCGTGCGCCTGTGTCCTATAAGTAAAGAGCCGGCTTGCTCATTTCTTAAAGGGTGGTGTAACCCACAAAGTGCACTACTCTCCAGCAAAAATAAAAAAATATTTTCTGTGTTTAGCCGCACGTATATATCAAATCGATATAACATAAATGGAGGACCAAACTTTCTCAGATAAAAATAATATAGAGAAAGATGAAGAACCACTTCCTCCTAGTGCTGAAGCTGCTGCCACTAGTCATGACATAGACGATAACATGCCATCAACGTCATCTCCCAAGGCCGATGCCCAATGCCATAGTAGAGGGCACATACAATCCCAAATGACAAAGTTCAGGAAAATGTCCTTGAAAAAAACATTTAAATCATCTGAAGAGAAATGTAAACTTGCCAATATTCCATTTACGACACGGAATGGCAAGGAACGGCTAAGGTCGATGCCTAGTATGTTCATGACTAGTGGTTCAGCTTCACATGACGATGGAAGCCCTCCTCCCACTAAAAAAATCAAAAGAGTTAAGCTGGCAAAAGCACAGCGAAGAACTGTGCTTTCTAAGAAGATATCACAAATCCCCAAGGAGAGTCCAAGTGTTGTGGTGGTTGCGATGCCTGACCTTCCCAGCACTGGACGGGAAGAGGTGGCTCTTTCCACCATTTGCACACCCCCTGCAAGTGCTGAAAGGAGCACCCACAGTCCACTTGCTGATATGCAAATTGAAGATGTCACTGTTGAAGTACAACAGGATGAGGATACTGGTGTAGCTGGCGCTGAGGAGGAAGTTGGCGAGGAGGATTCTGATGGTGATGTGGTTAGTTTAAATCAGGCTCCGGGGGAGACAGTTGTTGTCCGTGGGATGAAAAAGCCCATCACGGTCATGCCTGGGCAGAAGACCAAACATTCCACCTCTTTGGTCTGGCAATATTTCAATCCAAATCCAGACAACAACTGTCTTGCCATATGTACCATATGTAAAGGTGGAATAAGTAGGGGTAGGGATGTTAACCACCTAGGAACATCCTCCCTTATACGGCACCTGCAGCGTGTTCATAATAAGTTACTGTCAAGTTCAGAAACTTTGGCTAAGACCGTTAGCAGTCCAGGGACACCTAAATCCCGTTGTCATGTTGTATCCAAGTGCCTGCAAACCACACCGTCAACTCCCTCCTCATCAATTTCCTCCTTAGTCAGGATCGGAAGTAGTCCTGCAGGCCATGTCTCTGGCATGACTGACTCTCCTATCCGGGATTCCTCCGAAGGATCCTGCATTGCTACGCCTCCTGCTGCCGCTGCTGCGTTGCTGCTGCTGGGAGTCATTCATCATCCCAGAGAGGAAGTAGGAACACCACTACTTTTACTAAACAATTGACCCTCCAACAGTCCTTAGCGAGGAGGATGAAGTACGGCAGCAGTCATCCTGAAGCAAAATGTATAACTGAGGCCTTGACTGCTATGTTGGTGTTAGACATGCGTCCGGTATCCGCCATTAGTGCAGTGGGATTTATACAATTGCTGGAGGTAGTGTGTCCCCGGTTCCAAATCCCGTCTAGATTCCACTTCACTAGGCAGGTGATACCGAGACTGTACAGAAACATCAGAAAAAGTGTCCTCAGTGTCCTGAAAAATGCTGTTGTACCCAATGTCCACTTAACCACGGACATGTGGACAAGTGGAACAGGGCAGACTAAGGACTATATGACTGTGACAGCCCACTGGGTAGATGTATCACCTTACGCAGCAACAGCAGCAGCGTCACCAGTAGCAGCATCTCAGAAACGCCAGCTCGTTCCAAGGCAGGCTACGCTGTGTATCACCGGTTTCAGTAAGAGGCACACCGCCGACAACCTCTTAGAGAAACTGAGGGAAATCATCGCCCAGTGGCTTACCCCACTTAGACTCTCCTGGGGATTTGTGATATCTGACAACGCCACCAATATTGTGCGGGCATTACATCTGGGCAAATTCCAGCACGTCCCATGTTTTGCTCACACAATAAACTTGGTGGTGCAGAATTTTCTGAAAAGCGACAGGGGCGTGCTTGAGATGCTTTGGGTGGCCCGAAAAATTTCTGGCCACTTTCGCCATTCTGCGACTGCGTGCCGAAGACTGGAGTGCAATCAAATACTCTTGAACCTGCCCCGCCATCACCTGAAGCAAGAGGTTGTGACGCGGTGGAACTCAACCCTCTATATGCTTCAGAGGATGGAGGAGCAGCAAAAGGCCATACAAGCCTATACATCCACCTATGACATAGGCAAAGGAGGGGGTATGCACCTGACTCAAGCGCAGTGGAGAATGATTTCCATGTTGTGCAAGGTTCTCCAGCCCTTCGAACTTGCCACACGTGAAGTCAGTTCAGACACTGCCAGCTTGAGTCAGGTCATTCCCCTCATCAGGCTATTGCAGAAGCAGCTGGAGAAAGTGAAGGAGGAGCTAAGACGGAGCGATTCCGCCTGGCATGTGGGACTTGTGGATGAAGCCCTTCATTCGCTTTACCAGGATTCCAGGGTGGTCAATCTGTTGAAATCAGACCACTACATTTTGGCCACAGTGCTCGATCCTAGGTTTAAAGCCTATGTGGTGTCTCTCTTTCCGGCTGACACAAGCCTGCAGAGGTGCAAAGACCTGCTGGTAAACACACTGTCAGCTGAAGCGGAACGTGACATGTCAACAGCTCCTTCTTCATTTTCTCCCGCAACTGGGGCTGCCAGGAAAAAACTTAGGTATCCTAAGCAACCCGCTGGCGGTGATGCAGGGCAGGCAGGACCAAGTTTGGACATCTGGTCCGGACTGAAGGACCTGGCAACAATTTCTGACATGTCTACTGTCACTGCATATGATACTGTCACCATTGACAGAATGGTGGAGGATTATATCGGTGACAGCATCCAAGTAGGTATGTCAGACAGTCCATACCTGTACTTGGAGGAAAAAGAGACAATTTGGAGGCCCCTGTACAAACTGGCTCTATTTTACCTGAGTTGCCCCCCCTCCAGTGTGTACTCCGAAAGAGTGTTTAGTGCAGCCGGGAACCTTGTCAGCGAAAGGCGTAGGAGGTTGCTTCCACAGAATGTGGAGAAGATGATGTTCATCAAAATGAATTATCAGCTCTTCCAGGGAGACCAGCCTCCAGAACGTACAGAGGGACCTGTGGTGGTGGATTCAAGTGGGGGCGAGTTAATACTTTGTGAGGATGAGGATGTACACACTGAAGAGGGTGAGGAATCGGTGGATGAGGAGGATGAGGATGACATCTTGCCTCCGTAGAGCCAGTTTGTGCAGGGACAGATTAATTGCCAGCTTTTTTTGTGGGGGCCCAAACGAACCAATCATTTCAGCCACAGTTGTGTGGCAGACCCTGGCACTGAAATGATTGGTTTGTTAAAGTGTGCATGTCCTGTTTATACAACATAAGGGTGGGTGGGAGGGGTGGGTGGGAGGGCCCAAGGACAATTCCATCTTGCACCTCTTTTTTTTCTTTGCATTATGTACACTTTGGGGCCTAGTTTTTCAAACTGCCATCCTGTCTGCCACTGCAGTATCACGCCTAGATGGGTCACGTGTTTGTGCCGCCCACTCGTGTCGCTTAGCATAGTCATCCAGCTACCTCGGTGCAACCTTTTGGACATAAAAACACTATTGTGAGGTGTGATGTGTTCAGAATAGACTGGAAATGAGTGGAAATTAAGGTTATTGAGGTTAATAAAAGCATAGGAGCAGAAAAACCTACAAATTCTGTGATGTTAGCTGTTTTTATGCTTTTTTTCAAAAAAATACAGATCCAAAACACAAAACCAAGAACCCAAAACATGGAAGGGTGGTTTTGGCAAAACCAATCCAGATCCAAAACACGAAGAAAGATCCAGATCCAAAACCAAAACACAAAACACGAAAAGTGGCCGGTGCACACCCCTATTTTAAAGCCATTTTGGTGATATCCTGCAATAGGTTCCTGTCCATTGGCCTGGGGGGCCTAAAGATCCTCCCCCTGGCCCGGGGGTCTAAAGATCACTGCAGTGTGAATAATGTTCTTCTCCCCCATTTCTAGGGTCACCCAAAGGGCCTCAGTTTTTTCTCTGTAATATTTTGTACTGAAGTAGCGTTTATACTTTTTTTCACATACATTGCTACGTTTCCTCCAATTATTCCCATTCTGTCCTTTCTAAATAAAGTAAATTCAGGTATAGCTATGTCCTAGTCATGTCTTTCATTGCACCAATATCAAGATCATCAATTGTCGCTATTGCAATTAGTTCAGAAATGTTGACTTCTAAACTCCTAGCATTTGCACACATGGCTTTTAGAGTTGTGTTTGAAAATGTATTATTATTATTATTATTATTATTATTATTATTATTATTATTATTATTATTATTATTATTTAATGACCTGTTGATGCTATTTATTGTTTGTGCAACTGTTTTTTTTCCTGAATAATTTGTGTATTTGAATGCACAGCTCAGTTGAACACAGCTCTCCTTAAAGTGTCTATAGGTGCACGGGGTGCAGCTGCTATGGGAACCATCTTCCTTGTCAGTGTTACATGTTTTATATACATTTTTCACCACTTGGGTGGAACATAGGGCCTGATTCAGAGCCGGACGCTATTTGCGCTCGCTCGTTCAGAAAAAAGGGGCTGGCTATTCAAATGAACCGTTCGCTCTTTGCGGTCTGTTGCCGCCTCTATGTCTGAATGAGCGAACAAAACATTTGGTCGTTTTTTTGAAAAATACGCCCCCTGGCCACTCGCATCCTACGTCATGTCCGCTATTTATTAGATTAATCGAGTACATTGAACAGCGTATGAACTGCTCGCTATTCTTGTGGTTGGTTTTTCCTACCGCTATCTTGCGAGCAGTTCTTACTATAAAATAACCCAGTGACGTGGTCAATGACGCTGCTGTATTAATTATGCACACCCTTAAAATGCCCATTTTGACCTTTAAGCACGCCTGCGTTCTGATCTCCACTCCCCGTTTTCAAGCACCTTCCCTTGTTACCACCCACATACGCCTCCTCTTGTCACTTAAAATAGCAGGCATTAGCTATTTAGCGAACAAACGATTTTCGGCCGCACTGACTGGTTCACGCATGCGTATTACGATCCGTACGCATGCGCAGTTGTGCGAACATCGTTCGGAACGAACGAGCGGCCGCTTACGAGCGGCTCTGAATGAAGCCCATAGGCCCTTTACAAACTTAGCTATGGAACCTTCAAATACCGTACTGTACCTAGTTACGCCCTTGACTGAGGCTTAAGGTGCCCATACACGGTACTTTTTTTGCATGGTGTGTACAATTTCGATCGATTGTAATGATGAATCGTGCCTATCGTGTGTTATTTATGTACGTTTATGATGCCGATGCACTTCCCTGCCATCGTAGAGCTGGATTGTAGATCTTACGGCAAAACCGTAAGATTGCGATCTATCTTGTACAATGTGATACATATGCATATGGGGATCGTATGATAATAACAATTAATCATAAACCATTTTGACCACATCGTATGGAGAATTTCAAGGCAAGAGTCTCAAGGGAAATCGTACAACACATTGTGACGTTTCTTAATCGCACCGCGTATGGCCGGCTTTATTAACCCAGGCTACAACTGAGACAAATGTCCAGCTGATCTAAGGTCTTAAATTATACTTTACTGTATGTGACAGACTGCTGGTTTGTAGAGTAGAGATCAGGCTCTTTCTGCAGATCTATACCCTGGTTCCAGCAGCCAAACAGAGGCTCTCTTTGTACATAGGCCTGGTAATACCAGTTATACATAGGTAACAGCTTACAGAGAACGTTGTAGATGGATCAGGGTAAAAACAAGTCTCATTCCCCTTACTTAGATGTGACCAAGTCTTTCTCAATTTGATTATCCCCAATGCCTTAAAAAGTCACATCTAAAAGGTTTTACTTATCTGTATTTCAGTAAAAGTTGTATAAGTATAATTTGTACTTTTTTACTTTGTTAAAACAAACCTAAAGTATAGTATAGCTGCTTCTAATGGCAAAACATATAACACATTGGAAATGTTGATGACTGAAAATGATTTTTATTACATTTAGATTGGCCGACATTCACAATACACCTGCACTGTGACTCAATCAAAGTACTATAAATATTCCCTCCAAAAGCTATGCCAGGTCTCCAGTGATCTGAGGGTAAGGAGTGGGCGGAACCACGGGATCACGTGACAATCGGGCATCTGCCTTTTTCTGGAATGGGAATCTTCCTAAGATTATCTGCATAAAAGAGAAAAACAGTCAAAATGTAAATGATCTTTTCTGTGTTGTGTGTTCTATTCATCCTATGAATATATTGTATACAGTATATGTCCGCTCAGGAAATTATATATATATTGTTGTGAAAGGGGTTGTCTCTCACCTGAACTGCCCACATTCCTGTGGCATCATCTCACTCCAGGTGGGCTGGAGTGAAACCTGTGCATTCTGCATTAGCAGTGGAGGTGTGGAATTTCAGGTTTTCACATATACACAGACCCAGTTGGAATAATCACTGGAGCACAGGAAGGGTTTAATACTCTCACACACCTGATGCTCCTGATGTCGGACAAGCTGGTCAGGATATTGGATGGGGGTGGTGGTTAGCATTTGGGTACCAGGACCTAGAAGGTCCACAGATATTGACTGACAAGGAGTGCTGGGACATTTAATTTTATGTTTATGTGCCTGTGTGTATCCAGACCCATGCTCACGTTACTAAGGTACAGTGTTTGCTGCCATTAAAAATATACTGCTTTATCGAGTACCTGCCTGTCTGGACTCGTCATTTCTATACCCCGTGTTACAAAAAAAATGCATATATGTATAATATACTATATATATATATATATATATATATATATATATATATTTAATAGAATTTGAGTATAATAATTTGTACAATAATAATATGTAAGATAATAAATTTCCTACTCTATACTCTATGTTTGTAAGTGATCATTGGGTTTTTTAATGAGGTTGTCATTTAAATACATTATCCCTATATTGCCACCTGTATCATATTTGCTTCATGAGCTTCTGGTACCTCTACATCATTAATGAGAAGCCTGTTGTATACAACGTGATACACATATTCTGCCCTCTGGTGGATTATCCTTGTACTGCACCCAATAGATAGTTTTTGAATATGATATTCAAAATGACCACATTCAATTAGTGACCCACATGGATTTGGCAGGAAAATCTTTGCTATTTTTGAAAAAAGTTATGGTAAATATAACATTGCTATTGTCACAAATATATCACTATGAATAATTACTGGATTAAAGCAGCCTATACAGTAATAACATAGTCTTTCCTAACTTATTTTTATAGTAAAATCATGTTGAATGTGTGCATTAAATATAATACAGCAGGTATATATGGTAATTTATGTGTATTTCATTGTAATGTATTACAGAGTGTGATAACAAATGTTCCCCTATGGGTACTATCATTGTGATCTCTACAAATGAAGACACAGTAAACTCTGCATGAGGAAGAGGAATAATGCATCTGTGAGTGCGGGTTTTGGCACTGGGATGGAGATGGGGGAGTAATATTCCTTAATATTGTATTAGTCCAGAGGGATGGGGTTTACAATATTTTAAAAAGACACATGGCACTGGGGTGGGAGGGATTGTGTGGGGTAAAAATGCTACTGGGGATCCACTGACACTGAGGATAGGAGAGGGGAACAATGTTACAATTGTGACATATGGACACAGTGGAGGGTGAGAAAATTCCAAAGTATATATATATATATATATATATATATATATATATATATATAATATTAATCTAAATATTTAATACATTTTTAAAAAAGATGTACTTAACTTAATTCCATTTTTTTTAAATCATACATTTTTCATGAACTTTTAAAAAAAAAAACTCAGTGAAGTGGTTAAAACTGGTACATTATCTAGTGAGTATGCAAACTATACACTTTTATTTTGCTCCCCTCTGGTATTTGCAGTGCATTTACTACTTTTTTAAAGGCGACCCCACATAATTTATTTTTATATATTTTTTTAATCAAATAATAGGTGGAAGTCTGCAAACTTCATTTATTTTTTGGGGTTTATTTATTAGCAGTTTATTGTAAAAACACACTAGGGACACTTTATGTCAGAATCCAAATTACCCACCAGTATACCAAACAAGATAAGTTCCAGGTGCTACCAAATTGTCAGCAAAGGAAATACCTCCTACAAGTCATCTAATCTTGCAACAGTGTACACAAAAATATTAAAGGTAATATTCTTCTGTGCTAATTCCGCCCAACTGTAATGTAATTGTTTGTCATTTTAATGTCTTCCTTCACATAGGGAATTTTCTCAATGGTGTAGAACAAGGAAACAAAAAGAAGGTTGTATGAGTATGAGGATCACACTAAAACATAACCAAAACACGGCTGTATATATGCCACCAGTGTCTTTAGATGTGAACACCGTATAACCACACCCAGTGTTCTCATGCACTAAAAGAAGAGATTCTGCTCACATATTCTTACATATGAAAATTAGATAAAATTATTATTTTAATGTTGATGGCCATTTTTTTAAATAGGATGTTGGTACTGCTATGGGCACCAGGTTCACGCCCAGCTACACCACTCTGTTCATGTCCAGATGGGAAGAGTCCTGCATTTGGAATGGACATGATTGGGGTGCGAACCTGGTGCATTGGTGGCAGCACATAGACAACATCCTTTTTATCTGGAAAGGTGATAAATCCATTTTAGATAGGTTTTGTGATCATCTGCATCTCAACCATTTGAACATCAAATGGACTTTTGATATTAGCTCTGTATCAGTTAACTTTCTTGATCTTACAACTGATATAACCAACAGTATGATAACCACTAGTAATTACAGCAAACCCACTGACTCTAACACTTATATTCCTATAGATAGCAATCATTTACCTCAGTGGCTTAATGGAGTTCCGAAAGGACAATTGCTAAGATTACATCGTAATTGTTATGATATTACTACCTTTACCAATCAAGCCAATTCAATGGTTGATAAATGTATACATAAAGGGTATAAGAGAGAAACATTATTTGATATGGTTGCAGAAATAAAGGAAATGGCTAGAACCACATTATTACAAGACAAACAGAAGAACCCTTCACCAACTGCCTTTAGCTTACAATTTTGCACTAGGTATAATAATCAATACAAAAAGGTTGAAAATATAATTAAGAACAACTGGAAATTGTTATTGAAATATGAAGTTTTGGAAGGTATTATACCAAAAAAACTTACATTTATTTGTAGACGAGCCTTACCTATGGATGGCAATAGATTTCTGCCAGGAAACAAGGGTTTCTATAGATGTGGAGATTGTAAACTTTGTAGAGCTTGTCAAGGTAACACATCTAAAATATTAGAATTTAAAACTACAGACAGAAGTTTCAAAATTACTGATTTTATATTGTGCAATACTAATATGTGATTGATGCCATCAAATGCACTTGTGATTTAGTATATGTCGGAAAGACCAAAAGGCAACTTCAAATTAGATGGGCTGAATATCTTCGGAATATCCTTAATGGATTTGAAAGTCATTTTTTTCGGCCCATTTTAAAAGCAAACACAACAAATCTGTGAAGGGCATAAAAAGGTTTTGTGGTTTATCTGCTATTAAGACAATCTGGAGAAACAATATTATAGAGACCCTTTTAGCCCTAAAAGAGATGTGGTGTATCTACGACCTTAATACCCTTAAACCACAGGGCTTAAATCATGAATTTGACATCAAATGGTTTCTTTTAATTTTTTCTCCTTTAATAATTATGTTCTTGTATATGTTTTAAAATGCTCACAGTGTTTATCATGTATTTTTTGACTATGTATAAAATCTAAAATTTTTATAGAATACATATGTTTTTACAATGTGTTATGCTATATAATATATTAATTGAATCATGGAGTTACCTAGGTGAACATGAAGTATCACTATGTACAGTTCTCTTATTGTTTATGTGTTATATATTGTGTAATACAGAGGCTTTGAACTGAGAAAGAGTTCTGATTAGTCACCATGGAGACCACTGTGTTTATTGTGGCAGCCTAATGCTCCGTGATTGCTTATGTTTACAACCTGAATGTGATCACGTGATTCAAACAACTTTATTGAGATGCAAACAAATGGACAAGACGGTGGCCATTTGTTTACATCTCGCGCTGCACACATCTGCTGTTTATATCTCCATTCAGGCTGCATGACTTATAGTACAAATATTCTTGTAATGAGGATATGCAGAACTGACTATTTTATACATAGGACTCTAAGATTTGACTGTCCTATGATGCCGGCGAACTGCCGGTTTTTGACTTCCAGTTTGGAGGTACTTAAACCCCAGTTCCATCTAGTAACACTCCACCTTGAAAAGGACACACACTTGTGCCGAAACATGTTGGAGGAGTGTCAAGGGGACGCCTATTCCATCGAATGACCAGTTGATCCAGGATCTCTGCAGCTTCGGAAGAACCCGGGCTCTGTAGCTGGAAGTACCCGGCTCTGTAGCTGGAAGAACCCGGGCTCTGTAGCTGGAAGTACCCGGGCTCTGTAGCTGGAAGTACCCGGGCTCTGTAGCTGGAAGTACCCGGGCTCTGTAGCTGGAAGTACCCGGCTCTGTAGCTGGAAGTACCCGGGCTCTGTAGCTGGAAGTACCCGGGCTCTGTAGCTGGAAGTACCCGGCTCTGTAGCTGGAAAAACCCGGGCTCTGTAGCTGGAAGTACCCGGGCTTTGTAGCTGGAAGTACCCGGGCTCTGTAGCTGGAAGAACCCGGGCTCTGTAGCTGGAAGAACCCGGGCTCTGTAGCTGGAAGTACCCGGGCTCTGTAGCTGGAAGTACCCGGCTCTGTAGCTGGAAGTACCCGGGCTCTGTAGCTGGAAGTACCCGGGCTCTGTAGCTGGAAGTACCCGGGCTCTGTAGCTGGAAGTACCCGGCTCTGTAGCTGGAAGTACCCGGCTCTGTAGCTGGAAAAACCCGGGCTCTGTAGCTGGAAGTACCCGGGCTCTGTAGCTGGAAGTACCCGGGCTCTGTAGCTGGAAGAACCCGGGCTCTGTAGCTGGAAGTACCCGGGCTCTGTAGCTGGAAGTACCCGGCTCTGTAGCTGGAAGTACCCGGGCTCTGTAGCTGGAAGTACCCGGGCTCTGTAGCTGGAAGTACCCGGGCTCTGTAGCTGGAAGTACCCGGGCTCTGTAGCTGGAAGTACCCGGCTCTGTAGCTGGAAGTACCCGGGCTCTGTAGCTGGAAGTACCCGGCTCTGTAGCTGGAAGTACCCGGCTCTGTAGCTGGAAGTACCTGGGCTCTGTAGCTGGAAGTACCCGGCTCTGTAGCTGGAAGAACCCGGGCTCTGTAGCTGGAAGTACCCGGACTCTGTAGCTGGAAGTACCCGGGCTCTGTAGCTGGAAGTACCCGGGCTCTGTAGCTGGAAGTACCCGGCTCTGTAGCTGGAAGTACCCGGGCTCTGTAGCTGGAAGTACCCGGCTCTGTAGCTGGAAGTACCCGGCTCTGTAGCTGGAAGTACCCGGGCTCTGTAGCTGGAAGTACCCGGCTCTGTAGCTGGAAGAACCCGGGCTCTGTAGCTGGAAGTACCCGGACTCTGTAGCTGGAAGTACCCGGCTCTGTAGCTGGAAGTACCCGGGCTCTGTAGCTGGAAGTACCCGGGCTCTGTAGCTGGAAGTACCCGGGCTCTGTAGCTGGAAGTACCCGGGCTCTGTAGCTGGAAGTACCCGGGCTCTGTAGCTGGAAGTACCCGGGCTCTGTAGCTGGAAGTACCCGGGCTCTGTAGATGCTTGTTGTTTCTGTTGATCATCTGGTACGAAGGAAACCCTCTTTTTTATACTTTGTTGTTTTAATAAAACTTATTTTGTGACTATACTGCACCATCTGGAGGTTTTTTATGTTTAATTCCATGATTCACCTTGAGCCTGGATAAACCAAGGTCCCAAAGAAACCTTGATGAAAGTGTAATTAGCCCTATTGATGTAAGAATCAGTGTGAGCATCCATTCTGCAATTCATTACATGCACTATGTATGAGAGAGTCTTACCTACCTATACTTTTATATGAGGATCACTACACTCACTGATGTAAGATAATGTGTAAGCATCGTGGCTCAAGTTTTGTCACGTATTGAAGAGTTTCGTCAGACCATTCCTATGAGATAAAGATACTTTACATGATGAGTATCTCATTTGCATATGTAAGAATATGTGAGCAAAATCTCTTCTTTTAGTGCATGAGAACACTGGGTGTGGTTATACGGTTTTCCCATGTAAAGACACTGGGGGCATATATATAGCAGAGTTTTGGTTGTGTTTTAGTGTGATCCTCATACTCATACAACCTTCTTTTTGTTTCCTTGTTCTACACCATTGAGAAAATTCCCTATGTGAAGGACGATGTTAAAACGACAAACAATCACATTACAGTTGGACGGAATAGGTGCAGAAGAAAATTACCTTTATTGTTTTTTGTACCAACCAGTATGTTTTTGGATAGTGTGAGGAAACCCACACAAGCGCAGAGAGGACATGCAAACTCCGCAAACTCGGGGCTTTGGTTGGATTTGAATCCAAGAACTCAGTGCTGTGATTACAGAAATTAGATAAAAGCACCTTATTATAACTTCTGTAATATTCCAGCACAAATACTAAACCATACAGAAGGCTGCACAGAGCACAGGAATCGGTGCAGCCCATCTAAGCTGCGTAATTTTTGCAGCCGAATCCTGGCATCAACATCACTTTATTACTAGTTTCTGATGTAAAGATACTATATACATAAGCTGTACAATATTAGCTTAGTAAATGTATATTGCATCTGATAGGAGTAATTCCTATTAATTCATAGGCAGAGAAGCACTATAACACAGCACACTGGGGCTGTAAAATATCACTACTTTGTTTTACCATGGATATTTTCGTTATTCATCTGACTTTGTAATTTCTTTCTTCTGCCTTATTATTGTAGTTATTTTCCTCCTCATATTTTCCCCCCTTCCCACCCCTGGAGCCTTAGGGGCACATTTATCAAAAAATATTGCTGGAGATATTGGAGCTCCTATAATGCGATTTTGTTAAATCCTTGTGATATGTAATTTCTTATTGTCTTGATAAGTGGTGATTTGAAATTATAATTATTGGGACCAAGTCACAATAATTGATAAATCGGCCCACTTTATATTGAATCTCATTTCAGTGTCAATAATATCATTGCGGACAAAGGGCTTCATTCAGAGCCGCTCGTAAGCGGCGGTACGCTCGTTCCGAGCGATGTTCGCCAATCTGCGCATGCATACGGTTTTTAGTACGCATGCGCGAACCAGTCAGTGCGGCCAAAAATCGTTTGTTCGCTATATAGCGAATGCCTGCTACTTTGAGTGACAGGAGGAGGCGTATGTGGGTGGCAACAGGGGAAGGTGCTTGTAAACGGGGAGTGGAATTCAGAACGCAGGCATGCTTAAAGGTCAAAACGGGTGTTTTATGGGTGTGCATAATCAATACAGCAGCGTCATTGACCACGTCACTTGGTTGTTTTATAGGCAGAACTGCTCGCAATATAGTGGTAGGAAAAACCAGCCACAACAATAGCGAGCAGTTCATACGCTGTTCGATGTACTCGATTAATCTAATAAATAGCGGACATAACGTATGGTGCGAGCGGCCAGGGGGCATTTTTATCACAATTTCGACCACAAGTTTTGCTCACTCGTTCAGACTTAGAGGTGTGAACAGACCGCAAAGAGCGAACGGGTCATTTGAATAGCCACCACTTTTTTTTTAAATAAACGACCGCAAATAGCGAGCGGCACTGAATCAGGCCCAAAGAGTTATACCAATACTGATGGTGGAAACGCTATTATACAGCACAGAGTTTGCAGCGATTTTACTGATTTTTCTGGTACTTTCTATCTCTAGTTTTAAATATTTCTCAAACCAACACATCTCAGTAATGTGACAAACATATTAAAGAATATTTCATAGAATTAATAATAAAGGTTAATAATGAAATACAATAGTAGGCAGTGGTCCCAAGAAAATTCGCAATTTTGAACTTGAAAGTTGTTTTTTTTTGTTTATAACATACTGTAAATTTAAATGAGTTGTAATAAAGTTTAAGTCTGATTAACATGATGTCTGGTCAACCAAACACTTTCACAAAACACAAAACAGTATTGGGGAGGGATAGGGTTGGGGCGGGTTTGGAAGAAAGACATCAATAAAAAGTCACGTACTCTATCTGACCTCAGAACCTCAGGTTATTACATTGTGTAAAGGGCTATTATACTATTATATGAAATGTACACCAAAATGTCAATCATCTTCGGGATTTGGATTTGCATATTTCTGCTACTTCCATGGTCATGTTGCCTTTATTATTGGCATTTTGTGGTTAGATACTGTACAATGCAAAACACTTTATGGAATTCACCCCATCTGCACACAAACCGTCATGTCCTGCATAAGAGAATAATAATGCACATTAATTAGCTGACTGAGGAGAAAATGGGCCTGTTAGTTTAATGCATTTTATTCTATTTTCTGTCAAAGTAATACACAGTAGTGTATAGCGTAGTGTATAGCGTACATGAATATTATGTCTGGAGAATGTGTGCAAATATTTGAAGTACATGGAGAGCCCCATATTCCATATTGTTAATGCCCAGCTTATCGCTCATATTCACAGAGGAGCCAGTTTAATAAAAACCTCTGTTTCATTTCCTTCATAGAATATCCCAGCATGTGTTTCACGTACGGGGGTAACTAAGTGTTGTATCTCCCACCATGGACACAGGGGCACCGAGAGGGGAGGGGGGGGTACAAATTACATGGGTTCAGAATTGCTAGAGGGGCCTGGCAGGGGCCTTGGTCCAGCACCGCTCCCCCACCTCTTACATCACACAGCGGCCCAGCACACACTGCTGTGTACTGGGCTGCCCTGGAGACTGCTCGCGGGTGCTAAGAAGCAGCCACAGCAGTCTCCTATGCCTGTGGGGGGAGCTGCTCGTGCCCCCCACTGGTTATGTGCCAGGCTGAGGGGGCTCACTGCGTCCCCCTTGTCAGCACACAGAGCTGCTGCAAAACTTTATTTTTTTACCTAAGGGGGTGTGGCCATGCCTCCCGCAATTAGGTCATGCCCCCTTTTTTACAGGGGCCCAGCACGGCTCTCGACGGGCCTGTATGGACATGTGCAGTGTAGGAGTAAAGATCATTAGCCACTTACTCGGGCTCTGTGCATGTCGGTGTACAAACCGGGATGCAACATTTCTTGCTCCCACCACATTCGCTGTCTTCTGAGCACTCGCCAGGTGGAAGGGGGGTTTTACATCGTGTAGATGAAATTGGGCAGCTTCCAGGTTTCAATGAAATTGAAAAATTGACATTTGTTATTATCACAAAAAATACAGTTTAACAGGAAATGTTAGTGATGAATGTGGCCGCCAGGTGACACTGATATGGGACGTTTGAATTTAATGTAAGCCAGTGATCCCTCCCCTGCATCCTGCCACGTGCAGCCAGCAGCTGCGGTCTACATTGATGATATTGTAGATATAGCATGTAATGCTTGTTTATAAGGCCTGCTGACATGTCATTACAGGTAGGTGTCTCTTTCATTGCTTACTGCTAATATTAAAAGTAACACGTGTCCCATTTGAAGGTTGTATGGCTGTCCTGTGACCAGGACCGGTGAAGGTGTGTTTGCACCCTAGGCAAGATTCCATCAACTGCCCCAGCTACCTCCAATTCATAATATGCCACCCATCAGTCTCCCAAATCATATAATCTACCACCCATCAGTCTCCCCAGTTACATAATATGCCACCCATCAGTCTCCCCAGTTATATAATATGCCACCCATCAGTCTCCCCAGTTACATTATATGCCACCCATCATTCTCCCCAGTTACATAATATGCCACCCATCATTCTCCCCAGTTACATAATATGCCACCCATCAGTCTCCCCAGTTACATAATATGCCACCCATCAGTCTCCCCAGTTACATATTATGCCACCCATCAGTCTCCCCAGTTTCATGATATGCCACCCATCAGTCTCCCCAGTTACATAATATGCCACCCATCAGTCTCCCCAGTTTCATGATATGCCACCCATCAGTCTCCCCAGTTACATAATATGGCACCCATCAGTCTCCACAGTAACATAATATGCCAGCCATCAGTCTCCCAAATCATATAATCTACCACCCACCAGTCTCCCCAGTTACATAATATGCCACCCATCAGCCTCCCCAGTGACATAATATGCCACCCATCAGTCTCCCCAGTTACATAATATGCCACCCATCAGTCTCCCCAGTTACATAATATGCCACCCACCAGTCTCCCCAGTTACATAATATGCCACCCATCAGTCTCCCCAGTTACATAATATGCCACCCATCAGTCTCCCCAGTTACATAATATGCCACCCATCAGTCTCCCCAGTTACATAATATGCCACCCATGAGTCTCCGCAGTTACAAAATATGCCACCCAGCAGTCTCCCCAGTTACATAATATGCCACCCATCATTCTCCCCAGTTTCATAATACGCCACCCATCAGTCTCCCCAGTTACATAATACGCCACCCATCAGTCTCCCCAGTTACATAATATGCCACCCATCAGTCTCCCCAGTTACATAATACGCCACCCATCAGTCTCCCCAGTTACATAATACGCCACCCATCAGACTCCCCAGTTACATAATATGCCACCCATCAGTCTCCCCAGTTATATAATATGCCACCCATGAGTCTCCCCAGTTACATAATATGCCACCCATCAGTCTCCCCAGTTACATAATATGCCACCCATCAGTCTCCCCAGTTGCATAATATGCCACCCATCAGTCTCCCCAGTTACATAATATGCCACCCATCAGTCTCCCCAGTTACATAATATGTCACCCATTAGTCTCCCCAGTTATATAATATGCCACCCATCAGTCTCTCCAGTTACATAATATGCCACCCATTAGTCTCCCAAGTAACATAATATGCCACCCATCAGTCTCCCCAGTTACATAATATGCCACCCATCAGTCTCCCCAGTTACATAATATGCCACCTATAAGTCTCACCAGTTATATAATATGCCACCCATCAGTTTCCCCAGTTACATAACATGCCACCCATCAGTCTCCCCAGTTACATAATATGTCACCCATCAGTCTCCCCAGTTATATAATATGCCACCCATCAGTCTCCCCAGTTACATAATATGCCACCCATCAGTCTCCCCAGTTACATAATATGCCACCCATCAGTCTCCACAGTTACATAATATGCCACCCATCAGTCACCCCAGTTTCTTAATATGCCACCCATCAGTCTCCCCAGTTACATAATATGCCACCCATCGGTCTCTCCTGTTACATAATATGCCACCCATCGGTCTCCCCAGTTACATAATATGCCACCCATCAGTCTCCCCAGTTACATAATATGCCACCCATCAGTCTCTCCAGTTACATAATATGCCACCCATTAGTCTCCCCAGTTACACAATATGCCAACCATCAGTCTCCCCAGTTACATAATATGCCTCCCATCAGTCTCCCCAGTTACATAATATGCCACCCATGAGTCTCCCCAGTTACATAATATGCCACCTATAAGTCTCCCCAGTTACATAATATGCCACCCATCAATTTCCCCAATTTCATAATATGTCACCCATCAGTCTCCCCAGTTACATAATATGCCACCCATGAGTCTCCCCAGTTACATAATAGGCCACCTATAAGTCTCCCCAGTTACATAATAGGCCACCTATCAATTTCCCCAGTTACATAATATGCCACCCATCAGTCTCCCCAGTTATATAATATGCCACCCATAAGTCTCCCCAGTAACATAATATGCCACCCATCAGTCTCCCCAGTTACATAATCTGCCACCCATCAGTCTCCCCAGTGCAATAATATGCCACCCATCAGTCTCCCCAGTGCAATAATATGCCACCCATCAGTCTCCCCAGTTACATAATATGCCACCAATCAGTCTCCCCAGTTACATAATATGCCACCCATCAGTCTCCCCAGTTACATAATATGCCACCCATCAGTCTCCCCAGTTACATAATATGCCACCCAAGAGTCTCCCCAGTTACATAATATGCCACCCATCAGTCTCCCCAGTTACATAATATGCCACCCATCAGTCTCCCCAGTTACATAATATGCCACCCATCAGTCTCCCCAGTGCCATAATATGCCACCAATCAGTCTCCCCAGTTACATAATATGCCACCCATCAGTCTCCCCAGTTACATAATATACCACCCATCAGTCTCCCCAGTTACATAATATGCCACCCATCAGTCTCCCCAGTTACATAATATGCCACCCCGTCAATCTCCCCAGTTACATAATATGCCACCCATGAGTCTCCCCAGTTACATAATATGCCACCCATCAGTCTCCCCAGTTACATAAAATGCCTCCTATAAGTCTCCCCAGTTACATAATATGCCACCCCGTCAATCTCCCCAGTTACATAATATGCCACCCATGAGTCTCCCCAGTTACATAATATGCCACCCATCAGTCTCCCCAGTTACATAAAATGCCTCCTATAAGTCTCCCCAGTTACATAATATGCCACGCATCAGTCTCCCCAGTAACACAATATGCCACCCATCAGTCTCCCCAGTTACACAATATGCCACCCATCAGTCTCCCCAGTTACATAATACGCCACCCATCAGTCTCCCCAGTTACATAATATGCCACCCATCAGTCTCCCCAGTTATATAATATGCCACCCATGAGTCTCCCCAGTTACATAATATGCCACCCATCAGTCTCCCCAGTTACATAATATGCCACCTATAAGTCTCCCCAGTTATATAACATGCCACCCATCAGTTTCCCCAGTTACATAACATGCCACCCATCAGTCTCCCCAGTTACATAATATGTCACCCATCAGTCTCCCCAGTTATATAATATGCCACCCATCAGTCTCCGCAGTTACATAATATGCCACCCATCAGTCTCCCCAGTTACATAATATGCCACCCATCAGTCTCCGCAGTTACATAATATGCCACCCATCAGTCTCCACAGTTTCTTAATATGCCACCCATCAGACTCCCCAGTTACATAATATGCCACCCATCGGTCTCCCCTGTTACATAATATGCCACCCATCAGTCTCCCCAGTTACATAATATGCCACCCATCAGTCTCTCCAGTTACATAATATGCCACCCATTAGTCTCCCCAGTTACATAATATGCCACCCATCAGTCACCCCAGTTTCTTAATATGCCACCCATCAGTCTCCCCAGTTACATAATATGCCACCCATCGGTCTCCCCTGTTACATAATATGCCACCCATCGGTCTCCCCAGTTACATAATATGCCACCCATCAGTCTCCTCAGTTTCATGATATGCCACCCATCAGTCTCCCCAGTTACATAATATGCCACCCATCAGTCTCCCCAGTTTCATGATATGCCACCCATCAGTCACCCCAGTTACATAATATGCCACCCATCAGTCTCCACAGTAACATAATATGCCACCCATCAGTCTCCCAAATCATATAATCTACCACCCATCAGTCTCCCCAGTTACATAATATGCCACCCATCAGCCTCCCCAGTGACATAATATGCCACCCATCAGTCTCCCCAGTTACATAATATGCCACCCATCAGACTCCCCAGTTACATAATATGCCACCCACCAGTCTCCCCAGTTACATAATATGCCACCCATCAGTCTCCCCAGTTACATAATATGCCACCCATCAGTCTCCCCAGTTACATAATATGCCACCCATGAGTCTCCGCAGTTACATAATATGCCACCCAGCAGTCTCCCCAGTTACATAATACGCCAGCCATCATTCTCCCCAGTTTCATAATACGCCACCCATCAGTCTCCCCAGTTACATAATACGCCACCCATCAGTCTCCCCAGTTACATAATACGCCACCCATCAGTCTCCCCAGTTACATAATACGCCACCCATCAGTCTCCCCAGTTACATAATACGCCACCCATCAGACTCCCCAGTTACATAATATGCCACCCATCAGTCTCCCCAGTTATTTAATATGCCACCCATGAGTCTCCCCAGTTACATAATATGCCACCCATCAGTCTCCCCAGTTACATAATATGCCACCCATCAGTCTCCCCAGTTGCATAATATGCCACCCATCAGTCTCCCCAGTTACATAATATGCCACCCATCAGTCTCCCCAGTTACATAATATGTCACCCATTAGTCTCCCCAGTTATATAATATGCCACCCATCAGTCTCTCCAGTTACATAATATGCCACCCATTAGTCTCCCCAGTAACATAATATGCCACCCATCAGTCTCCCCAGTTACATAATATGCCACCCATCAGTCTCCCCAGTTACATAATATGCCACCCATGAGTCTCAACAGTTACATAATATGCCACCCATCAGTCTCCCCAGTTACATAATATGCCACCTATAAGTCTCACCAGTTATATAATATGCCACCCATCAGTTTCCCCAGTTACATAACATGCCACCCATCAGTCTCCCCAGTTACATAATATGTCACCCATCAGTCTCCCCAGTTATATAATATGCCACCCATCAGTCTCCCCAGTTACATAATATGCCACCCATCAGTCTGCCCAGTTACATAATATGCCACCCATCAGTCTCCACAGTTACATAATATGCCACCCATCAGTCACCCCAGTTTCTTAATATGCCACCCATCAGTCTCCCCAGTTACATAATATGCCAACCATCAGTCTCCCCAGTTACATAATATGCCTCCCATCAGTCTCCCCAGTTACATAATATGCCACCCATGAGTCTCCCCAGTTACATAATATGCCACCTATGAGTCTCCCCAGTTACATAATATGCCACCCATCAATTTCCCCAGTTACATAATATGCCACCCATCAGTCTCCCCAGTTACATAATATGCCACCCATGAGTCTCCCCAGTTACATAATAGGCCACCTATAAGTCTCCCCAGTTACATAATAGGCCACCTATCAATTTCCCCAGTTACATAATATGCCACCCATCAGTCAACCCTTTTATATAATATGCCACCCATAAGTCTCCCCAGTAACATAATATGCCACCCATCAGTCTCCCCAGTTACATAATCTGCCACCCATCAGTCTCCGCAGTGCAATAATATGCCACCCATCAGTCTCCCCAGTGCAAAAATATGCCACCCATCAGTCTCCCCAGTTACATAATATGCCACCCATCAGTCTCCCCAGTTACATAATATGCCACCCAAGAGTCTCCCCAGTTACATAATATGCCACCCATCAGTCTCCCCAGTTACATAATATGCCACCCATCAGTCTCCCCAGTTACATAATATGCCACCCATCAGTCTCCCCAGTGCCATAATATGCCACCCATCAGTCTCCCCAGTTACATAATCTGCCACCCATCAGTCTCCGCAGTGCAATAATATGCCACCCATCAGTCTCCCCAGTGCAATAATATGCCACCCATCAGTCTCCCCAGTTACATAATATGCCACCCATCAGTCTCCCCAGTTACATAATATGCCACCCAAGAGTCTCCCCAGTTACATAATATGCCACCCATCAGTCTCCCCAGTTACATAATATGCCACCCATCAGTCTCCCCAGTTACATAATATGCCACCCATCAGTCTCCCCAGTGCCATAATATGCCACCCATCAGTCTCCCCAGTTACATAATATGCCACCCATCAGTCTCCCCAGTTACATAATATACCACCCATCAGTCTCCCCAGTTACATAATATGCCACCCATCAGTCTCCCCAGTTACATAATATGCCACCCCGTCAATCTCCCCAGTTACATAATATGCCAACCATCAGTCTCCCCAGTTACATAATATGCCACCCATCAGTCTTCTCAGTTACAAAAAATGCCACCCATCAGTCTCCCCAGTTACATAATATGCCACCCATCAGTCTCCCCAGTTACATAATATGCCACCCATGAGTCGCCCCAGTTACATAATATGCCACCCATGAGTCTCCCCATTTACATAATATGCCACCCATCAGTCTCCCCAGTTACATAATATGCCACCCATCAGTCTCCCCAGTTACATAATATGCCACCTATAAGTCTCCCCAGTTATATAACATGCCACCCATCAGTTTCCCCAGTTACATAACATGCCACCCATCAGACTCCCCATTTACATAATATGTCACCCATCTGTCTCCCCAGTTATATAATATGCCACCCATCAGTCTCCCCAGTTACATAATATGCCACCCATCAGTCTCCCCAGTTACATAATATGCCACCCATCAGTCTCCGCAGTTACATAATATGCCACCCATCAGTCTCCACAGTTTCTTAATATGCCACCCATCAGACTCCCCAGTTACATAATATGCCACCCATCGGTCTCCCCAGTTACATAATATGCCACCCTTCAGTCTCTCCAGTTACATAATATGCCACCCATTAGTCTCCCCAGTTACATAATATGTCACCCATCAGTCTCCCCAGTTATATAATATGCCACCCATAAGTCTCCCCAGTAACATAATATGCCACCCATCAGTCTCCCCAGTTACATAATCTGCCACCCATCAGTCTCCCCAGTGCAATAATATGCCACCCATCAGTCTCCCCAGTGCAATAATATGCCACCCATCAGTCTCCCCAGTTACATAATATGCCACCCATGAGTCTCCCCAGTTACATAATATGTCACCCATCAGTCTCCCCAGTTACAAAAAATGCCACCCATCAGTCTCCCCAGTTACATAATATGCCACCCATCAGTCTCCCGAGTTACATAATATGCCACCCATGAGTCTCCCCAGTTACATAATTTGCCACCCATGAGTCTCCCAAGTTACATAATATGCCACCCGTCTGTCTCCCCAGTTACATAAAATGCCACCTATAAGTCTCCCCAGTTACATAATATGCCACCCATCAGTCTCCCCAGTTACACAATATGCCACCCTTCAGTCTCCCCAGTTACACAATATGCCACCCACCAGTCTCCCCAGTTACATAATATACTACCCATCAGTCTCCCCAGTTACTTAATATGCCACCCATCATTCTCCCCAGTTACATAATATGCCACCCATCAGTCTCCCCAGTTACATAATATGCCACCCATCATTCTCCCCAGTTACATAATATGCCACCCATCAGTCTCCCCAGTCATATAATCTGCCACCCATCAGTCTCCCCAGTTACATAATATGCCAAACATCAGTCTCCCCAGTTACATAATATGCCACCCATCAGTCTCCCCAGTTACATAATATGCCACCTATAAGTCTCCCCAGTGCCATAATATGCCACCCATCAGTCTCCCCAGTCACATAATCTGCCACCCATCAGTCTCCCCAGTCAAATAATCTGCCACCCATCAGTCTCCCCAGTTACATAATATGCCACCCATCAGTCTCCCCAGTTACATAATATGCCACCTACCAGTCTCCCCAGTTACATAATGTGCCACCCATCAGTCTCCCCAGTTACATAATATGCCACCCATCAGTCTCCCCAGTTACATAAAATGCCACCTACCAGTCTCCCCAGTTACATAATGTGCCACCCATCAGTCTCACCAGTTACATAATATGCCACCTATAAGTCTCCCCAGTGCCATAATATGCCACCCATCAGTCTCCCCAGTTACATAATCTGCCACCCATCAGTCTCCCCAGTCACATAATCTGCCACCCATCAGTCTCCCCAGTTACATAATATGCCACCTATAAGTCTCCTCAGTGCCATAATATGCCACCCAACAGTCTCCCCAGTCACATAATCTGCCACCCATCAGTCTCCCCAGTCACATAATATGACACCCATCAGTCTCCCCAGTTACATAATATGCCACCCATCAGTCTCCCCAGTTACATAATATGCCACCCATCAGTCTCCCCAGTTACATAATATGCCACCCATCAGTCTCACCAGTACCATAATATACCACCCATCAGTCTCCCCAGTTACATAATATGCCACCCATCAGTCTCCCCAGTGCCATAATATGCCACCCATCAGTCTCCCCAGTTACATAATATGCCACCCATCAGTCTCCCCAGTTACATAATATGCCACCCTTCAGTCTCCCCAGTTACATAATATGCCACCCATGAGTCTCCCCAGTTACATAATATGCCACCCAGCAGTCTCCCCAGTGACATAATATGCCACCCAGCAGTCTCCCCAGTGCCATAATATGCCACCCATCAGTCTCCCCAGTGCCATAATATGCCACCCATCAGTCTCCCCAGTGACATAATATGCCACCCATCAGTCTCCCCAGTGCCATAATATGCCAACCATCAGTCTCCCCAGTGACATAATATGCCACCCATCAGTCTCCCCAGTGCCATAATATGCCACCCATCAGTCTCCCCAATGACATAATATGCCACCCATCAGTCTCCCCAGTGCCATAATATGCCACCCATTAGTCTCCCCAGTGACATAATATGCCACCCATCTGACTCCCCAGTGACATAATATGCCACCCATCTGTCTCCCCAATGACATAATATGCCACCCATCAGTCTCCCCAGTGACATAATATGCCACCCATCAGTCTCCCCAGTGACATAATATGCCACCCATCAGTCTCCCCAGTGACATAACATGCCACCCATCAGTCTCCCCAGTTACATAATATGCCACCCCGTCAATCTCCCCAGTTACATAATATGCCAACCATCAGTCTCCCCAGTTACATAATATGCCACCCATCAGTCTTCTCAGTTACAAAAAATGCCACCCATCAGTCTCCCCAGTTACATAATATGCCACCCATCAGTCTCCCCAGTTACATAATATGCCACCCATGAGTCTCCCCAGTTACATAATATGCCACCCATGAGTCTCCCCAGTTACATAATATGTCACCCATCTGTCTCCCCAGTTATATAATATGCCACCCATCAGTCTCCCCAGTTACATAATATGCCACCCATCAGTCTCCCCAGTTACATAATATGCCACCCATCAGTCTCCGCAGTTACATAATATGCCACCCATCAGTCTCCACAGTTTCTTAATATGCCACCCATCAGACTCCCCAGTTACATAATATGCCACCCATCGGTCTCCCCTGTTACATAATATGCCACCCATCAGTCTCCACAGTTACATAATATGCCACCCATCAGTCTCTCCAGTTACATAATATGCCACCCATTAGTCTCCCCAGTTACATAATATGCCACCCATCACTCTCCCCAGTTACATAATATGCCACCCTTCAGTCTCTCCAGTTACATAATATGCCACCCATTAGTCTCCCCAGTTACATAATATGTCACCCATCAGTCTCCCCAGTTATATAATATGCCACCCATAAGTCTCCCCAGTAACATAATATGCCACCCATCAGTCTCCCCAGTTACATAATCTGCCACCCATCAGTCTCCCCAGTGCAATAATATGCCACCCATCAGTCTCCCCAGTGCAATAATATGCCACCCATCAGTCTCCCCAGTTACATAATATGCCACCCATGAGTGTCCCCAGTTACATAATATGCCACCCATCAGTCTCCCCAGTTACAAAAAATGCCACCCATCAGTCTCCCCAGTTACATAATATGCCACCCATCAGTCTCCCGAGTTACATAATATGCCACCCATGAGTCTCCCCAGTTACATAATTTGCCACCCATGAGTCTCCCAAGTTACATAATATGCCACCCATCTGTCTCCCCAGTTACATAAAATGCCACCTATAAGTCTCCCCAGTTACATAATATGCCACCCATCAGTCTCCCCAGTTACACAATATGCCACCCATCAGTCTCCCCAGTTACACAATATGCCACCCACCAGTCTCCCCAGTTACATAATATACTACCCATCAGTCTCCCCAGTTACTTAATATGCCACCCATCATTCTCCCCACTTACATAATATGCCACCCATCAGTCTCCCCAGTTACATAATATGCCACCCATCATTCTCCCCAGTTACATAATATGCCACCCATCAGTCTCCCCAGTCATATAATCTGCCACCCATCAGTCTCCCCAGTTACATAATATGCCAAACATCAGTCTCCCCAGTTACATAATATGCCACCCATCAGTCTCCCCAGTTACATAATATGCCACCTATAAGTCTCCCCAGTGCCATAATATGCCACCCATCAGTCTCCCCAGTCACATAATCTGCCACCCATCAGTCTCCCCAGTCACATCATCTGCCACCCATCAGTCTCCCCAGTTACATAATATGCCACCCATCAGTCTCCCCAGTTACATAATATGCCACCCATCAGTCTCCCCAGTTACATAAAATGCCACCTACCAGTCTCCCCAGTTACATAATGTGCCACCCATCAGTCTCCCCAGTTACATAATATGCCACCTATAAGTCTCCCCAGTGCCATAATATGCCACCCATCAGTCTCCCCAGTTACATAATCTGCCACCCATCAGTCTCCCCAGTCACATAATCTGCCACCCATCAGTCTCCCCAGTTACATAATATGCCACCTATAAGTCTCCTCAGTGCCATAATATGCCACCCATCAGTCTCCCCAGTCACATAATCTGCCACCCATCAGTCTCCCCAGTCACATAATATGACACCCATCAGTCTCCCCAGTTACATAATATGCCACCCATCAGTCTCCCCAGTTACATAATATGCCACCCATCAGTCTCCCCAGTTACATAATATGCCACCCATCAGTCTCACCAGTACCATAATATACCACCCATCAGTCTCCCCAGTTACATAATATGCCACCCATCAGTCTCCCCAGTGCCATAATATGCCACCCATCAGTCTCCCACGTTACATAATATGCCACCCATCAGTCTCCCAAGTTACATAATATGCCACCCTTCAGTCTCCCCAGTTACATAATATGCCACCCATGAGTCTCCCCAGTTACATAATATGCCACCCAGCAGTCTCCCCAGTGACATAATATGCCACCCAGCAGTCTCCCCAGTGCCATAATATGCCACCCATCAGTCTCCCCAGTGCCATAATATGCCACCCATCAGTCTCCCCAGTGACATAATATGCCACCCATCAGTCTCCCCAGTGCCATAATATGCCAACCATCAGTCTCCCCAGTGACATATGCCACCCATCAGTCTCCCCAGTGCCATAATATGCCACCCATCAGTCTCCCCAATGACATAATATGCCACCCATCAGTCTCCCCAGTGCCATAATATGCCACCCATCAGTCTCCCCAGTGACATAATATGCCACCCATCTGACTCCCCAGTGACATAATATGCCACCCATCTGTCTCCCCAATGACATAATATGCCACCCATCAGTCTCCCCAGTGACATAATATGCCACCCATCATTCTCCCCAGTGACATAATATGCCACCCATCAGTCTCCCCAGTGACATAATATGCCACCCATCAGTCTCCCCAGTGCCATAATATGACACCCATCAGTCTCCCCAGTGACATAATATGCCACCCATCTGTCTCCCCAGTGACACAATATGCCACCCATCAGTCTCCCCAGTGACATAATATGACACCCATCAGTCTCCCCAGTGACATAATATGCCACCCATCAGTCTCCCCAGTGACATAATATGCCACCCATCAGTCTCCCCAGTGACATAATATGCCACCCATCAGTCTCCCCAGTGACATAATCGGCCACCCATCAGTCTCCCCAGTGACATAATCTGCCACCCATCAGTTCCCCCAGTCACATAATCTGCCACCCATCAGTCTCCCCAGTAACATAATATGCCACCCATCAGTCTCCCCAGTTACATAATCTGCCACCCATCAGTCTCCCCAGTCACATAATATGCCACCCATCAGTCTCCCCAGTCATATAATCTGCCACCCAGCAGTCTCCCCAGTTACATAATAAGCCACCCATCAGTCTCCCCAGTTACATAATATGCCTTCCATCAGTCTCCCCAGTCACATAATATGCCACCCATCTGTCTCCCCAGTGACATAATATGCCACCCATCAGTCTCCCCTGTTACATAATCTGCCACCCATCAGTCTCCCCAGTTACATAATATGCCACCCATCAGTCTCCCCAGTTACATAATATGCCACCCATCAGTCTCCCCAGTTACACAATATGCCACCCATCAGTCTCCCCAGTTACACAATATGCCACCCACCAGTCTCCCCAGTTAAATAATATACCACCCATCAGTCTCCCCAGTTACTTAATATGCCACCCATCATTCTCCCCAGTTACATAATATGCCACCCATCAGTCTCCCCAGTTACATAATATGCCACCCATCATTCTCCCCAGTTACATAATATGCCACCCATCAGTCTCCCCAGTCATATAATCTGCCACCCATCAGTCTCCCCAGTTACATAATATGCCAAACATCAGTCTCCCCAGTTACATAATATGCCACCCATCAGTCTCCCCAGTTACATAATATGCCACCTATAAGTCTCCCCAGTGCCATAATATGCCACCCATCAGTCTCCCCAGTCACATAATCTGCCACCCATCAGTCTCCCCAGTCACATAATCTGCCACCCATCAGTCTCCCCAGTTACATAATATGCCACCCATCAGTCTCCCCAGTTACATAATATGCCACCCATCAGTCTCCCCAGTTACATAAAATGCCACCTACCAGTCTCCCCAGTTACATAATGTGCCACCTACCAGTCTCCCCAGTTACATAATGTGCCACCCATCAGTCTCCCCAGTTACATAATCTGCCACCCATCAGTCTCCCCAGTTACATAATATGCCACCTATAAGTCTCCTCAGTGCCATAATATGCCACCCATCAGTCTCCCCAGTCACATAATCTGCCACCCATCAGTCTCCCCAGTCACATAATATGACACCCATCAGTCTCCCCAGTTACATAATATGCCACCCATCAGTCTCCCCAGTTACATAATATGCCACCCATCAGTCTCACCAGTGCCATAATATACCACCCATCAGTCTCCCCAGTTACATAATATGCCACCCATCAGTCTCCCCAGTGCCATAATATGCCACCCATCAGTCTCCCCAGTTACATAATATGCCACCCATCAGTCTCCCAAGTTACATAATATGCTACCCTTCAGTCTCCCCAGTTACATAATATGCCACCCATGAGTCTCCCCAGTTACATAATATGCCACCCAGCAGTCTCCCCAGTGACATAATATGCCACCCATCAGTCTCCCCAGTGCCATAATATGCCACCCATCAGTCTCCCCAGTGACATAATATGCCACCCATCAGTCTCCCCAGTGCCATAATATGCCACCCATTAGTCTCCCCAGTGACATAATATGCCACCCATCTGACTCCCCAGTGACATAATATGCCACCCATCTGTCTCCCCAATGACATAATATGCCACCCATCAGTCTCCCCAGTGACATAATATGCCACCCATCATTCTCCCCAGTGACATAATATGCCACCCATCAGTCTCCCCAGTGACATAATATGCCACCCATCAGTCTCCCCAGTGCCATAATATGACACCCATCAGTCTCCCCAGTGACATAATATGCCACCCATCTGTCTCCCCAGTGACACAATATGCCACCCATCAGTCTCCCCAGTGACATAATATGCCACCCATCAGTCTCCCCAGTGACATAATATGCCACCCATCAGTCTCCCCAGTGACATAATATGCCACCCATCAGTCTCCTCAGTGACATAATATGCCACCCATCAGTCTCCCCAGTGACATAATCGGCCACCCATCAGTCTCCCCAGTGACATAATCTGCCACCCATCAGTTCCCCCAGTCACATAATCTGCCACCCATCAGTCTCCCCAGTTACATAATCTGCCACCCATCAGTCTCCCCAGTCACATAATATGCCACCCATCAGTCTCCCCAGTCATATAATCTGCCACCCAGCAGTCTCCCCAGTTACATAATAAGCCACCCATCAATCTCCCCAGTTACATAATATGCCACCCATCAGTCTCCCCAGTCACATAATATGCCACCCATCAGTCTCCCCAGTGACATAATATGCCACCCATCAGTCTCCCCTGTTACATAATCTGCCACCCATCAGTCTCCCCAGTTACATAATATGCCACCCATCAGTCTCCCCAGTTACATAATATGCCACCCATCAGTCTCCCCAGTTACACAATATGCCACCCACCAGTCTCCCCAGTTAAATAATATACTACCCATCAGTCTCCCCAGTTACTTAATATGCCACCCATCATTCTCCCCAGTTACATAATATGCCACCCATCAGTCTCCCCAGTTACATAATATGCCACCCATCATTCTCCCCAGTTACATAATATGCCACCCATCAGTCTCCCCAGTCATATAATCTGCCACCCATCAGTCTCCCCAGTTACATAATATGCCAAACATCAGTCTCCCCAGTTACATAATATGCCACCCATCAGTCTCCCCAGTTACATAATATGCCACCTATAAGTCTCCCCAGTGCCATAATATGCCACCCATCAGTCTCCCCAGTCACATAATCTGCCACCCATCAGTCTCCCCAGTCACATAATCTGCCACCCATCAGTCTCCCCAGTTACATAATATGCCACCCATCAGTCTCCCCAGTTACATAATATGCCACCCATCAGTCTCCCCAGTTACATAAAATGCCACCTACCAGTCTCCCCAGTTACATAATGTGCCACCCATCAGTCTCCCCTGTTACATAATCTGCCACCCATCAGTCTCCCCAGTTACATAATATGCCACCCATCAGTCTCCCCAGTTACATAATATGCCACCCATCAGTCTCCCCAGTTACATAATATGCCACCCATCAGTCTCCCCAGTTACATAAAATGCCACCTACCAGTCTCCCCAGTTACATAATGTGCCACCCATCAGTCTCCCCAGTTACATAATATGCCACCTATAAGTCTCCCCAGTGCCATAATATGCCACCCATCAGTCTCCCCAGTTACATAATCTGCCACCCATCAGTCTCCCCAGTCACATAATCTGCCACCCATCAGTCTCCCCAGTTACATAATATGCCACCTATAAGTCTCCTCAGTGCCATAATATGCCACCCATCAGTCTCCCCAGTCACATAATCTGCCACCCATCAGTCTCCCCAGTCACATAATATGACACCCATCAGTCTCCCCAGTTACATAATATGCCACCCATCAGTCTCCCCAGTTACATAATATGCCACCCATCAGTCTCACCAGTGCCATAATATACCACCCATCAGTCTCCCCAGTTACATAATATGCCACCCATCAGTCTCCCCAGTGCCATAATATGCCACCCATCAGTCTCCCCAGTTACATAATATGCCACCCATCAGTCGCCCAAGTTACATAATATGCCACCCTTCAGTCTCCCCAGTTACATAATATGCCACCCATGAGTCTCCCCAGTTACATAATATGCCACCCAGCAGTCTCCCCAGTGACATAATATGCCACCCATCAGTCTCCCCAGTGCCATAATATGCCACCCATCAGTCTCCCCAGTGACATAATATGCCACCCATCAGTCTCCCCAGTGCCATAATATGCCACCCATTAGTCTCCCCAGTGACATAATATGCCACCCATCTGACACCCCAGTGACATAATATGCCACCCATCTGTCTCCCCAATGACATAATATGCCACCCATCAGTCTCCCCAGTGACATAATATGCCACCCATCATTCTCCCCAGTGACATAATATGCCACCCATCAGTCTCCCCAGTGACATAATATGCCACCCATCAGTCTCCCCAGTGCCATAATATGACACCCATCAGTCTCCCCAGTGACATAATATGCCACCCATCTGTCTCCCCAGTGACACAATATGCCACCCATCAGTCTCCCCAGTGACATAATATGCCACCCATCAGTCTCCCCAGTGACATAATATGCCACCCATCAGTCTCCCTAGTGACATAATATGCCACCCATCAGTCTCCCCAGTGACATAATATGCCACCCATCAGTCTCCCCAGTGACATAATCGGCCACCCATCAGTCTCCCCAGTGACATAATTTGCCACCCATCAGTTCCCCAAGTCACATAATCTGCCACCCATCAGTCTCCCCAGTAACATAATCTGCCACCCATCAGTCTCCCCAGTTACATAATCTGCCACCCATCAGTCTCCCCAGTCACATAATATGCCACCCATCAGTCTCCCCAGTCATATAATCTGCCACCCAGCAGTCTCCCCAGTTACATAATAAGCCACCCATCAGTCTCCCCAGTTACATAATATGCCACCCATCAGTCTTCCCAGTCACATAAAATGCCACCCATCAGTCTCCCCAGTGACATAATATGCCACCCATCAGTCTCCCCTGTTACATAATCTGCCACCCATCAGTCTCCCCAGTTACATAATATGCCACCCATCAGTCTCCCCAGTTAAATAATATACTACCCATCAGTCTCCCCAGTTACTTAATATGCCACCCATCATTCTCCCCAGTTACATAATATGCCACCCATCAGTCTCCCCAGTTACATAATATGCCACCCATCATTCTCCCCAGTTACATAATATGCCACCCATCAGTCTCCCCAGTCATATAATCTGCCACCCATCAGTCTCCCCAGTTACATAATATGCCAAACATCAGTCTCCCCAGTTACATAATATGCCACCCATCAGTCTCCCCAGTTACTTAATATGCCACCTATAAGTCTCCCCAGTGCCATAATATGCCACCCATCAGTCTCCCCAGTCACATAATCTGCCACCCATCAGTCTCCCCAGTCACATAATCTGCCACCCATCAGTCTCCCCAGTTACATAATATGCCACCCATCAGTCTCCCCAGTTACATAATATGCCACCCATCAGTCTCCCCAGTTACATAAAATGCCACCTACCAGTCTCCCCAGTTACATAATGTGCCACCCATCAGTCTCCCCTGTTACATAATCTGCCACCCATCAGTCTCCCCAGTTACATAATATGCCACCCATCAGTCTCCCCAGTTACATAATATGCCACCCATCAGTCTCCCCAGTTACACAATATGCCACCCATCAGTCTCCCCAGTTACACAATATGCCACCCACCAGTCTCCCCAGTTAAATAATATACTACCCATCAGTCTCCCCAGTTACTTAATATGCCACCCATCATTCTCCCCAGTTACATAATATGCCACCCATCAGTCTCCCCAGTTACATAATATGCCACCCATCATTCTCCCCAGTTACATAATATGCCACCCATCAGTCTCCCCAGTCATATAATCTGCCACCCATCAGTCTCCCCAGTTACATAATATGCCAAACATCAGTCTCCCCAGTTACATAATATGCCACCCATCAGTCTCCCCAGTTACATAATATGCCACCTATAAGTCTCCCCAGTGCCATAATATGCCACCCATCAGTCTCCCCAGTCACATAATCTGCCACCCATCAGTCTCCCCAGTCACATTATCTGCCACCCATCAGTCTCCCCAGTTACATAATATGCCACCCATCAGTCTCCCCAGTTACATAATATGCCACCCATCAGTCTCCCCAGTTACATAAAATGCCACCTACCAGTCTCCCCAGTTACATAATGTGCCACCCATCAGTCTCCCCAGTTACATAATATGCCACCTATAAGTCTCCCCAGTGCCATAATATGCCACCCATCAGTCTCCCCAGTTACATAATCTGCCACCCATAAGTCTCCCCAGTCACATAATCTGCCACCCATCAGTCTCCCCAGTTACATAATATGCCACCTATAAGTCTCCTCAGTGCCATAATATGCCACCCATCAGTCTCCCCAGTCACATAATCTGCCACCCATCAGTCTCCCCAGTCACATAATATGACACCCATCAGTCTCCCCAGTTACATAATATGCCACCCATCAGTCTCCCCAGTTACATAATATGCCACCCATCAGTCTCACCAGTGCCATAATATACCACCCATCAGTCTCCCCAGTTACATAATATGCCACCCATCAGTCTCCCCAGTGCCATAATATGCCACCCATCAGTCTCCCCAGTTACATAATATGCCACCCATCAGTCGCCCAAGTTACATAATATGCCACCCTTCAGTCTCCCCAGTTACATAATATGCCACCCATGAGTCTCCCCAGTTACATAATATGCCACCCAGCAGTCTCCCCAGTGACATAATATGCCACCCATCAGTCTCCCCAGTGCCATAATATGCCACCCATCAGTCTCCCCAGTGACATAATATGCCACCCATCAGTCTCCCCAGTGCCATAATATGCCACCCATTAGTCTCCCCAGTGACATAATATGCCACCCATCTGACTCCCCAGTGACATAATATGCCACCCATCTGTCTCCACAATGACATAATATGCCACCCATCAGTCTCCCCAGTGACATAATATGCCACCCATCATTCTCCCCAGTGACATAATATGCCACCCATCAGTCTCCCCAGTGACATAATATGCCACCCATCAGTCTCCCCAGTGCCATAATATGACACCCATCAGTCTCCCCAGTGACATAATATGCCACCCATCTGTCTCCCCAGTGACACAATATGCCACCCATCAGTCTCCCCAGTGACATAATATGCCACCCATCAGTCTCCCCAGTGACATAATATGCCATCCATCAGTCTCCCTAGTGACATAATATGCCACCCATCAGTCTCCCCAGTGACATAATATGCCACCCATCAGTCTCCCCAGTGACATAATCGGCCACCCATCAGTCTCCCCAGTGACATAATTTGCCACCCATCAGTTCCCCAAGTCACATAATCTGCCACCCATCAGTCTCCCCAGTAACATAATCTGCCACCCATCAGTCTCCCCAGTTACATAATCTGCCACCCATCAGTCTCCCCAGTCACATAATATGCCACCCATCAGTCTCCCCAGTCATATAATCTGCCAACCAGCAGTCTCCCCAGTTACATAATAAGCCACCCATCAGTCTCCCCAGTTACATAATATGCCACAAATCAGTCTTCCCAGTCACATAATATGCCACCCATCAGTCTCCCCAGTGACATAATATGCCACCCATCAGTCTCCCCTGTTACATAATCTGCCACCCATCAGTCTCCCCAGTTACATAATATGCCACCCATCAGTCTCCCCAGTTACATAATATGCCACCCATCAGTCTCCCCAGTTACACAATATGCCACCCATCAGTCTCCCCAGTTACACAATATGCCACCCACCAGTCTCCCCAGTTACATAATATACTACCCATCAGTCTCCCCAGTTACTTAATATGCCACCCATCATTCTCCCCAGTTACATAATATGCCACCCATCAGTCTCCCCAGTTACATAATATGCCACCCATCATTCTCCCCAGTTACATAATATGCCACCCATCAGTCTCCCCAGTCATATAATCTGCCACCCATCAGTCTCCCCAGTTACAAAATATGCCAAACATCAGTCTCCCCAGTTACATAATATGCCACCCATCAGTCTCCCCAGTTACATAATATGCCACCTATAAGTCTCCCCAGTGCCATAATATGCCACCCATCAGTCTCCCCAGTCACATAATCTGCCACCCATCAGTCTCCCCAGTCACATAATCTGCCACCCATCAGTCTCCCCAGTTACATAATATGCCACCCATCAGTCTCCCCAGTTACATAATATGCCACCCATCAGTCTCCCCAGTTACATAAAATGCCACCTACCAGTCTCCCCAGTTACATAATGTGCCACCCATCAGTCTCCCCAGTTACATAATATGCCACCTATAAGTCTCCCCAGTTACATAATATGCCACCCATCAGTCTCCCCAGTCACATAATCTGCCACCCATCAGTCTCCCCAGTTACATAATATGCCACCTATAAGTCTCCTCAGTGCCATAATATGCCACCCATCAGTCTCCCCAGTCACATAATCTGCCACCCATCAGTCTCTCCAGTCACATAATATGACACCCATCAGTCTCCCCAGTTACATAATATGCCACCCATCAGTCTCCCCAGTTACATAATATGCCACCCATCAGTCTCACCAGTGCCATAATATACCACCCATCAGTCTCCCCAGTTACATAATATGCCACCCATCAGTCTCCCCAGTGCCATAATATGCCACCCATCAGTCTCCCCAGTTACATAATATGCCACCCATCAGTCTCCCAAGTTACATAATATGCCACCCTTCAGTCTCCCCAGTTACATAATATGCCACCCATGAGTCTCCCCAGTTACATAATATGCCACCCAGCAGTCTCCCCAGTGACATAATATGCCACCCAGCAGTCTCCCCAGTGCCATAATATGCCACCCATCAGTCTCCCCAGTGCCATAATATGCCACCCATCAGTCTCCCCAGTGACATATTATGCCACCCATCAGTCTCCCCAGTGCCATAATATGCCAACCATCAGTCTCCCCAGTGACATAATATGCCACCTATCAGTCTCCCCAGTGCCATAATATGCCACCCATCAGTCTCCCCAGTGCCATAATATGCCACCCATTAGTCTCCCCAGTGACATAATATGCCACCCATCTGTCTCCCCAGTGACATAATATGCCACACATCTGTCTCCCCAGTGACATAATATGCCACCCATCAGTCTCCCCAGTGACATAATATGCCACCCATCAGTCTCACCAGTGCCATAATATGACACCCATCAGTCTCCCCTGTGACATAATATGCCACCCATCTGTCTCCCCAGTGACACAATATGCCACCCATCAGTCTCCCCAGTGACATAATATGCCACCCATCAGTCTCCCCAGTGACATAATATGCCACCGATCAGTCTCCCCAGTGACATAATATGCCACCCATCAGTCTCCCCAGTGACATAATATGCCACCCATCAGTCTCCCCAGTGACATAATTGGCCACCCATCAGTCTCCCCAGTGACATAATTTGCCACCCATCAGTTCCCCCAGTCACATAATCTGCCACCCATCAGTCTCCCCAGTAACATAATATGCCACCCATCAGTCTCCCCAGTTACATAATCTGCCACCCATCAGTCTCCCCAGTCACATAATATGCCACCCATCAGTCTCCCCAGTCATATAATCTGCCACCCAGCAGTCTCCCCAGTTACATAATAAGCCACCCATCAGTCTCCCCAGTTACATAATATGCCACCCATCAGTCTCCCCAGTCACATAATATGCCACCCATCAGTCTCCCCAGTGACATAATATGCCACCCATCAGTCTCCCCAGTTACATAATATGCCACCCATCAGTCTCCCCAGTTACATAATATGCCACCCATCAGTCTCCCCAGTTACATAATATGCCACCCATTAGTCTCCCCAGTTACATAATATGTCACCCATCAGTCTCCCCTAGTTATATAATATGCCACCCATAAGTCTCCCCAGTAACATAATATGCCACCCATCAGTCTCCCCAGTTACATAATCTGCCACCCATCAGTCTCCCCAGTGCAATAATCTGCCACCCATCAGTCTCCCCAGTGCAATAATATGCCACCCATCAGTCTCCCCAGTTACATAATATGCCACCCATGAGTCTCCCCAGTTACATAATATGCCACCCATCAGTCTCCCCAGTTACAAAAAATGCCACCCATCAGTCTCCCCAGTTACATAATATGCCACCCATCAGTCTCCCCAGTTACATAATATGCCACCCATGAGTCTCCCCAGTTACATAATTTGCCACCCATGAGTCTCCCAAGTTACATAATATGCCACCCATCTGTCTCCCCAGTTACATAAAATGCCACCTATAAGTCTCCCCAGTTACATAATATGCCACCCATCAGTCTCCCCAGTTACATAATATACTACCCATCAGTCTCCCCAGTTACTTAATATGCCACCCATCATTCTCCCCAGTTACATAATATGCCACCCATCAGTCTCCCCAGTCATATAATCTGCCACCCATCAGTCTCACCAGTTACATAATATGCCACCCATCAGTCTCCCCAGTTACATAATATGCCACCCATCAGTCTCCCCAGTTACATAAAATGCCACCTACCAGTCTCCCCAGTTACATAATATGCCACCCATCAGTCTCCCCAGTTACATAATATGCCACCCATCAGTCTCCCCAGTCATATAATCTGCCACCCATCAGTCTCCCCAGTTACATAATATGCCACCCATCAGTCTCCCCAGTTACATAATATGCCACCTATAAGTCTCCCCAGTGCCATAATATGCCACCCATCAGTCTCCCCAGTCACATAATCTGCCACCCATCAGTCTCCCCAGTCACATAATCTGCCACCCATCAGTCTCACCAGTTACATAATATGCCACCCATCAGTCTCCCCAGTTACATAATATGCCACCCATCAGTCTCCCCAGTTACATAAAATGCCACCTACCAGTCTCCCCAGTTACATAATGTGCCACCCATCAGTCTCCCCAGTTACATAATATGCCACCTATAAGTCTCCCCAGTGCCATAATATGCCACCCATCAGTCTCCCCAGTTACATAATCTGCCACCCATCAGTCTCCCCAGTCACATAATCTGCCACCCATCAGTCTCCCCAGTTACATAATATGCCACCTATAAGTCTCCTCAGTGCCATAATATGCCACCCATCAGTCTACCCAGTCACATAATCTGCCACCCATCAGTCTCCCCAGTCACATAATATGACACCCATCAGTCTCCCCAGTTACATAATATGCCACCCATCAGTCTCCCCAGTTACATAATATGCCACCCATCAGTCTCCCCAGTTACATAATATGCCACCCATCAGTCTCACCAGTGCCATAATATACCACCCATCAGTCTCCCCAGTTACATAATATGCCACCCATCAGTCTCCCCAGTGCCATAATATGCCACCCATCAGTCTCCCCAGTTACATAATATGCCACCCATCAGTCTCCCAAGTTACATAATATGCCACCCTTCAGTCTCCCCAGTTACATAATATGCCACCCATGAGTCTCCCCAGTTACATAATATGCCACCCAGCAGTCTCCCCAGTGACATAATATGCCACCAAGCAGTCTCCCCAGTGCCATAATATGCCACCCATCAGTCTCCCCAGTGCCATAATATGCCACCCATCAGTCTCCGAAGTGACATAATATGCCACCCTTCAGTCTCCCCAGTGCCATAATATGCCAACCATCAGTCTCCCCAGTGACATAATATGCCACCCATCAGTCTCCCAAGTGCCATAATATGCCACCCATCAGTCTCCCCAGTGACATAATATGCCACCCATCTGTCTCCCCAGTGCCATAATATGCCACCCATCAGTCTCCCCAGTTACATAATATGCCACCCATCAGTCTCCCCAGTTACATAATATGCCACCCATCAGTCTCCCCAGTTACATAATATGCCACCCATCAGTCTCCCCAGTTACATAATATGCCACCCATCAGTCTCCCCAGTTACATAAAAAGCCACCTATTAGTCTCCCCAGTTACATAATATGCCACCCATCAGTCTCCCCAGTTACATAATATGCCACCCATGAGTCTCCCCAGATACATAATATGCCACCCATCAGTCTCCCCAGTTAAATAATATGCCACCCATCAGTCTCCCCAGTTACATAATATGCCACCCATTAGTCTCCCCAGTTATATAATATGCCACCCATGAGTCTCCCAAGTTACATAATATGCCACCCATCAGTCTCCACAGTTACATAATATGCCACCCATCAGTCTCCCCAGTTACATAATATGCCACCCATGAGTCTCCGCAGTTACATAATATGCCACCCAGCAGTCTCCCCAGTTACATAATATGCCACCCATCATTCTCCCCAGTTTCATAATACGCCACCCATCAGTCTCCCCAGTTACATAATACGCCACCCATCAGTCTCCCCAGTTACATAATACGCCACCCATCAGTCTCCCCAGTTACATAATACGCCACCCATCAGTCTCCCCAGTTACATAATACGCCACCCGTCAGACTCCCCAGTTACATAATATGCCACCCATCAGTCTCCCCAGTTATATAATATGCCACCCATGAGTCTCCCCAGTTACATAATATGCCACCCATCAGTCTCCCCAGTTACATAATATGCCACCCATCAGTCTCCCCAGTTGCATAATATGCCACCCATCAGTCTCCCGTTACATAATATGCCACCCATCAGTCTCCCCAGTTACATAATATGTCACCCATTAGTCTCCCCAGTTATATAATATGCCACCCATCAGTCTCTCCAGTTACATAATATGCCACCCATTAGTCTCCCCAGTAACATAATATGCCACCCATCAGTCTCCCCAGTTACATAATATGCCACCCATCAGTCTCCCCAGTTACATAATATGCCACCCATCAGTCTCCCCAGTTACATAATATGCCACCTATAAGTCTCACCAGTTATATAATATGCCACCCATCAGTTTCCCCAGTTACATAACATGCCACCCATCAGTCTCCCCAGTTACATAATATGTCACCCATCAGTCTCCCCAGTTATATAATATGCCACCCATCAGTCTCCCCAGTTACATAATATGCCACCCATCAGTCTCCCCAGTTACATAATATGCCACCCATCAGTCTCCACAGTTACATAATATGCCACCCATCAGTCACCCCAGTTTCTTAATATGCCACCCATCAGTCTCCCCAGTTACATAATATGCCACCCATCGGTCTCCCCTGTTACATAATATGCCACCCATCGGTCTCCCCAGTTACATAATATGCCACCCATCAGTCTCCCCAGTTACATAATATGCCACCCATCAGTCTCTCCAGTTACATAATATGCCACCCATTAGTCTCCCCAGTTACATAATATGCCAACCATCAGTCTCCCCAGTTACATAATATGCCAACCATCAGTCTCCCCAGTTACATAATATGCCACCCATGAGTCTCCCCAGTTACATAATATGCCACCTATAAGTCTCCCCAGTTACATAATATGCCACCCATCAATTTCCCCAGTTACATAATATGCCACCCATCAGTCTCCCCAGTTACATAATATGCCACCCATGAGTCTCCCCAGTTACATAATAGGCCACCTATAAGTCTTTCCAGTTACATAATAGGCCACCCATCAATTTCCCCAGTTACATAATATGCCACCCATCAGTCTCCCCAGTTATATAATATGCCACCCATAAGTCTCCCCAGTAACATAATATGCCACCCATCAGTCTCCCCAGTTACATAATCTGCCACCCATCAGTCTCCCCAGTGCAATAATATGCCACCCATCAGTCTCCACAGTGCAATAATATGCCACCCATCAGTCTCCCCAGTTACATAATATGCCACCCATCAGTCTCCCCAGTTACATAATATGCCACCCATCAGTCTCCCCAGTTACATAATATGCCACCCAAGAGTCTCCCCAGTTACATAATATGCCACCCATCAGTCTCCCCAGTTACATAATATGCCACCCATCAGTCTCCCCAGTTACATAATATGCCACCCATCAGTCTCCCCAGTGCAATAATATGCCACCCATCAGTCTCCCCAGTGCAATAATATGCCACCCATCAGTCTCCCCAGTTACATAATATACCACCCATCTGTCTCCCCAGTTACATAATATGCCACCCATCAGTCTCCCCAGTTACATAATATGCCACCCCGTCAATCTCCCCAGTTACATAATATGCCAACCATCAGTCTCCCCAGTTACATAATATGCCACCCATCAGTCTCCCCAGTTACAAAAAATGCCACCCATCAGTCTCCCCAGTTACATAATATGCCACCCATCAGTCTCCCCAGTTACATAATATGCCACCCATGAGTCTCCCCAGTTACATTATATGCCACCCATGAGTCTCCCCAGTTACATAATATGCCACCCATCAGTCTCCCCAGTTACATAAAATGCCTCCTATAAGTCTCCCCAGTTACATAATATGCCACGCATCAGTCTCCCCAGTAACACAATATGCCACCCATCAGTCTCCCCAGTTACACAATATGCCACCCACCAGTCTCCCCAGTTACATAATACGCCACCCATCAGTCTCCCCAGTTACATAATACGCCACCCATCAGTCTCCCCAGTTACATAATATGCCACCCATCAGTCTCCCCAGTTATATAATATGCCACCCATGAGTCTCCCCAGTTACATAATATGCCACCCATCAGTCTCCCCAGTTACATAATATGCCACCTATAAGTCTCCCCAGTTATATAACATGCCACCCATCAGTTTCCCCAGTTACATAACATGCCACCCATCAGTCTCCCCAGTTACATAATATGTCACCCATCAGTCTCCCCAGTTATATAATATGCCACCAATCAGTCTCCCCAGTTACATAATATGCCACCCATCAGTCTCCCCAGTTACATAATATGCCACCCATCAGTCTCCCCAGTTACATAATATGCCACCCATCAGTCTCCGCAGTTACATAATATGCCACCCATCAGTCTCCACAGTTTCTTAATATGCCACCCATCAGACTACCCAGTTACATAATATGCCACCCATCGGTCTCCCCTGTTACATAATATGCCACCCATCAGTCTCCCCAGTTACATAATATGCCACCCATCACTCTCCACAGTTACATAATATGCCACCCATCAGTCTCTCCAGTTACATAATATGCCACCCATTAGTCTCCCCAGTTACATAATATGCCACCCATCACTCTCCCCAGTTACATAATATGCCACCCTTCAGTCTCTCCAGTTACATAATATGCCACCCATTAGTCTCCCCAGTTACATAATATGTCACCCATCAGTCTCCCCAGTTATATAATATGCCACCCATAAGTCTCCCCAGTAACATGATATGTCACCCATCAGTCTCCCCAGTTACATAATCTGCCACCCATCAGTCTCTCCAGTGCAATAATATGCCACCCATCAGTCTCCCCAGTGCAATAATATGCCACCCATCAGTCTCCCCAGTTACATAATATGCCACCCATGAGTCTCCCCAGTTACATAATATGCCACCCATCAGTCTCCCCAGTTACAAAAAATGCCACCCATCAGTCTCCCCAGTTACATAATATGCCACCCATCAGTCTCCCCAGTTACATAATATGCCACCCATGAGTCTCCCCAGTTACATAATTTGCCACCCATGAGTCTCCCAAGTTACATAATATGCAACCCATCTGTCTCCCCAGTTACATAAAATGCCACCTATAAGTCTCCCCAGTTACATAATATGCCACCCATCAGTCTCCCCAGTTACACAATATGCCACCCATCAGTCTCCCCAGTTACACAATATGCCACCCACCAGTCTCCCCAGTTACATAATATACTACCCATCAGTCTCCCCAGTTACTTAATATGCCACCCATCATTCTCCCCAGTTACATAATATGCCACCCATCAGTCTCCCCAGTTACATAATATGCCACCCATCACTCTCCCCAGTTACATAATATGCCACCCATCAGTCTCCCCAGTCATATAATCTGCCACCCATCAGTCTCCCCAGTTACATAATATGCCAAACATCAGTCTCCCCAGTTACATAATATGCCACCCATCAGTCTCCCCAGTTACATAATATGCCACCTATAAGTCTCCCCAGTGCCATAATATGCCACCCATCAGTCTCCCCAGTCACATAATCTGCCACCCATCAGTCTCCCCAGTCACATAATCTGCCACCCATCAGTCTCCCCAGTTACATAATATGCCACCCATCAGTCTCCCAAGTTACATAATATGCCACCAATCAGTCTCCCCAGTTACATAAAATGCCACCTACCAGTCTCCCCAGTTACATAATGTGCCACCCATCAGTCTCCCCAGTTACATAATATGCCACCTATAAGTCTCCCCAGTGCCATAATATGCCACCCATCAGTCTCCCCAGTTACATAATCTGCCACCCATCAGTCTCCCCAGTCACATAATCTGCCACCCATCAGTCTCCCCAGTTACATAATATGCCACCTATAAGTCTCCTCAGTGCCATAATATGCCACCCATCAGTCTCCCCAGTCACATAATCTGCCACCCATCAGTCTCCCCAGTCTCATAATATGACACCCATCAGTCTCCCCAGTAACATAATATGCCACCCATCAGTCTCCCCAGTTACATAATATGCCACCCATCAGTCTCCCCAGTTACATAATATGCCACCCATCAGTCTCACCAGTGCCATAATATACCACCCATCAGTCTCCCCAGTTACATAATATGCCACCCATCAGTCTCCCCAGTGCCATAATATGCCACCCATCAGTCTCCCCAGTTACATAATATGCCACCCATCAGTCTCCCAAGTTACATAATATGCCACCCTTCAGTCTCCCCAGTTACATAATATGCCACCCATGAGTCTCCCCAGTTACATAATATGCCACCCAGCAGTCTCCCCAGTGACATAATATGCCACCCAGCAGTCTCCCCAGTGCCATAATATGCCACCCATCAGTCTCCCCAGTGCCATAATATGCCACCCATCAGTCTCCCCAGTGACATAATATGCCACCCATCAGTCTCCCCAGTGCCTTAATATGCCAACCATCAGTCTCCCCAGTGACATAATATGCCACCCATAAGTCTCCCCAGTGCCATAATATGCCACCCATCAGTCTCCCCAGTGACATAATATGCCACCCATCAGTCTCCCCAGTGCCATAATATGCCACCCATTAGTCTCCCCAGTGACATAATATGCCACCCATCTGACTCCCCAGTGACATAATATGCCACCCATCTGTCTCCCCAATGACATAATATGCCACCCATCAGTCTCCCCAGTGACATAATATGCCACCCATCATTCTCCCCAGTGACATAATATGCCACCCATCAGTCTCCCCAGTGACATAATCGGCCACCCATCAGTCTCCCCAGTGCCATAATATGACACCCATCAGTCTCCCCAGTGACATAATATGACACCCATCTGTCTCCCCATTGACACAATATGCCACCCATCAGTCTCCCCAGTGACATAATATGCCACCCATCAGTCTCCCCAGTGACATAATCTGCCACCCATCTGTCTCCCCAGTCACATAATATGCCACCCATCAGTCTCCCCAGTCATATAAACTGCCACCCAGCAGTCTCCCCAGTTACATAATAAGCCACCCATCAGTCTCCCCAGTTACATAATATGCCACCCATCAGTCTCCCCAGTCACATAATATGCCACCCATCAGTCTCCCCTGTTACATAATCTGCCACCCATCAGTCTCCCCAGTTACATAATATGCCACCCATCAGTCTCCCCAGTTACATAATATGCCACCCATCAGTCTCCCCAGTTACACAATATGCCACCCATCAGTCTCCCCAGTTACACAATATGCCACCCACCAGTCTCCCCAGTTACATAATATACTACCCATCAGTCTCCCCAGTTACTTAATATGCCACCCATCATTCTCCCCAGTTACATAATATGCCACCCATCAGTCTCCCCAGTTACATAATATGCCACCCATCACTCTCCCCAGTTACATAATATGCCACCCATCAGTCTCCCCAGTCATATAATCTGCCACCCATCAGTCTCCCCAGTTACATAATATGCCAAACATCAGTCTCCCCAGTTACATAATATGCCACCCATCAGTCTCCCCAGTTACATAATATGCCACCTATAAGTCTCCCCAGTGCCATAATATGCCACCCATCAGTCTCCCCAGTCACATAATCTGCCACCCATCAGTCTCCCCAGTCACATAATCTGCCACCCATCAGTCTCCCCAGTTACATAATATGCCACCCATCAGTCTCCCCAGTTACATAATATGCCACCCATCAGTCTCCCCAGTTACATAAAATGCCACCTACCAGTCTCCCCAGTTACATAATGTGCCACCCATCAGTCTCCCCAGTTACATAATGTGCCACCTATAAGTCTCCCCAGTGCCATAATATGCCACCCATCAGTCTCCCCAGTTACATAATCTGCCACCCATCAGTCTCCCCAGTCACATAATCTGCCACCCATCAGTCTCCCCAGTTACATAATATGCCACCTATAAGTCTCCTCAGTGCCATAATATGCCACCCATCAGTCTCCCCAGTCACATAATCTGCCACCCATCAGTCTCCCCAGTCACATAATATGACACCCATCAGTCTCCCCAGTTACATAATATGCCACCCATCAGTCTCCCCAGTTACATAATATGCCACCCATCAGTCTCACCAGTGCCATAATATACCACCCATCAGTCTCCCCAGTTACATAATATGCCACCCATCAGTCTCCCCAGTGCCATAATATGCCACCCATCAGTCTCCCCAGTTACATAATATGCCACCCATCAGTCTCCCAAGTTACATAATATGCCACCCTTCAGTCTCCCCAGTTACATAATATGCCACCCATGAGTCTCCCCAGTTACATAATATGCCACCCAGCAGTCTCCCCAGTGACATAATATGCCACCCATCAGTCTCCCCAGTGCCATAATATGCCACCCATCAGTCTCCCCAGTGACATAATATGCCACCCATCAGTCTCCCCAGTGCCATAATATGCCACCCATTAGTCTCCCCAGTGACATAATATGCCACCCATCTGACTCCCCAGTGACATAATATGCCACCCATCTGTCTCCCCAATGACATAATATGCCACCCATCAGTCTCCCCAGTGACATAATATGCCACCCATCTGTCTCCCCTGTGACATAATATGCCACCCATCAGTCTCCCCAGTGACATAATCGGCCACCCATCAGTCTCCCCAGTGACATAATTTGCCACCCATCAGTTCCCCCAGTCACATAATCTGCCACCCATCAGTCTCCCCAGTAACATAATATGCCACCCATCAGTCTCCCCAGTTACATAATCTGCCACCCATCAGTCTCCCCAGTCACATAATATGCCACCCATCAGTCTCCCCAGTCATATAATCTGCCACCCAGCAGTCTCCCCAGTTACATAATAAGCCACCCATCAGTCTCCACAGTTACATAATATGCCACCCATCAGTCTCCCCAGTCACATAATATGCCACCCATCAGTCTCCCCAGTGACATAATATGCCACCCATCAGTCTCCCCTGTTACATAATCTGCCACCCATCAGTCTCCCCAGTTACATAATATGCCATCCATCAGTCTCCCCAGTTACATAATATGCCACCCATCAGTCTCCCCAGTTACATAATATGCCACCCATCAGTCTCCCCAGTTACATAAAATGCCACCTACCAGTCTCCCCAGTTACATAATGTGCCACCCATCAGTCTCCCCAGTTACATAATGTGCCACCTATAAGTCTCCCCAGTGCCATAATATGCCACCCATCAGTCTCCCCAGTTACATAATCTGCCACCCATCAGTCTCCCCAGTCACATAATCTGCCACCCATCAGTCTCCCCAGTTACATAATATGCCACCTATAAGTCTCCTCAGTGCCATAATATGCCACCCATCAGTCTCCCCAGTCACATAATCTGCCACCCATCAGTCTCCCCAGTCACATAATATGACACCCATCAGTCTCCCCAGTTACATAATATGCCACCCATCAGTCTCCCCAGTTACATAATATGCCACCCATCAGTCTCACCAGTGCCATAATATACCACCCATCAGTCTCCCCAGTTACATAATATGCCACCCATCAGTCTCCCCAGTGCCATAATATGCCACCCATCAGTCTCCCCAGTTACATAATATGCCACCCATCAGTCTCCCAAGTTACATAATATGCCACCCTTCAGTCTCCCCAGTTACATAATATGCCACCCATGAGTCTCCCCAGTTACATAATATGCCACCCAGCAGTCTCCCCAGTGACATAATATGCCACCCATCAGTCTCCCCAGTGCCATAATATGCCACCCATCAGTCTCCCCAGTGACATAATATGCCACCCATCAGTCTCCCCAGTGCCATAATATGCCACCCATTAGTCTCCCCAGTGACATAATATGCCACCCATCTGACTCCCCAGTGACATAATATGCCACCCATCTGTCTCCCCAATGACATAATATGCCACCCATCAGTCTCCCCAGTGACATAATATGCCACCCATCTGTCTCCCCTGTGACATAATATGCCACCCATCAGTCTCCCCAGTGACATAATCGGCCACCCATCAGTCTCCCCAGTGACATAATTTGCCACCCATCAGTTCCCCCAGTCACATAATCTGCCACCCATCAGTCTCCCTAGTAACATAATATGCCACCCATCAGTCTCCCCAGTTACATAATCTGCCACCCATCAGTCTCCCCAGTCACATAATATGCCACCCATCAGTCTCCCCAGTCATATAATCTGCCACCCAGCAGTCTCCCCAGTTACATAATAAGCCACCCATCAGTCTCCCCAGTTACATAATATGCCACCCATCAGTCTCCCCAGTCACATAATATGCCACCCATCAGTCTCCCCATTGACATAATATGCCACCCATCAGTCTCCCCTGTTACATAATCTGCCACCCATCAGTCTCCCCAGTTACATAATATGCCATCCATCAGTCTCCCCAGTTACATAATATGCCACCCATCAGTCTCCCCAGTTACACAATATGCCACCCACCAGTCTCCCCAGTTACATAATATACTACCCATCATTCTCCCCAGTTACTTAATATGCCACCCATCATTCTCCCCAGTTACATAATATGCCACCCATCAGTCTCCCCAGTTACATAATATGCCACCCATCATTCTCCCCAGTGAAATAATATGCCACCCATCAGTCTCCCCAGTGACATAATATGCCACCCATCAGTCTCCCCAGTGACATAATATGCCACCCATCAGTCTCCCCAGTGACATAATCGGCCACCCATCAGTCTCCCCAGTGACATAATTTGCCACCCATCAGTTCCCCCAGTCACATAATCTGCCACCCATCAGTCTCCCCAGTAACATAATATGCCACCCATCAGTCTCCCCAGTTACATAATCTGCCACCCATCAGTCTCCCCAGTCACATAATATGCCACCCATCAGTCTCCCCAGTCATATAATCTGCCACCCAGCAGTCTCCCCAGTTACATAATAAGCCACCCATCAGTCTCCCCAGTTACATAATATGCCACCCATCAGTCTCCCCAGTCACATAATATGCCACCCATCAGTCTCCCCAGTGACATAATATGCCACCCATCAGTCTCCCCTGTTACATAATCTGCCACCCATCAGTCTCCCCAGTTACATAATATGCCACACATCAGTCTCCCCAGTTACATAATATGCCACCCATCAGTCTCCCCAGTTACACAATATGCCACCCATCAGTCTCCCCAGTTACACAATATGCCACCCACCAGTCTCCCCAGTTACATAATATACTACCCATCAGTCTCCCCAGTTACTTAATATGCCACCCATCATTCTCCCCAGTTACATAATATGCCACCCATCAGTCTCCCCAGTTACATAATATGCCACCCATCATTCTCCCCAGTTACATAATATGCCACCCATCAGTCTCCCCAGTCATATAATCTGCCACCCATCAGTCTCCCCAGTTACATAATATGCCAAACATCAGTCTCCCAGTTACATAATATGCCACCCATCAGTCTCCCCAGTTACATAATATGCCACCTATAAGTCTCCCCAGTGCCATAATATGCCACCCATCAGTCTCCCCAGTCACATAATCTGCCACCCATCAGTCTCCCCAGTCACATAATCTGCCACCCATCAGTCTCCCCAGTTACATAATATGCCACCCATCAGTCTCCCCAGTTACATAATATGCCACCCATCAGTCTCCCCAGTTACATAAAATGCCACCTACCAGTCTCCCCAGTTACATAATGTGACACCCATCAGTCTCCCCAGTTACATAATATGCCACCTATAAGTCTCCCCAGTGCTATAATATGCCACCTATCAGTCTCCCCAGTTACATAATCTGCCACCCATCAGTCTCCCCAGTCACATAATCTGCCACCCATCAGTCTCCCCAGTTACATAATATGCCACCTATAAGTCTCCTCAGTGCCATAATATGCCACCCATCAGTCTCCCCAGTCACATAATCTGCCACCCATCAGTCTCCCCAGTCACATAATATGACACCCATCAGTCTCCCCAGTTACATAATATGCCACCCATCAGTCTCCCCAGTTACATAATATGCCACCCATCAGTCTCCCCAGTTACATAATATGCCACCCATCAGTCTCACCAGTGCCATAATATACCACCCATCAGTCTCCCCAGTTACATAATATGCCACCCATCAGTCTCCCCAGTGCCATAATATGCCACCCTTCAGTCTCCCCAGTTACATAATATGCCACCCATCAGTCTCCCAAGTTACATAATATGCCACCCTTCAGTCTCCCCAGTTACATAATATGCCACCCATGAGTCTCCCCAGTTACATAATATGCCACCCAGCAGTCTCCCCAGTGACATAATATGCCACCCAGCAGTCTCCCCAGTGCCATAATATGCCACCCATCAGTCTCCCCAGTGCCATAATATGCCACCCATCAGTCTCCCCAGTGACATAATATGCCACCCATCAGTCTCCCCAGTGCCATAATATGCCAACCATCAGTCTCCCCAGTGACATAATATGCCACCTATCAGTCTCCCCAGTGCCATAATATGCCACCCATCAGTCTCCCCAGTGACATAATATGCCACCCATCAGTCTCCCCAGTGCCATAATATGCCACCCATTAGTCTCCCCAGTGACATAATATGCCACCCATCTGTCTCCCCAGTGACATAATATGCCACCCATCTGTCTCCCCAGTGACATAATATGCCACCCATCAGTCTCCCAAGTGACATAATATGCCACCCATCATTCTCGCAAGTGACATAATATGCCACCCATCAGTCTCCCCAGTGACATAATATGCCACCCATCAGTCTCCCCAGTGCCATAATATGACACCCATCAGTCTCCCCTGTGACATAATATGCCACCCATCTGTCTCCCCAGTGACACAATATGCCACCCATCAGTCTCCCCAGTGACATAATATGCCACCCATCAGTCTCCCCAGTGACATAATATGCCACCGATCAGTCTCCCCAGTGACATAATATGCCACCCATCAGTCTCCCCAGTGACATAATATGCCACCCATCAGTCTCCCCAGTGACATAATCGGCCACCCATCAGTCTCCCCAGTGACATAATTTGCCACCCATCAGTTCCCCCAGTCACATAATCTGCCACCCATCAGTCTCCCCAGTAACATAATATGCCACCCATCAGTCTCCCCAGTCACATAATCTGCCACCCATCAGTCTCCCCAGTCACATAATATGCCACCCATCAGTCTCCCCAGTCATATAATCTGCCACCCAGCAGTCTCCCCAGTTACATAATAAGCCACCCATCAGTCTCCCCAGTTACATAATATGCCACCCATCAGTCTCCCCAGTCACATAATCTGCCACCCATCAGTCTCCCCAGTCACATAATATGCCACCCATCAGTCTCCCCAGTCATATAATCTGCCACCCAGCAGTCTCCCCAGTTACATAATAAGCCACCCATCAGTCTCCCCAGTCATATAATCTGCCACCCATCAGTCTCCCCAGTTAAATAATATGCCAAACATCAGTCTCCCCAGTTACATAATATGCCACCCATCAGTCTCCCCAGTAACATAATATGCCACCTATAAGTCTCCCCAGTGCCATAATATGCCACCCATCAGTCTCCCCAGTCACATAATCTGCCACCCATCAGTCTCCCCAGTCACATAATCTGCCACCCATCAGTCTCCCCAGTTACATAATATGCCACCCATCAGTCTCCCCAGTTACATAATATGCCACCCATCAGTCTCCCCAGTTACATAAAATGCCACCTACCAGTCTCCCCAGTTACATAATGTGACACCCATCAGTCTCCCCAGTTACATAATATGCCACCTATAAGTCTCCCCAGTGCCATAATATGCCACCCATCAGTCTCCCCAGTTACATAATCTGCCACCCATCAGTCTCCCCAGTCACATAATCTGCCACCCATCAGTCTCCCCAGTTACATAATATGCTACCTATAAGTCTCCTCAGTGCCATAATATGCCACCCATCAGTCTCCCCAGTCACATAACCTGCCACCCATCAGTCTCCCCAGTCACATAATATGACACCCATCAGTCTCCCCAGTTACATAATATGCCACCCATCAGTCTCCCCAGTGCCATAATATGCCACCCATCAGTCTCCCCAGTTACATAATATGCCACCCATCAGTCTCCCAAGTTACATAATATGCCACCCTTCAGTCTTCCCAGTTACATAATATGCCACCCATGAGTCTCCCCAGTTACATAATATGCCACCCAGCAGTCTCCCCAGTGACATAATATGCCACCCAGCAGTCTCCCCAGTGCCATAATATGCCACCCATCAGTCTCCCCAGTGCCATAATATGCCACCCATCAGTCTCCCCAGTGACATAATATGCCACCCATCAGTCTCCCCAGTGCCATAATATGCCAACCATCAGTCTCCCCAGTGACATAATATGCCACCTATCAGTCTCCCCAGTGCCATAATATGCCACCCATCAGTCTCCCCAGTGACATAATATGCCACCCATCAGTCTCCCCAGTGCCATAATATGCCACCCATTAGTCTCCCCAGTGACATAATATGCCACCCATCTGTCTTCCCAGTGACATAATATGCCACCCATCTGTCTCCCCAGTGACATAATATGCCACCCATCAGTCTCCCCAGTGACATAATATGCCACCCATCATTCTTGCAAGTGACATAATATGCCACCCATCAGTCTCCCCAGTGACATAATATGCCACCCATCAGTCTCCCCAGTGCCATAATATGACACCCATCAGTCTCCCCTGTGACATAATATGCCACCCATCTGTCTCCCCAGTGACACAATATGCCACCCATCAGTCTCCCCAGTGACATAATATGCCACCCATCAGTCTCCCCAGTGACATAATATGCCACCCATCAGTCTCCCCAGTGACATAATATGCCACCCATCAGTCTCCCCAGTGACATAATATGCCACCCATCAGTCTCTCCAGTGACATAATCGGCCACCCATCAGTCTCCCCATTGACATAATTTGCCACCCATCAGTTCCCCCAGTCACATAATCTGCCACCCATCAGTCTCCCCAGTAACATAATATGCCACCCATCAGTCTCCCCAGTCACATAATCTGCCACCCCTCAGTCTCCCCAGTCACATAATATACCACCCATCAGTCTCCCCAGTCATATAATCTGCCACCCAGCAGTCTCCCCAGTTACATAATAAGCCACCCATCAGTCTCCCCAGTTACATAATATGCCACCCATCAGTCTCCCCAGTCACATAATATGCCACCCATCAGTCTCCCCAGTGACATAATATGCCACCCATCAGTCTCCCCAGTGACATAATATGCCACCCATCAGTCTCCCCAGTGACATAATATGCCACCCATCAGTCTCCCCAGTGACATAATATGCCACCCATCAGTCTCCCCAGTGACATAATATGCCACCCATCAGTCTCCCCTGTGACATAATATGCCACCCATCAGTCTCCCCAGTGACATAATATGCCACCCATTAGTCTCCCCAGTTACATAATATGTCACCCATCAGTCTCCCCTAGTTATATAATATGCCACCCATAAGTCTCCCCAGTAACATAATATGCCACCCATCAGTCTCCCCAGTTACATAATCTGCCACCCATCAGTCTCCCCAGTGCAATAATATGCCACCCATCAGTCTCCCCAGTGCAATAATATGCCACCCATCAGTCTCCCCAGTTACATAATATGCCACCCATGAGTCTCCCCAGTTACATAATATGCCACCCATCAGTCTCCCCAGTTACAAAAAATGCCACCCATCAGTCTCCCCAGTTACATAATATGCCACCCATCAGTCTCCCCAGTTACATAATATGCCACCCATGAGTCTCCCCAGTTACATAATTTGCCACCCATGAGTCTCCCAAGTTACATAATATGCCACCCATCTGTCTCCCCAGTTACATAAAATGCCACCTATAAGTCTCCCCAGTTTCATAATATGCCACCCATCAGTCTCCCCAGTTACACAATATGCCACCCATCAGTCTCCCCAGTTACACAATATGCCACCCACCAGTCTCCCCAGTTACATAATATACTACCCATAAGTCTCCCCATTTACTTAATATGCCACCCATCATTCTCCCCAGTTACATAATATGCCACCCATCAGTCTCCCCAGTTACATAATATGCCACCATCATTCTCCCCAGTTACATAATATGCCACCCATCAGTCTCCCCAGTCATATAATCTGCCACCCATCAGTCTCCTCAGTTACATAATATGCCAAACATCAGTCACCCCAGTTACATAATATGCCACCCATCAGTCTCCCCAGTTACATAATATGCCACCTATAAGTCTCCCCAGTGCCATAATATGCCACCCATCAGTCTCCCCAGTCACATAATCTGCCACCCATCAGTCTCCCCAGTCACATAATCTGCCACCCATCAGTCTCCCCAGTTACATAATATGCCACCCATCAGTCTCCCCAGTTACATAATATGCCACCCATCAGTCTCCCCAGTTACATAAAATGCCACCTACCAGTCTCCCCAGTTACATAATGTGCCACCCATCAGTCTCCCCAGTTACATAATATGCCACCTATAAGTCTCCCCAGTGCCATAATATGCCACCCATCAGTCTCCCCAGTTACATAATCTGCCACCCATCAGTCTCCCCAGTCACATAATCTGCCACCCATCAGTCTCCCCAGTTACATAATATGCCACCTATAAGTCTCCTCAGTGCCATAATATGCCACCCATCAGTCTCCCCAGTCACATAATCTGCCACCCATCAGTCTCCCCAGTCACATAATATGACACCCATCAGTCTCCCCAGTTACATAATATGCCACCCATCAGTCTCCCCAGTTACATAATATGCCACCCATCAGTCTCACCAGTGCCATAATATACCACCCATCAGTCTCCCCAGTTACATAATATGCCACCCATCAGTCTCCCCAGTGCCATAATATGCCACCCATCAGTCTCCCCAGTTACATAATATGCCACCCATCAGTCTCCCAAGTTACATAATATGCCACCCATCAGTCTCCCCAGTTACATAATATGCCACCTATATGTCTCCCCAGTGCCATAATATGCCACCCATCAGTCTCCCCAGTCACATAATCTGCCACCCATCAGTCTCCCCAGTCACATAATCTGCCACCCATCAGTCTCCCCAGTTACATAATATGCCACCCATCAGTCTCCCCAGTTACATAATATGCCACCCATCAGTCTCCCCAGTTACATAAAATGCCACCTACCAGTCTCCCCAGTTACATAATGTGCCACCCATCAGTCTCCCCAGTTACATAATATGCCACCTATAAGTCTCCCCAGTGCCATAATATGCCACCCATCAGTCTCCCCAGTTACATAATCTGCCACCCATCAGTCTCCCCAGTCACATAATCTGCCACCCATCAGTCTCCCCAGTTACATAATATGCCACCTATAAGTCTCCTCAGTGCCATAATATGCCACCCATCAGTCTCCCCAGTCACATAATCTGACACCCATCAGTCTCCCCAGTCACATAATATGACACCCATCTGTCTCCGCAATTACATAATATGCCACCCATCAGTCTCCAAAGTTACATAATATGCCACCCATCAGTCTCCCCAGTTACATAATATGCCACCCATCAGTCTCCCCAGTTACATAATATGCCACCCATCAGTCTCCCCAGTTACATAAAATGCCACCTACCAGTCTCCCCAGTTACATAATGTGCCACCCATCAGTCTCCCCAGTTACATAATATGCCACCTATAAGTCTCCCCAGTGCCATAATATGCCACCCATCAGTCTCCCCAGTTACATAATCTGCCACCCATCAGTCTCCCCAGTCACATAATCTGCCACCCATCAGTCTCCCCAGTTACATAATATGCCACCTATAAGTCTCCTCAGTGCCATAATATGCCACCCATCAGTCTCCCCAGTCACATAATCTGCCACCCATCAGTCTCCCCAGTCACATAATATGACACCCATCAGTCTCCCCAGTTACATAATATGCCACCCATCAGTCTCCCCAGTTACATAATATGCCACCCATCAGTCTCACCAGTGCCATAATATACCACCCATCAGTCTCCCCAGTTACATAATATGCCACCCATCAGTCTCCCCAGTGCCATAATATGCCACCCATCAGTCTCCCCAGTTACATAATATGCCACCCATCAGTCTCCCCAGTTACATAATATGCCACCCATCAGTCTCCCCAGTTACATAATATGCCACCTATATGTCTCCCCAGTGCCATAATATGCCACCCATCAGTCTCCCCAGTCACATAATCTGCCACCCATCAGTCTCCCCAGTCACATAATCTGCCACCCATCAGTCTCCCCAGTTACATAATATGCCACCCATCAGTCTACCCAGTTACATAATATGCCACCCATCAGTCTCCCCAGTTACATAAAATGCCACCTACCAGTCTCCCCAGTTACATAATGTGCCACCCATCAGTCTCCCCAGTTACATAATATGCCACCTATAAGTCTCCCCAGTGCCATAATATGCCACCCATCAGTCTCCCCAGTTACATAATCTGCCACCCATCAGTCTCCCCAGTCACATAATCTGCCACCCATCAGTCTCCCCAGTTACATAATATGCCACCTATAAGTCTCCTCAGTGCCATAATATGCCACCCATCAGTCTCCCCAGTCACATAATCTGCCACCCATCAGTCTCCCCAGTCACATAATATGACACCCATCTGTCTCCGCAGTTACATAATATGCCACCCATCAGTCTCCCCAGTTACATAATATGCCACCCATCAGTCTCCCCAGTTACATAATATGCCACCCATCAGTCTCACCAGTGCCATAATATACCACCCATCAGTCTCCCCAGTTACATAATATGCCACCCATCAGTCTCCCCAGTGCCATAATATGCCACCCATCAGTCTCCCCAGTTACATAATATGCCACCCATCAGTCTCCCAAGTTACATAATATGCCACCCTTCAGTCTCCCCAGTTACATAATATGCCACCCATGAGTCTCCCCAGTTACATAATATGCCACCCAGCAGTCTCCCCAGTGACATAATATGCCACCAAGCAGTCTCCCCAGTGCCATAATATACCACCCATCAGTCTCCCCAGTGCCATAATATGCCACCCATCAGTCTCCCCAGTGACATAATATGCCACCCATCAGTCTCCCCAGTGCCATAATATGCCAACCATCAGTCTCCCCAGTGCCATAATATGCCACCCATCAGTCTCCCCAGTTACATAATATGCCACCCATCAGTCTCCCCAGTTACATAATATGCCACCCATCAGTCTCCCCAGTTACATAATATGCCACCCATCTGTCTCCACAATGACATAATATGCCACCCATCAGTCTCCCCAGTTACATAAAATGCCACCTACCAGTCTCCCCAGTTACATAATGTGCCACCCATCAGTCTCCCCAGTTACATAATATGCCACCTATAAGTCTCCCCAGTGCCATAATATGCCACCCATCAGTCTCCCCAGTTACATAATCTGCCACCCATCAGTCTCCCCAGTCACATAATCTGCCACCCATCAGTCTCCCCAGTTACATAATATGCCACCTATAAGTCTCCTCAGTGCCATAATATGCCACCCATCAGTCTCCCCAGTCACATAATCTGCCACCCATCAGTCTCCCCAGTCACATAATATGACACCCATCAGTCTCCCCAGTTACATAATATGCCACCCATCAGTCTCCCCAGTTACATAATATGCCACCCATCAGTCTCACCAGTGCCATAATATACCACCCATCAGTCTCCCCAGTTACATAATATGCCACCCATCAGTCTCCCCAGTGCCATAATATGCCACCCATCAGTCTCCCCAGTTACATAATATGCCACCCATCAGTCTCCCAAGTTACATAATATGCCACCCATCAGTCTCCCCAGTTACATAATATGCCACCTATATGTCTCCCCAGTGCCATAATATGCCACCCATCAGTCTCCCCAGTCACATAATCTGCCACCCATCAGTCTCCCCAGTCACATAATCTGCCACCCATCAGTCTCCCCAGTTACATAATATGCCACCCATCAGTCTCCCCAGTTACATAATATGCCACCCATCAGTCTCCCCAGTTACATAAAATGCCACCTACCAGTCTCCCCAGTTACATAATGTGCCACCCATCAGTCTCCCCAGTTACATAATATGCCACCTATAAGTCTCCCCAGTGCCATAATATGCCACCCATCAGTCTCCCCAGTTACATAATCTGCCACCCATCAGTCTCCCCAGTCACATAATCTGCCACCCATCAGTCTCCCCAGTGCCATAATATGCCACCTATAAGTCTCCTCAGTGCCATAATATGCCACCCATCAGTCTCCCCAGTCACATAATCTGCCACCCATCAGTCTCCCCAGTCACATAATATGACACCCATCTGTCTCCGCAGTTACATAATATGCCACCCATCAGTCTCCCCAGTTACATAATATGCCACCCATCAGTCTCCCCAGTTACATAATATGCCACCCATCAGTCTCACCAGTGCCATAATATACCACCCATCAGTCTCCCCAGTTACATAATATGCCACCCATCAGTCTCCCCAGTGCCATAATATGCCACCCATCAGTCTCCCCAGTTACATAATATGCCACCCATCAGTCTCCCAAGTTACATAATATGCCACCCTTCAGTCTCCCCAGTTACATAATATGCCACCCATGAGTCTCCCCAGTTACATAATATGCCACCCAGCAGTCTCCCCAGTGACATAATATGCCACCAAGCAGTCTCCCCAGTGCCATAATATACCACCCATCAGTCTCCCCAGTGCCATAATATGCCACTCATCAGTCTCCCCAGTGACATAATATGCCACCCATCAGTCTCCCCAGTGCCATAATATGCCAACCATCAGTCTCCCCAGTGCCATAATATGCCACCCATCAGTCTCCCCAGTGACATAATATGCCACCCATCAGTCTCCCCAGTGCCATAATATGCCACCCATTAGTCTCCCCAGTGACATAATATGCCACCCATCTGTCTCCCCAGTGACATAATATGCCACCCATCTGTCTCCCCAGTGACATAATATGCCACCCATCAGTCTCCCCAGTGACATAATATGCCACCCATCATTTCCCCCCAGTGACATAATATGCCACCCATCAGTCTCCCCAGTGACATAATATGCCACCCATCAGTCTCCCCAGTGCCATAATATGACACCCATCAGTCTCCCCAGTGAGATAATATGCCACCCATCTGTCTCCCCAGTGACATAATATGCCACCCATCAGTCTCCCCAGTTACATAATATGCCACCCATCAGTCTCCCCAGTTACATAATATGCCACCCATCAGTCTCCCCAGTTACATAATATGCCACCCATCAGTCTCCCCTGTTACATAATCTGCCACCCATCAGTCTCCCCAGTTACATAATATGCCACCCATCAGTCTCCCCAGTTACATAATATGCCACCCATCAGTCTCCCCAGTTACATAATATGCCACCCATCAGTCTCCCCAGTTACATAATATGCCACCCATCAGTCTCCCCAGTTACATAATATGCCACCCATCAGTCTCCCCAGTTACATAATATGCCACCCATCAGTCTCCCCAGTTACATAATATGTCACACAGCAGAGTCCCAAATTCATAATATACTCTATAGAATATATCACGCAGCAGAGAACCAGAATCATAACGTACCTCATAACACTGCCACAAATTCATTATATGCCACTCAGCTATGAATTACTCCATTTTTTTTTTTTGTGGACTCAGCGGCACCCTCCAGTGGACGGCGCCCCTTGGCAGCTGCCTAAAGATGCCTAATTATAGCGCCAACCCTGCCAGTGACGCCTCAAACTTTATTAGGGTGCCTGTCACTAATGTAGTCTGACATTGGCCATACAATACTTCCTACAATACAGAGTTAGACACTATTTTCACCAAAGAGATTTTCTGTCATTAAATACAGTAAGTGATTGATCTTCATGAGAGGTGAATTGCCCATCGCTGCAGTGTAGTGTAAGAGACGCTGCCTGGTCTCCCAGTGAAGCCTATTAGATCTATGGTTTGCGGCACACATTGTTTATGCCGTGAAACCAGGAAAACATGCTCTAATAGTCATCAAAAGCTGCTCTAATATTCTTATCAGAAGGTTTCAAAGTCACCCAGACACATGGAAGCGTAACTCAATCTAATCCTGAGAGAACGTTTGACGCTAACAGCTAAAATACAACTTATGGGAAACAGTTTTCTCTTATGTTACTCATTATTAGAATTGTGGGGAACAAAAATAATTAGTTACAATCTGTATACATATCATATCCCCCTGAGTTTGTATGTTTAGCTGCAATTTGCAGAGCAGTGAAAATAAATATAAGTACTAATAACTAATATATCACCTACAGTGCATCCGGAACATATTACACTATATAATTTTTCTTTTGATTTATATGCACAACTGATGACATCTATTGGAACAACCAAAGAGGCCATTAAGAAAATAGTGACAGCGATTACAGTCTTCCTTTTGGTAGACCACAACAGCCGGTAGGAGAACCCTAAGGATTGCAAATTGCTTTACGTCACTATTTGCATATTTTTTCTTTTCTTATGGGTCTGACGCAAGGTTATTGAGAAGCTTTCTCATCAATGATTTATCTTTCAGCGCCGATTATATTGTTGTGGTGTTATTTCTGTTTTCCATTTTGGAATAAGTCTGTAACATAGCGAAAATGTGTAAAAAGTGAAGCGCTGTGAATACTTTCCGGATGCACTGTAAACTGTATCATAAAAAAAGATTGCGCCATATTATGTAAATACATTACAAGCCAACCAGTCACATCTTTCATTTAAATCTGGGAACATATGTTATATTCTTACTCTACACTAATGTATGATTCATTGCGTATGTCTTGGAATAAACTATGTTATTAAAGACTACATCATGGTGATATTCTTATGATGCACTTTGTATTTTTGGGGTGGTCACAGGTATCGTAATGTCTAACATAAATATCCAGTAACTTACAGTGATTAGTCAGCAATTAGCTTTCACTGGCTGATGAATAGCTCATACTGTACTGTACATGGCAATCCAAAGATTCCACAATCACTTACAAATGCCACAAAGACAATGCTCTGGGGGGAGGTAACATAAGGCTACAGAGCTGCTGAGCATCAATGCTGGCACGTGTTACCCACTACATGGGTCCAGGATGAACAAGTCTGGGCTTTTAATTAGCAATGTGCAGGTCCAGTTCCAAGAGGACCAGCAACTACCGAATTTAGGGGGTCATTCAGACCCACTCGTGAGCGGCAGTATGTTCGCAAGTGGGTCGATGTTCCCCACTGCGCATGCGCACGACGGAGGGAGCTCCGTCATGCGTATGCGCGAGACCCGACGAGCGAAGGACTTTCCTTCGCTCGATGGTGACTGACAGCACGCTCCCTTTGGTGGGCGTGCCGAGGGCGTGCCTGCCAGACAGAGGCATTCCCAAGGGAACGCCTACCATCTGAAGCCGGCCCCACTGACATCACTAGTGATGTGAGTGGAAGTGATTTTGGCTCTGATAGAGCCAAAATCACTCCTGGCCTTGCGGTTGAGAAACTCAACCGCAGGCTTTTACTCGCAGTTCCGATGGTCGCGATGGTCAAGACCATTGCGACCATCATTTTGCACCCTCGTGTATGCTGTGGGTGGTGACCCACAGCTATACGAGCATCCAGGAGGACGCTCCATATTAATGGAGGTGGGCCCTGATTCAGAGCACCTGGCTCTGAATCAGGGCCTTAGTGGTTCTGAGTCAGATCGAGTCCCAGTTTGGTTCTGCAGTCAGTTCCTAAAAACGAGTTTTGAATTGCATGTAAATATGTCCAAATTACATGATTTTAGCTGTTTTTCTATTTTTTTAAACAAATACAGATTCAAAACCAAAACATGAAGATAAATCCGGATCCAAAACCAAAGCCAAAACACGGGGATTGGCGCACAACTCTACTTTTAATATACTTCAACCATTCCCATTTATTTGACTACATTAGGAAACCCCCAAAATATCACCCCTCTCACCCGTCATATAAATACCAATAACAACATGTACAGTTTTGTGCGCTTAATAAAAAAATATAATTTCTTAAGTATTATAAGATTTTCTAATAATGTTAAAACAAATAAATATGTAGCTGAAGGTTTTCTCATTAGAGGAAGGGTCTTTTTATTTTACATCTTCACGGAAATATTTTTGAGCTTCAAGATTTGTTTATTTTTTTTTAAATGTGTAAAAATAAAATAAATATTCTTGTTATAAAATATGACATTTCTAGGACACTCCCAGGATGGTCAGTGCTCACATGTTTTACTTACCGACAACTTCATACGCCGAGGTGACCACACAGCTCAGGATGATGACCAGGAGGGCGCCGGTAACTGGGGACATGTCTGACTGCTAGAGAGGCGTCTGAGTGCCAGGTAGATGCTGGGTGTTTTATAGGGACAGAATAAGGAAGACAGAAGGGAGGAAGAGAAAACAGAACATACTTCTATATAATTATAAAATATAATAACTACCTTTCTACTGAGTATATACAATGACCCAGATTGTATCCACATCTTACTGCATCAGCTTTAAAGGAAAACACAACCGATGTTTTCTATGTCAAACAACATTTCACAACTGGCATCACCTAGGGGATTGCGTGTCTGGGCCCGTCTGTGCCACCAAATGTGCCGGGACTGTTCCAGGCTCTGATAAATCCCTAGACATGGAAATCTATATTTTGACCATACGCTTGTTTTTATCGACACACTATACAGAGGGTCCAGGAAAGTTACATGGTGCACTATGCCAACTACCAATCATAGATATAATGTATGGTCCAGCAATGATTAAATATCATTGGCCTGAATGTTCCTTGTCATTCAACAGTATGTTGTTTGTGTCTCCTTAATGTATAGCTCTATGTAATATGTCAGCTTAATAATAATAATAATAATAATAATAATAATAATAATAATAATAATAATAATAATAAGATGTACTAATTCTATAACAAAAGTCAGTACTTCTTATGGTAATAATGACATATCATTTATAAGGTGAAATGCCAGTACAGTGGTTAGCATTGCTGCCTTGCATCTCTGGAGCCTTAAGGCCCATAAACACTAGACTATGGCGGGTGGCCTGGTAATGATCGCGATGGTCGCGACCATCGGGCTTGCGGAGAGACCCTTGCGGTAGGGTCTCATCTGCCACAAGCCCCAGTGAGCTTCCTGCTTCACAGTGATGTCAGTAGTGATGTCAGTAGGGCCCAGTGAGCTTCACTAGTGATGTCAGTAGGGCCCAGTGAGCTTCACTAGTCATGTCAGTAGGGCCCAGTGAGCTTCACTAGTGATGTCAGTAGGGCCCAGTGAGCTTCACTAGTGATGTCAGTAGGGCCCAGTGAGCTTCACTAGTGATGTCAGTAGGGCCCAGTGAGCTTCACTAGTGATGTCAGTAGGGCCACCCACAAATGTCTCTGTTTGCCCAGCCACCCCCTCCCTGCCTACAAAACAGGGTGGTTTGTTAATCAACTTCGACAGCCGTCCTGTTTGCAGCGAGCCCCAGAGCGAGTGAATTTCTTACTCGCTCCGGGGCTTGCGCACCATCGACCCGCTTGCAATCGCATATCGCTTGAAAGCGGGTCTGAAAGAGGGCCTATATCTTGAGGGGTTTGGCTGATTCTGACGCAACGGAACAACAAATCGTTCATATCGTCCAGTGTGCATACTCCATCATGATCCTGTTGTGCTTTCCCGTGGGTCGTTGGTTGCATCTTCAGATCTTTTGTACACATAGGAAGGTCTATCAATCTCAATAACGATTCCCCTCTTATCATGCAGTCTGTACGCACTAGCGAACGACATGCCAATCAGACCTACATGATGCGGCCATCACTTGACAGGCATTCCCATAAACAATCCCCTCCCATAGATCTGCTTCAGACACATCAGTGAGATCCAAGAATGCATCTGTGTAAAAAGCTTGTAAAGTGTAAAATAAATAAAAATACATGGGGTCTCCCCCTCTAAAATCCCAGCCATCCCAGGACTTTTCAGAGCCAGTCCTGGTTGAGAAAATATGGGGGGACTAAATATGTATGGGCTCAGTGAACCCATCCTGGTTTTGCAACCACAGGGAAAAAAATTTATAGGGGCCATAGCCAGGGGAACCGTTTTACTGGGTCCCCCGACCAAAGCATTATACCTGACCACTAGTCTGCCCAGGCGGGTATCCCTGAAGATGTGAAGATACCCCCCAATAAAGGGGTCCCCCTCACTAGGGTGCCCCAGGCCTGGCTGATAGCCCAGGTCTATTCCCAGCTCTTCTGGCCAGTAGGTGCCAGGTTTATTGTCTATATTGTTTGTAAAAAATAGATTAACTATATTTTCTTTTGCTGTAGAACTGTATGTTACATCAAGCCTACCCTGCCTGCTGGTACTTTGAGAACAACAAGTACCATCATGTGGGGCATTAAGGGCCTGCTGGTACCTGTAGTTCACCTTCAAAAGAAATATTAAAATAAACACAAGACACACAACACACCATGACAGTATAATTTTATTAAAACATGCACTCACACTCACATTAATGCATACTCACCTTTAATCACTGTAGCCCTTCACATCCCCATCTGCAGTAGAATCCACGACACCTGTAAAAAAAAAGTCCTTATTCACCTATTCCTAGTGTAAATCATGTCCTCTTCAGTCCATGTAGGTTACCACCAACTTCTAAAATAAAAAAGGCAAATCCCAAACCACAAACATAAGTACCAGTCTCTAAGGATGGTACTACCAGAATGACAACTAAGCCATGGAATTTCGCTATAGAAATCACTGGGCTAAGTGTTCAGTAGCTGAGAGAGGTGAACGTCCACCTCTTCCATCCAATGAACAGTTCCCACCATTGACTTCAATGGTGAGATCCACTAGGTTACTAAAGGTTACCTAGTGGTTCCCACCATTGAAGTCAATGGTGGGAACCGTTCATTGGCTGAGAGAGGGGGAGGATCGCCTCTCTTAGGCCAATGATCACTCAGCTGTCCCTCATTTGGGTCAGCTCTTATCGAGAAAGCTGTTCTTAGTGTTTTTCTACATGCATACCATCATAATTAATGGCAGCATGCATGCAAAGGATGGCGGGATGCATCACAAAATGAATGAATGACGAAATATGAATAGGATTGAGGAGTGTTAAGATTATTAGTTTTTACTGACAGTGTGTTTTGAATGACAGCCTTGTTGCTGGGTAAATTGAGTATTAGTTTGGGTGTGATCAGCTGCTTCCAAGGGCCAGTCATATAGTTTGGGGGAGTGGTTATAGGGGACTATATAGGAGCCTGTGGTCCTTGGGATCAGCCTCTTTGAAAGAAATTTTGAAAGCTAAGTACCAGTGCCCCTGTGCCATAGCCCAAGCAGCTTAGTTTGATCATGCCTCGCCCATGTCGCTCTGCTCCCCCACCCCGTCAGCTAGCTGATTATGCTAGCCCCCTCAGCTTGCCCCCTGCGCGTCCGCGCCCCCCCCTTTCCCCACCTGTGCTGTCCCCACGTCCTCCTTCCCCCCCACCTCACCTCTGATACTGCCGTCCTTCCCATCGGCTCCCCCTCCTCCCGTGCACGCTGGTGCGGCTGCACCAGCGCATCATGCGGGTCCTACTACCCCGGCGGAGGTTGTGCACTCGGCAACCTCCCCGGACCGACTCACTCCCCACGCGGCTCCGGCGGGAGCGTCCGATGGACGCTCCTCGCCGTCCCACAGCAGTCGCGCAGCGGCTGGCACTTCCGCTGCGCCAGTGGGGGCGCGAGTGCTCGCGCCTCCCGCTGGTTACCCTGCTTCGGGTCCGCCAACGGGAGCGTCCGATGGACGCTCCTTGCCGGCGCCCACCAGCCACGCGGCGGCTGCCGCTTACGCTGCACCGGCGGGGGCGCGAGTGCTCGCGCCTCCCGCTGGTCACTCTGCATCGGGCCCGCCGTCGGGAGCGTCCGCTGGACACTCCTTGCCTGCGCCCATCAGCCACACGTCGGCTGCCGCTTACGCTGCACCGGCGGGGGCGCAAGTGCTCGCGCCTCCCGCTGGTTACTCTGCATTGGGCCCGCCGGCGGTTAGCGTCGCGGGTCACGTGGGGTCATTAGGTTTTGGTCCCCGGGGAGCGGGGGGTCCCGCAGGCCTGGTCTGCACGTCGGGCCCGGCGGCCATCTTAACCCCGGCGGCCATTTTGAGTAGCACCCCTGGGTCTATCAGCCCCATGCTTAGTCAACCTGCCCAATTTTGGCCTAGGCAAGCTGTCCCTTCCACCTATCAGAATCCATGGTTCCCCGCCAACAGTGCCCCACCTCCCATTTATAATGCGCCCCCCTTGTCAGTCGGCTCATCCTGGGGTCAGGCTTCATGGAGCTCCGGGGCGGCCCCCCCCATTTATCCCTCCACCTCAGATGTGTCCTCTCCGCCTTTTTATCCCAACTACTCTGGGGCCACTTTTGGACCTTACCCTTTCTCAGGTTTTCATCCGCAGCTTTATTTCCCTTATTTGCCAATTTCGCAGCAAAGCGCATCATCGGCTCCCATGCCGATGCTACCTTCCGCATCTCCTGTCATGTACAGTCAAACCTCCACCAGTTTGTCCGCGACGCCCGACTTCACGCTGGTGCCTCCGGCTCGTCTGTTAGCCGCGCCTGCACCCCTTCCGCCTACGCCCGGCATTCCCACCCCCCCCGCGCAGATGGTAGTGACTTCCAGTCCTGTTGTTCACCAGTCTACCCCGGTTGCAGATAATCGGAGGGCGATCGAGGCTCCGTCAAGCGAACCAATCACTGTTGCAGCAGCTGATCCGGTGTGCGCGGAGAAAGGGACGACAGGCGAGTCTTCGGCCACGACGAATGAGCAAGTCGAGGGAGCTGTTCCGGGTCCATCTGGTGCTGGTGAGCATGAGTCTTCTTGTTCGTCTATGTCTGACTCCTCCTCTTCTTCTCATTCTTCTGGTTCCCCTGCGCGCCCGCATAAAATAGCCAAAATGGTTGCCAGGCGTTTAGCCAAGAAGTCAGTGAGTACAGCTGCACAGGGCGTTAGTGTGGAGCTAGCTACAGTGGCGGCAGGGGCTGATTCAGTGCATTGTGCGAACACCGCCGTTCTTCGCGGCCTGCGAAAGAGTGTGAGGGGGAGAATTCGTAAAGGTAAATTTGTCGACTTCTTTACGCTTACCGAAGATATGAAAAAGGCTTTTGGTCAGGCTAAGAAGGCGGGGGGTATGGGCGAGGAGGCTTTCTGTAGTTTCACCAGTTGGTTGAAGGGCATGCTGGTATTTGCGGCGTGCTATTTGGAGACGCGAGCGGATGAACATGTAAACATAGTGAGATATATTTTTTTTAGTGCTAGACATGTTTGTCCGTTCGCGGGCCTTGGCATGGCGAGAATGCAACGTGCAATTTAGAAGAAAGCATGATGGCAGCAAGATTATTCCGTTCGGAGCAAAAGACGTAGAGTTGTGGTTAGAGGTGTCGCAGCAGCGTAGGCCCCCTTTGGACGGGATGCATCCTCGCAAGGGTTATGCTAGTGGCAGGACGGGGGCGACGGGAGTTATGAAGGGCAAGTGTTTTGCTTTCAACGACTCCCGGTGTACACGGGGGTCATCCTGTCATTTTCGTCACTCCTGTCGTCTCTGCGGGGGGGAACATCCAGCCAAGGATTGCCGTAGAGGGTCTGCTAGTGCCACCCAGGATCGTGAAGGGTCAAAAGGAGCTGGTTAAGGCTCATTCGCCTATTTGTTTAGCTGCACTAGCTCGCTGGTTGGGTCTATATCCTCATAAGGAGGACGCTTCTTTTTTGTTAGAAGGTTTTTCGTTCGGTTTTTCTCTGCCAATAGTGGGTCCTTTATGGGTCCGGTCTCCCCGTAACTTGCGCTCGGCCAGGGACTACCCAGAAGTTGTGCAAGCGAAAGTTAGGGCTGAGGTGCTGCTGGGGAGGATGGAGGGTCCTTTCCCTGTTCCTCCGTTGCAGGATCTTTGTATCTCTCCGGTAGGTGTGGTACCCAAGAAGGCCCCTGGGAAGTTTCGTTTGATCCAACACCTATCATATCCTGATGGGCGTTCGGTGAATGACGCCATTCCTGATAGTTTTTGTAGAGTGAAATATCAAAGTTTTGATGAAGTCTTAGGTTTAGTGCGCAGTTTTGGGTAGGGCGCGCTGCTGGCTAAGTTAGACATTGAGTCAGCCTTCCGTTTATTGCCGTTGCACCCAGACGCTATGCAGTTTATGGGATTCAAACTAGAGTCAGGTTACTTTGTTGACAAATGTTTGCCTATGGGTTGTGCGGTTTCCTGTGCCTATTTTGAGAAATTCAGCTCTTTTCTACACTGGTGTGTTCATGCCGGCACAGGACAAGCGGGCGTGGCACACTATTTAGATGACTTTCTCTTCATAGGTCCAGGGGAGAGCGACGTCTGTGCAGACCTCCTGTTTTCCGCTCAAGCTCTGTTTCGCAGTTTAGGAGTTCCCATTGCGCAAGATAAGACGGAGGGTCCCATTTCCTGTCTGTCGTACTTGGGAATTGAGATAGACACGGTTGCGGGTTGTTGTAGGTTACCAAGCGGCAAAGTGGCTAGATTGTTAGAACAGATTGCGGGTTGTTTAGCAGTGGACACGGTAAGATTACGTGGAGTTCAGTCACTGCTGGGTTCCTTTAATTTTGCTTGTCGCATAATTCCCATGGGCAGGGTTTTCTGTAGGAAATTGGAGAGGGCCACTGCTGGGTCGAGACAGCCGCATCATCATATTCGTTTGTCGTCAGAGATTAAGCAAGATCTTCGGGTTTGGGCCAAGTTTCTGGTTCAGTTCAATGGCGAACGTATTTGGCCAGCGCCTCCAGTGGCAAATGGGTCATTGCAACTGTATACTGATGCGGCTGGATCATCTGGTTTTGGGGCTTTTTTCAATGGGGAATGGTGCGCTACTGCTTGGCCTTTAGTTTGGTGCGACGAAGGCTTAACTAGTAATTTGTTGCTCTTGGAACTGTTCCCAATTGTCGTTGCTGTGGAACTCTGGTCAGCGCGTCTGAGTAACCGGCATGTAATTTTTTGGTGCGACAATTTGGGGGTGGTGCATGCTATTAACAATCAGCGATCATCCTCTCCGTTAGTTTTGCGTTTGCTTCGTCATTTAATTTTGCGCTGTTTAGAGGCCAACATACGTTTTAGAGCTCGTCATGTACCGGGTGTTGTTAACGAGATTGCACACGCATTGTCTCGTTTTCAATTTGAACGTTTTCGGGCGCTTGCACCGTCTGCTTCTGCTGTTGGTTTGACATGCCCCCCGTTTGTGTGGCAGATAATCAGGCCGGCTTAGAGGCTTTGGCGATGCAATCGCTCGCTCCATCAACTCTCCGCAAATACTCGGCCGCATGGCGGGATTGGAGCAGTCACTGCGCGCGCCAAGATTCGGAGGGTAAGTCTCCGAAGGAGTTGCTGTCATCCTTTGTGTGGGAGAGATATCAGCAGGGGAGGTCCAGGGCCTACGTGGCATCGGCGCTTGCGGGAGTCTCTTTTTTTTGCAAACTAAAAGGTTTGATTGACCCAACCAGGTCTTTTCTTCTTGCTAAGGCTCTAAAAGGTTGGGCTAGGCAAGCTCCTGTTCACGCCGATTCCCGTCGGCCGGTGGACACCCAGCTTTTGGCAGCATTGCTTAAGGTTATGGAGAAGGTAGCTTCTGATTCGTTTGAGGCTGCTCTTTTTCGTTTAGCTTTTTCTGCTGCGTTTTTTGGAGCTTTCAGGGTTAACGAATTAGTGGCAGTTAATAGTTTATCTGAGTCCTCCGGGTTGTTGTATAAGGACATTGTTTTTAGAGATGCGGCGGTGCTTTGTAAGCTCCGTCTCTCTAAAACGGATCAGTCAGGTAGGGGTAAATGGGTCACGCTTGCGCAGCAGCAGGATTGTAATATTTGCCCGGTTCATTTAGCATCGCAATACATGTTAGTGCGCCCAGTTGGGGGGATTCAGTGGTTGGTTCATGCGGATGCTAAGCCTCTCACAAAGTTTCAGTTCACTGCGTTATTTAAGCGAAGTTTAATAGAATTGGGTTTAGATCATACAGATTATGGCACCCATTCCTTTCGAATAGGGGCAGCCACTTGTGCAGCGCTTGCAGGGGCATCTCCTTCGGATATTCAAAAGGTGGGGCGTTGGAAGTCAGGGTGTTATAAGAAGTATGTTCGCTGCGACAAGTTGTAGGTGCGCACCCTGCGATAACCCGAAAACGTTGTTTACCTGCCAATCGTTGAACGGTTAGCGTTCAACAATTGGGGGTGTGAGGGGATTTTTTAATTTTCCTCCCGTTAGCCATGATCTGGCCCAATTTGGTTCACGGGTAGGTTTTTGGTTTTTTCTTCTTCACTCGGGTTCCTGTTTCCCCCTTTTTTGGCATCCCTGCTAGTTAGTTGCTCTGTTTTGTTCTAAGTTGTGTCGTTTTGATCCAGGTTGGGTGTGGTTTCTCATGTTAGGGTTTCTTCTTTTGCAGTGTTGACAAAAGAAGACGGGCAGGTGTGGTTGGTTGGCCACTCCTACATTTTTTGGGCGGAAAAACATGTCTCGGGTCGGACTAGTGGCTTGCCAATTGGTAGTCGGAAAGTGCGTTGGATTGGAGTGAAAGGTTTGCGAGTGGACGGTGTTTTGGCACTGATTGTTTCTGCGGTAGCAAAATGGGGAATGCCCGAATGGCTGGTGCTTCACGTTGGTGGCAATGATGTTGGTCAGCTGACAGGCGTGGGTTTAATCGTGAGTCTGCGTGAGATTGTGGATTCGATTCGTACAAAATGGCCATCCATTCAGATGGTGTGGTCAGAGATGACACCCTGCTTGACGTGGAGAGGAGTGCGAAAGTTTGGGGCATTGGAAAGAACACGGAGGAAGGTGAACGTGGCAGTGTCTAAGCATGTCGTGTCGATAGGTGGCTTGGTGGTGCGTCATGGCTTTTTTGAGGGTGATCTTGTACGTTTCTTCCGTCATGATGGCGTGCATTTGAACGGACTGGGTATGAATCTTTTTGTTCAGGATTTGTTTTCGTTTCTTGGTTAGTTCTTTTGGGTGGCGGGCCAGTCTCTATTAGGGCCTGGCTTTGGCGGGAGTGCGCTGCAGCTCAGTGGTTTTATGGGACGCAAGATAACTGTGGGAGCACTTGCTCTCGATGTACAAGGCGGATTTGTCCTGCTCCGCACGGGGGGACCCGGGCGTTTTTGCACGAAACGCCTCGGATTGGCCCAGGAGGGAAGTGAGACCCTCACGGTTTAAGTGCGTCTGAAAGGGGGAACGGTTTAGGCGTTCCCTGAGTATTTTGGAGTAAGTTAAAAAGCTAGAACTGAGTCTGCAGCGTCTCTTTGCCACCCTGGTTAGGTTAATTGATTCAATTATAAATAAAAGCTGTGACCTTTTTAGCCAAGCTATGGTGTCTGTGTCTTTATTTGTAGTTAAGGTTAAGTAAGATAATCAAGGTTGTATAAGTTTGGAAGTTATAAACGTATGTAATTCTTATGTGATGTATTGTGCATCCCACCCAAAATATTAATGTATTAATAATATAAGCTTGATATACTAATTCTATATGCTTAATGTATTAATAGTAAACAGAAAATATGGGAAATATTGGTGTTGGAGTATGGAAAAGTGGTATATATGTGTAAAACAAAATAGTATTTATTTCACAATGTTGCATTTCTGCTTCTATAAGCCGTCTAGTGTACAAGTTGCAACTGTATGCAAAAAAAACAACTTTGTAACATCTCTACTATGACATGTGTAACATAATAGCAAAAGCTTTGGTGCAGTAGAAATTAAAGATTAAAATAGTATACACAATGGTCCTTCAGGTTCTAAATACACACTACTGTATGCAAATAATGGATTGCTATTATCTGACCAGCAGTAAAGATTAAATGATTCAATTAAATATTTAAACTCTAAATACAAACCACTGTGTTATGGATTGTTATAATCACTGTTATCAGGCTGGCAGATATACTGTACTATAGCCCAAAATTCATAAACGGCTGAGGGATCCCCCAGGGAGGCCGATTATATCTGCCCGAGGCTCCCTCTATCAGCCAATTTCAGTATATTTGGACACTATATTAAATCCATGTGTTCAAAAAATACCTTCCTACCCTAAGGACACTACAACACTCTTAATGTCATTAAGGGATATAGGGCCGCTACCATTGGATACACTGTTATGAATTGCAGATGTGACTAGCCTCTACACCTGCATCCCACATGATGCAGGTGTGGAGGCAGTTAGGTTATTGATCACTGATAATGTTCATTATGTGGGTCCTCCTATTGAATTGTTTTTGAAACTTTTACGTCTTACATTAGAGAGAAATTATTTTTTCTTTGATGGGAAATATTATGTGCAGAGGGCGGGCTGTGCGATGGGGTCAAATGTGGCCCCATCGTACGCTAATGCCTTTATGCACAGTGTAGAACAGCAGTTTTTGTTTAACAACGGTTTACCTCTGAATGATATTATCTTATACTTTAGGTATATAGATGATTTATTTATCCTTTGGCATGGCTCTGAAGTAGATTTGAGAGCTTTGTTGGATCAACATAATGACTCTACAAGTGTGGTGAAATTAACATACAATATTAGTAATTATAATATTCAGTATTTGGATGTTGATATATTTTTACAGAATGGAGAAATTAACACTACTTTGTTCTCCAAAAGTACTGATCGTAACACCTTGCTTCAATATGATAGTTTCCATCCCAAAGCATTAAGGAGGGGACTACCGTATTCTCAGTTTTTGAGAGTGCGAAGGACAGTCTCAGATACCACACAGGTGGAGACAATCATGCAAGACATGTTGGAAAAGTTTGTGGCTCGGGGATATATAAGGAGGGTTTTGAAAAACAAAAGGTGTAGATTCATAAAGAACCTGCACCTAAGACTCTATATTGGTGCACTCAGTCGTTTCAAAAAATATTGGTTAAAACATGACTTTTAATAATATCCAAAATCGTATAAAAAGGACTTAAAATGATATAACAAAAACTGACAGAAGATGTGAAAAAGAAGTGAATAAGTCAATCTCGGTAAGAATAACCTTGATTGGATGGGCGAAATATAGACAAATACATAGTTGACAATACAACATGAAACATGTACCTAATAATAAAATGCATCAGGTCAATAGATGTAAATAATAGTATTCTGAATTGTACTTGGTAAATTCCCATGCAAGGTAATGGTGGAGTAACAAGGCTGTAGATAGATGGGGGCTAAAGATTCTACAACCAGGCTCTGCTGTTCAGTCTCATACTATTAAGTAGAGGAAAAGGAGTGAGAGATCTGCTGGTGTAGTAGTCCCGAGAAAATTAGACAAGAAGAAGTTCACGTCATCAACCCCTATTTCTGCTGTTGGTTGACATACCCGAAGGAATTGGACAATCAATGAGAGAACTATAATGTTGGTATGAGAACCGCTTGGAAAAAATTAAAGATAAACATCACAGGTGCACAATGTACGACCACCATCATTTATTATGTAAACATTACATTAAAAATTAGGTTGAATTTTATAGAGTTTCTCTCCAATTGATATGAGAGAGGTGGCTAGGCATTAACCACACAGTGTTATTGGTATAGATCATACGATATGTTACATATAGGCTGTAAATCTTAATAATATCCTAATATGATTGAATCAAATAAGTCAGTTGAAAAACTATAAGTGCCTTATATAGGCAGTACTGACCAATGATTTACTTAATATGTAGCCTTGGTATATCAAACAAGACATATACTGTGTATCAATAGTATATTAAGACAAACAAAAAATCTAAATACAAATAATGTAATTCTAAGTGATCAACAAATCCACAAAGGATACCAAAGTACACAGAAAGGAAAGATATATGGGTTTTACTTAAATCGCCAAAGTGTCTCTAATTAATCAATTGCTGATTGCCAAGAATAGGAAATAGTCCTATATTACCCGCCAGTAATGAGAGGGTTAACGCCTTGCTAGAAAATAAGATGAGAACATATTTCTTGTACTTCAAATAGAGTCAGGTAGGATATTAACAGTGTTGATAATACATTAGTATAGACAATGACCCCACAAAAACCAGGTTGTCGTGCCGTGAAAATATCTATAATGAAGAGAGAAATCCTGTTTCTCATGCAATATCCTGCTGCACGTATAGCCGGTTATGCGGTTAGATATAGGGGTAAATTATTTCAGAATACATGACCTGATGTGGAGTGTCCTGTGCTGCGCAGTCACAGGATCACCCTGGATCGGTACCGACGCTCATTTCGCCTTGTGGGCTTGGTCACGGGGGGAACCAGGAGCTGGTTCCCCCCGTGACCAAGCCCACTAGGCGAAATGCGTGACGGTACAGATCCAGGGTGATCCTGTGACTGCGCGAGAGGATGGCATTACACAGATCAGCTATTCGCCAAGCCTTAAATGGTGGTGACACTGATCAGCCAGTAGCACGCCATTTTAAAAACCATCGACATAGCTTGTCGACTTTACGCTACAAGATGGTCGATCATGTCCCCATGAGTGAGAGAGGGGGTGATAGAGCTAGGCATTTGTTACAGATTGAGGTGAGGTGGATACACCGCCTTAATACTCTGCAACCTAATGGGCTTAATGAAACATTATCATTAGCATGCTTTAATTAAATTCTGCCTTTGACCTGTCTTGGTACTATATGTATTTATCCAGCCTGTTGTTTTATTGTTTTTACTTTGTTGCTCTTGATACTATGCATCTTATATTCTTCCTACTCGCTTTTTACATTTATGTTTCTTATTACATTTAGTGTACTTTATTGCATTGCCCAGTCCCATTTGTATGTCTTTTGTTTGGGTTGGTGAAGGCTTGTAGCACTCAGTATGTTTATTCTGGTCTCCTTAGTGATGGACACGTCAGGCGTCGTGCCCGCTGTACAGTGCGTAGCGATGACGTCAGATGGTGTTCCTGTTGGACGCGATCAGTTGCACTTGTGGTGGTTCTTGTGTATATAGGTAAGTGTTGTATTTTTCTCTTGTACTTCCTGATGAAAATCTTCGTTGATTGAAACGTTGAAGTGAATACAGAGGTCTATGTAACCCTGCTTTATTGTGCTTGTTTTTGCCGAGTGCTGCCGCTTCTTTATGACATTATCTATATACAGGGCCGCCATCAGGAGAGGACTGCCGGGCCCAGAGTCCCGGGCCCGGAGAGAGCGGGGGCCCGGGAGACAGCAGTGCAGAATATATGAATCAGCAGCCGGGGAGACACAGCGCCGCAGGCGGTATTTGATATATGGTTCCGGCCGCAAGACATTATAGCTCGCGGACTGGCAGCCAATCAGGAGCAGCCATTGCGGCTGCTCCTGATTGGCTGTTGGTCCGCGAGCTGTGATTGGCTCGCGGGCAGCGTCATATTTCAATTACCGCTGGCTGCGCTGTGTCTCCCCGGCTGCTGATTCATATATTCTGCACTGCTGTCTCCCGGCCCGGACCCTCTGAAGAAACAAGGTAGGAGGAGTCCCTGCCCACTGCCCCTCCACGTACTGCAAGAAACCAGCAAGCCTTCCCTGCCCTAACCCTCTACTCCAGCCAGCCTTCCCTGCCCCATGCTCCCCTAGTCCAGCCAGCCTTACCTGCCCTGTGCCCCCCCTAATCCAGCAAGTCTTCCCTGCCCTGTCCCCCACCCCAGTCCAACCTTCTCTGCCCTGTGCCTCCCCCCTAGTTTACCTAGCCTTCCCTGCCCCCCTAGTCCAGCCAGCTTTCCCTGCCCTGTGCCCCCCAATTAAGGTCCAGCCTTCCCTGCCTTGTGCACCCCCAGTCTAACCTTCCCTGTGCCCTCCCAGTCCAGCCTTCCCAGCCCTGTGCCACCCATTCCCATTCTGCCTTCCCCACCCCAAACTTTGAGAATTTTTAAACTGGGTCATACACTATTGACGGCCAACCCCCCCTGTGTAGCTCCACCCACATTATACACAGCTCCTCCCACCTCTGTGCAATGCCCGGGGGGGCCCTGCTTTATTTGTCAGTACCGGGCCCCACGATTTCTGATGGCAGCCCTATCTATATATATATATATATATATATATATATATATATATATATATAAATATATATATATCTACAAAGTCCTTCTTGTGGGTCCAGTAATAGATAATGTCCTAAATAGGGTTTAAAGTATGTCCTTGTGAATCTAAACATTAAAAGAAATTCTTAGTTGGATAAAATGTGTGTCCAAAATAAAAAAAAATACAAAAATTACAAATGTTGCTGACAGCGGCATCCAGCTGAAAGCAGACTTACCGGTAAGTCCTCCACTGGAAGTCAGCATCTTGCGGTGAGATTCCCCAGGCCTTTTCTGCCTTGCTACTCCTCTCCAGTAGATATTCCCCAGGTATTCTGGTTTGGTCGGGCTTTGCTGGCTTTCATGCTTCGGCAGGTCCGCTGCACTCCGGGTGCAGGTAATGTAATGTGTCCTGCACCACGCTCAGTTTTTCACAGTGGTAACTCCTCATTTTTATAGGGGTCCTCCCTTTCTGTATCTGAGCATCTATCCATGTGTGGCCCATTGGCTGGCGCTAACGGATGTAAAACAAGGTGGACAGTATCGTATCTAAAGTAGATGTGCAGTTCAGGCACTGTGACCTAGGGGTCTAGTTACTAAGCAGTGTTAGGAGATATAGTGAAAAGTGATAAGAAAGTGATAAGGTGCCAGCCAATCAGCTCCCAAACTGTGTTTGAAAAATGACAGTTGGAAGCTGATTGGCTGGCACCTTATCACTTTCTTATCACTTTTCACTCTGTCTCCTAACACTGCTTAGTAAATAGGCCTCATAGTTCCTAACGCATTTCACCCTGTGATCAGGCTTCCTCAGAGAAGGTCAGTCAGACATGCCATTTCCTTTTGCTAAAGGAAAGTTAAGCTAATTAGATGAGGTGGATCTGGGACCTATTGTTCCTGTATTGCGATGCATATTCATTTCTTCTATATCCTATTTTCTACTGTGACTGCTGGTGTTATTACAAAGGTGGTATACTAAAGTATAGAACAATTATATAATCACATAAAATAGCATTCTGAAAAAACTCCTTTACGATTCAGAATATGTTCCCAGTTATAATGGTTACAGAGAGATACTGATATTGACATATATTATAATATTAGGGTGTTGTAATACTGAGAGTCACCAAATTATGGATAAGATGTGTATATACACATTAAGCTGAGATATCTATATATCTGTTTAGTGCTAATGAGAAATAACATTTATTCTTGTAGACTATATGAATAGAGATGAAACTGTAATATGATGTTATTTAGATTGGGGTGGTAATTGTGCCTACACACTATGCGATGTCCAATTTCCCTTGAACTCTCCCCGGCACTATATGGTGCTAAAAAGTGTCCAATCTGACTTAAAATCTATCGTGCACAGTCTATCTATTGCAACACATCGTGTCCAAGGTTGGCAGATCTTGCCCGCAGCAAGCAAGGTTTAGAGGTGCAATGTACGACCAGCAGGTACGTGCATCGGCATCATGATCATGAGTGGACAGCCATTATTTGGACATATTTTACACGATTTGTCTTTCTGATGCATCAAAATCGGGTGAATCATGTAAAATATCATCTAGTGTGTTGGCACCTATCAGTATTACAACTCCCTGCTATTATGATATACTGCAGTCTGTGATCAGTTCTCATGTCATACACACATTAACAAATGCGGTCTCTTAGTCCCCAGAGGAAGCTAAAGTTATGAAACATTTTGCCAATGTGGTCCTGCTATGTATTAATTACTAAAGCTGGGCGTACACTATACAATTATCTGTCAGATATCTGTCCAATCTGGCTGGTTGGAATGAAAACCTGGTAATGTATGGGAGCCAATGACAATTGAACATTTGCTCACAAACACTTGAAAATAGCCAAAAATGGTTGTTCAGCCAAATTGGTAAAATAAAACATATTTAACCAATTTGAACAATCGTTTTGTCTGTTTTCCAGTGTTTTGTGAACCATATAATTGACTGTCATTTGCTCCTATACATTACCAAATTTTCATTCCAACCAGCCAGATTGGACAGATATCTGACAGATTATTCTATAGTGTATGCCCTGCATATGTGTCAATTCATCTAGATTGTGTCATACTAAAGATGGTGGCTGTTATACTGTGACAAGGACTAAGATAAAACTTTGTGAGGACCGCAACAGGAAATTATTACAACTGGAGGCAAAGTGGATCCATGTCCTGGAAGTCCAGCGTGCATGGCAGGAGGTGGCCAGTCAGTCCCGGCACCTGAAGAGAGTGACCCGCCAGTATTTAAGGTATGTAATGTACACTTCTTTGTTTCTTTTTGTAGCCTGACGATGGGAAAATTAAGCCTGAAACATTGCAGCACACAGTGTGCTTGGTATTGTTTATTTAACAGACTGCAGAGTGCCGCAGCTGGTATTCTACATTTACATGCTCGTAGCGGGCACCGCGGCATATTATTCCTTGGAAGGAGCGTGCTGGTTCTCCTGGCTATCTAAATATATATAGAAAGAAAAAGAAGTATATCACCATGCGCAATGAGGTTATTAATCCGAGGTTAGTAAAGAAGTGAGTCCTTCTATTTTTTATATAGATTCCATTGTTTGCAGATTTCCCTTAGATAGAATCCTCCTCCTCATGAGTAATATACAGGAATTTCTGGTCATACACAGAAGTGATTTGCACCACGAAGAATAAATAATAACAAATATTTCATTATAGCACATGTAGAGACTTACACATTAAATATCACAGTCCGGTATACAGGATCACAGTAATTGAATAACGCCGCCATATCAGTAATACTGATGTCGTGACGTCAGCAGGTTACCACGCCCACGACATCATGGCGTTGCTTCATGGGAAGTGTAGTCCTGTGACCGGGATCTGGAGCTGAGACGCTGTACCTACCGCAAACGGAGCAACCACCTGTGGCACTTCCAGTATTACTGATATGGCAGCGTTATTCAATCACTGTGATCCTATATACCGGACTGTGATATTTAATGTGTAAGTCTCTACGTGTGCTATAATTAAATATTTGTTATTTTTTTATTCATTAGGGTGCACATCACTTCTGTGTCTTTGAATATATATATATATATATATATATATATATAAAAGAAATGGGAAGATCACTTATTGTTCTATTATTGTACTTAGATCTAGGTGACTGGTAAGTCTACATTCCAACATTGTTATAGACAATATATGTCCTTTCTGCCAAATGTCATAAATAGCAGATCCATCAGCCACAGAGGAATATTGGACCATACTGACCTTACCATTGTCACATTATTTACTTTGGAGAGTGATTTACATGGAGCCAGCAAAGTAAATGAATCATCATTAATATGGAGAGAAAGCTCAGTCATGTATAGATCCCTTCCTGTGTTACTGATGTGGCAGCTTTTGGTTTGGGTGTGAGACCTCGCTGTTCTATATTGGAGTTACTGAGCAAAGATATTGTACTTAGGACCTCATTCAGAGCTGCTCGCAAAAAGCGAGCGCTCGCTCTGAATGAGGGTGGCCACTTTGTTTTTAGAAGCCGGCCTCCTGGCCGCTTGCTAAGCTATAGTTGACCACCCACAGCTTTAGCGAGTGGCCAGGAGATGGTGATCAACATCGACAGCCTCCACGTTTGTAGCGAGCCCTGGAGCGAGAGCGCAAAGCACTTGCGAGCAGGTCTGAATAAGGCCTTTAGACCATTATAGACACACAACACTAGGATACCCCGCATGCTCTCCCATGATAACTAGTATTATCAGAATTATTTCCTATAAGTGATCATTACATTTCTAGAAACCAATCATAAAACATGATCATATTACAGAAAGCAAGTTGTTATATTTGTGTAAGACTTATGAGTTCTGTACAATAAATTCTATATAAATACTTGTAAGTTACAATTTCTTACAAATATCAAATCAAACAAGGGAAGAAAACAACTGCACCAGTGTGTGACCAGCTCTGTAATACTCCATTAAAACAAATATAAATTTTCAAGTAAAGAGGTGCTACCCACTATAAAGGTCAATAAGTCTATTAGGGGTATTCAATTTGGAGCGAAAATTTTGGAATCGACGATAAATTATCGCCGATGACGTCATTTTCGCCGATTTCAATTATCCCCGTATTCAATATCAAAGACTTTTCGCAGGTTCGAAAAGTCTTTGAAAAATAATGGGGATAACTTTTCACCACTGAATAGGTGGCAAAAAAGTGCCAAATTGGGGTTTAGGGGTGCAGGCTTAAAAAAAATAGCCTGCACCCCTGGGAATGTCATTTAAAAATAAACTGTGTCAAAAAAAGTAAAAAAAAAAAATAGGGACACCCCAAAAAAATTATTTTAAATTTGGGGTGAAAATAAAAATGGGAAAAAAATGTTTAAAAATAGGAAATTGGTTCAGGGCTATTCTGCAAATATGCGGCAGGTGTTTTCTAGAATAGATTATTAGCTGCAGGTGTATTCTAGAATAGATTATTAGCGGCAGGTGTATTCTAGAATAGATTATTAGCGGCAGGTGTTTTCTAGAATAAGCTATTAGTGGCAGGTGTATTCTAGAATAGATTATTAGCGGCAGATGTATTCTAGAATAGATTATTAGCGGCAGGTGTTTTCTAGAATAGATTATTAGCGGCAGGTGTACTCTAGAATAGATTACTAGCGGCAGGTGTATTCTAGAATAGATTATTAGCAGCAGGTGTTTTCTAGAATAGATTATTAGCGGCAGGTGTATTCTAGAATAGATTTATAGCGGCAGGTGTATTCTAGAATAGGCTATTAGCGGCAGGTGTATTCTAGAATAGATTTATAGCGGCAGATGTATTCTAGAATAGATTATTAGCGGCAGGTGCATTCTAGAATAGAATTATAGCGGCAGGTGTATTCTAGAATAGATTTATAGCGGCAGGTGTATTCTAGAATAGGCTATTAGCGGCAGGTGTATTCTAGAATAGATTTATAGCGGCAGATGTATTCTAGAATAGATTATTAGCGGCAGGTGCATTCTAGAATAGATTTATAGCGGCAGGTGTATTCTAGAATAGATTATTAGCGGCAGGTGTATTCTAGAATAGATTATTAGCAGCAGGTGTTTTCTAGAATAGGCTATTAGTGGCAGGTGTATTCTAGAATAGATTATTAGCAGCAGGTGTTTTCTAGAATAGGCTATTAGTGGCAGGTGTATTCTAGAATAGATTATTAGCAGCAGGTGTTTTCTAGAATAGGATATTAGCGGCAGGTGTTTTCTAGAATAGATTATTAGCGGCAGGTGTTTTCTAGAATAGATTATTAGCGGCAGATGTATTCTAGAATAGATTATTAGCGCCAGGTGTTTTCTAGAATAGATTATTAGCGGCAGATGTATTCTAGAATAGATTATTAGCGGCAGGTGTTTTCTAGAATAGATTATTAGCGGCAGGTGTTTTCTAGAATAGATTTATAGCGGCAGGTGTTTTCTAGAATAGATTATTAGCAGCAGGTGTATTATAGAATAGATTATTAGCGGCAGGTGTTTTCTAGAATAGATTATTAGCGGCAGGTGTATTATAGAATAGATTATTAGCGGCAGGTGTATTCTAGAATAGATTATTAGCGGCGGGTGTTTTCTAGAATAGATTATTAGCGGCAGGTGTTTTCTAGAATAGATTATTAGCGGCAGGTGTATTATAGAATAGATTATTAGCGGCGGGTGTTTTCTAGAATAGATTATTAGCGGCAGGTGTATTCTAGAATAGATTATTAGCGGCAGGTGTATTCTAGAATAGATTATTAGCGGCAGGTGTTTTCTAGAATAGATTATTAGCAGCAGGTGTATTCTAGAATAGATTATTAGCGGCAGGTGTATTCTAGAATAGATTATTAGCGGCAGGTGTTTTCTAGAATAGATTATTAGCAGCAGGTGTATTTTGGCAGAATTTTTAATTAAAGACTTTAGGGACTTAAAAATATGCTAGTACCCATTTTCATGTACCCCAAATTTGATGGGACCATTTAAAAAAATGAAAAAAATAACCTAAGTGCTCTCCTGCTTCACTTCTTCAATGTCGGGAAAAAAACACCTGCCGCGGCTATTTAAAACCCCGACTTTCATTTGCAGGCTAAAACGGGGGTACCGATAGTGATCCCCCATGTTTTGACAGCTTTAGGGGGGTCCTACAATTTATTCCAGGTAAATCCCATTTTTTTTCGCCGATCCTATTCCACCGGCTCCCGTTTTCGTAGCTTTTTAATTGAATACGGGGATAAAGCGGGTGCGCACCCGATACTTTATCCAAGGAAAATCAGTGATGTGGAGCGAAAAGTCAAGCATGAACTTTTCACTCCAAATTGAATGCCCCTGATTATCGGATAAAGGAATAGTGTAATAGTGCACTGGTCGCATCAATAAATTAAAAATATAACTTTTATTAATTTATTCAAAACAACTGCAACACCAATTAATCGATATCCACATATATCCATATACACTGCATATGGTTTATCATATTTATATGAGTAGGGTGAGAAAATATTTCTAAAAACCATAAGAACACACATAACAAATAGACAACTTTATTAGATAGCAGTTCTGATCTTATCTCCAGAAACTTTGTAGCAACTTAACCAATATTTGTCTGTACTTGCAACATTAGTTGCACCTTGTAAATGTATAATGTTTGTCAAACTCTCTATGTAAATCTCCACTGAAATAAATGATGTGGAGATGGTGATTTACTAAGTTGATTATACTAAGTGAGATAACATGACATTTATTGTATTGTACTTTATTTCCTAAACCGGGTATGTAACAATGTCTGTTAATTATGCTAAAGAAAATATATAGGTATCATACATAATTAAGTTACTCTCTGTCCTACAGATTAAAATATCTCTATAGTTCATCCTCAGTACTAATTAAAGTTGTATATAGGGTTGTTTAATCCAATCATTATTTATAAATCACTTTTATCATGTCATAAGCGCTCTCACGCAAGGTCTCATAGAGTGTTAAATGGTAACATCCTCTACATGTAGTTGTTCACATGGTCAAAAAATATTTATTACAGTGGGATATGTATCCATATCAGTTTCTGAGAGTTAGAAGTAAATGAGGTCAGGCACTTTTGCAGTGTGATCTATCTCAGGATTATTCAGCAGTTGCTGGATCATACAGTGTCACTGAAAAGAGGGACAAAAACTCGGGCAAATTCTTCAAAACCATTGTAAGAGAGATTTCCTTGTACATAGTCATATCCAACCAAGGCCCGTATTCAATTAGTTTCACAACTTTTTCACATGCCGTACTTTTTGCCGACTTCGCCTCTTTTGGCAGAGAAAACTTTTTGTATGCTCCCCCGCTATTCGCAATATTAAACTCCAAAGGAGGCGAAAACGGGACTCGGCAAAACTCTAACAGACAAAAAGTGCTGTAAAAAATTGTGAAATCAGCCTGACACCCCCCAAAAGATGCACTAACATTGGGGATCAATATACTGTAGATGTCCACGAATAGCCCTACTGAAGCTATTTGGGGTACAGAACTTAAGTGCTGCCAATTGTTTCTAATTAGCGTCTTTGCACCAGTGGTGAAGAATAGCATTAAGCAGTATGTTTTGGTGAAAATAAGTAGTCCTGTCAAATTTGGGGTACATGAAAATGGGTGCAAGCAGGGTTTAAAGTCTCTAATGTGAAGTTTTAAAAAATGTAAAAAAAACACCTTCAACAAGCACTTGCAATAACCCCCCCCCATAGTAGCAGACCCCCCAAAAGTCTACTTTGCTAGTTATTAAGTTTGGACCCCGACTTTGTACTTTAACGCCCCCATTTGAAAATATTTTTTTTCGTGGTGTCCCTCATTTTTTTAGGGATTTTTTGACGCAGTAATCCTTTGGGGGGCTGTCCCAAGGGTGCTGATTAGTTTCTCCACCTCTGCAACCCAAAACCGCAATTCTGCACTTTTTTCCGCCTGCTATTCAGAGGCAAATCTGTTTCAACTCTTACATTGCATTGTGTTTTCACGTACTGCGAGAAGTATTTGGAATTGAATACAGAGGAAACTTTCTGCCTGGCGGAATGATGTCATCCACAACACTTTTTCGACGATCTCGGCTTTTCGCATCTAATTGAATATGGCCCTACAGTATATTCTAAATATAAACCATCAACTTCTGGCTTTTTTAATTGAGGTCATTGCCAAGCTTGCCAGTACACCATCAAACTTAAGGAATTTATGGGTAAGTATAACAAGAAATGGCTGATAAGTGTAACTCCCAGTGAGTCGTACAGTATATTGTTTGACATGTTAAACAGCGCCTTATGGAACATGTTGGTTATATTTGGACTACTGAACAGGATCAGAAAAGCATTTCTCACTATACCATCATAGCAACCCACATCATTTATAAGCATTTATTATGGAAAAGGTTATCAAATACATACAGGGAGGAGATTTTAATGAACAACTCCTGAAGAGGGAGGCACTGAACCATTCTTGATAGAAATATGCTTGAAATGTTGAATTATTGCATCTAGTTAATGTTTGTCCTTACTGCGTTAGATGGCTGAATGTATCCCAGCAGTTTAATTACTTCCTAACAATCTCCCATGTAAAAGACCATACTTAGCAGGGATTATACATACCTCATTGGTAGCCGATATTATGTGATGTGTTATTGGCATAACACACTGACTAGCTCTATAAAGTATTCCTGCATAAATATGGGGGATTGCATGTAAAATAACCACTCTACAGGACTTACAGCAAGGCTTTCTTACCTTCAAGTCTGTCTGTTACTACCCAGTTTTGGTTCTATTAATGCTATTTCATTTGTAAAGCGTAACTGAATATGCTGTGCTATATAAGAAACTGTAAATAATAATAATAACTACCGCTAAATAGTGTTATTTAATAACAAGTGACTAAGATTTTTTAATATTGCAGTATACAATTTAGAGCGATCGTGTGAACACTCATGCTGCAAGAATATCTGATGCTTCTGTCTGCTTTAGTTAATCACACCACACTATATGAATGCATTTATGCTGGCAGCCTAACTAGCTTATTGATAACCACTCAATGTGGGGTTAGATCAATGACAGATATACCGTAATTATACCAAATTTCCGTGTCTGACCCGCAGGTTCAAACAGGGTTGCAAACCGGATCAGAACCCGAACTTACCTAGTGCCGAACAAGTCAGAGCCATTCACACCGTAGTCGGGTCTGCAGTTATCCAGCTATTCCAGTATTGAAGTGGATGGTTGGAGATGACATGACCCGGATCACGCCGTTTACACTGCAGGTTGGCATGGGAACGAACCAAGTTGTATCCCTGGATCCCCGGAACCAGGTGGTTCCATTTACAGCAACAAAAAGTCCGGGATTTTTCGCTTGGTGCAAAAGGGGTATTAGTGTTCCTGCATTGCATCATTGCCCATTGTATATACCAAGAGAATACATATCATTGGAGAGTGGTATATTAATTAGAGGTTTTATATAGCATCCAGCACCCACAGGATGTGAGGCAATCCTGCATCAATTTGGGGAATTACATACAAAAAATAATCCCTTTCTTTCCTTTTGTTTATCTCATCTAGCATCTGCATTTACTCCTCACTTTCTCTCTTTCCTTTTATTTATCTCCTCCTTTTCTCTCTTTCCTTTTATTTATCTCCTCCTGCATTTACTCCTCCCTTTCTCTATTTCCTTTTATTTATCTCCTCCTTTTCTCTCTTTCCATTTATTTATCTCCTCCTGCATTTACTCCTCCCTTTCTCTATTTCCTATTATAAAACTCCTCCCTTTCTCTTTTTCCTTTTATTTATATCTCCTCCCATTCTCTCTTTCCTTTTATATATCTCCACCCTTTCTCTATTTCCTTTTATTTATCTCCTCATTTTCTCTCTTTCCTTTTATTTATCTCCTCCTGCATTTACTCCTCCCTTTCTCTATTTCCTTTTATTCATCTCCTCCCTTTCTCTCTTTCCTTTTATTTATCTCCTCCCATTCTCTCTTTTTCTTTTATTTACCTCCTCCCTTTCTCTCTTTCCTTTTATTTATCTCCTCCCTTACTCTCTTTCCTTTTATTTATCTCCTCCCTTTCTCTCTTTCCTTTTATTTATCACCTCCTGCATTTACTCCTCCCTTTCTCTCTTTCCTTTTATTTATCTCCTCCCTTTCTCTCTTTCCTTTTATTTATCTCCTCCTGCATTTACTCCTCCCTTTCTCTCTTTCCTTTTATTTATCTCCTCCTGTTTTTACTCCTCCCTTTCTCTCTTTCCTTTTATTTATCTCCTCCTGTATTTACTGCTCCCTTTCTCTCATTCCTTTTATTTATCTCCTCCTGCATTTACTCCTCCCTTTCTCTCTTTCCTTTTATTTATCTCCTCCTGCATTTACTCCTCCCTTTCTCTCTTTCCTTTTATTTATCTCCTCCCTTTCTCTCTTTCCTTTTATTTATTTCCTCCCATTCTCTCTTTCCTTTTATTTATCTCCTCCCTTTCTCTCTTTCCTTTTATTTATTTCCTCCCATTCTCTCTTTCCTTTTATCTCCCCCCTTTCTCTCTTTCCTTTTATTTATCTCCTCCCTTTCTCTCATTCCTTTTATTTATCTCCTCCCTTTCTCTCTTTCCTTTTATTTATCTCCTCCTGCAATTACTCCTCCCCTTCTCTCTTTCCTTTTATTTATTTCCTCCCATTCTCTCTTTCCTTTTATTTATCTCCTCCCTTTCTCTCTTTCCTTTTATTTATTTCCTCCCATTCTCTCTTTCCTTTTATCTCCCCCCTTTCTCTCTTTCCTTTTATTTATCTCCTCCTGCATTTATTCTTCCCTTTCTCTCTTTCCTTTTATTTATCTCCTCTTTTTCTCTCTTTCCTTTTATTTATCTCCTCTTTTTCTCTATTTCCTTTTATTTATCTCCTCCTGCATTTACTCCTCCCTTCTCTCTTTCCTTTTATTTTTATCCTCCTGCATTTACTCCTCCATTTCTCTATTTCCTTTTGTTTATCTCCTCCTGCATTTACTCCTCCGTTTCTCTATTTCCTTTTGTTTATCTCCTCCTGCATTTACTCCTCCCCTCCTCTCTTTCCTTTTATTTATATCCTCCTGCATTTACTCCACCCCTTCTCTCTTTCCTTTTATTTGTCTCCTCCTGCATTTTCTCCTCCCTTTCTCTATTTCCTTTTGTTTATCTCCTCCTGCATTTACTCCTCCGTTTCTCTATTTCCTTTTGTTTATCTCCTCCCTTTCTCTCTCTCCTTTTATTTATCTCCTCCTGCATTTACTCCTCCCTTCTCTGTTTCCTTTTATTTATCTACTCCTGCATTTACTCCTCCGTTTCTCTCTTTCCTTTCATTTATCTCCTCCCCTTCTCTCTTTGCTTCTATTTATCTCCTCATGCATTTACTCCTCCCCTTCTCTCTTTCCCTCTATTTATTTCCTCCTGCATTCATAGTCAGAGCTCAGCACATTGTCTTACTGAGCCAGAGTGTCTGAGGCTATCCCTCCTTCCCTACTCCCTCCTTCCCAGGGCTAGGTTGAGCTTTGGGGAACTTGAGGCACCTCAGGGGATGGGCATTAGGACTAAAATTAAAAGCATAGCACCATTACTCTGGAAATACAGTTACAATTAGGTGCTACATTTTAAAGAGACAATCAATTATATTTCATAGTCTACATTACTGTGGTGCTAAACAGTCTAGTTTTTCTTCCACAAGTACACAAACACAGGGTCAATTTAGTCTTAAGCAAGGAAACCTACCTTTTTTGACTATTGATGTACTGTGTATTCTCTATCCCAAATTCTACCATATGTATGTCCATGCTCTCCCACCACATATTCGACCACCTTCTGCTCAATATATTTTAAAATGTATACCCATCTTCTGCCACCCCATATTCTACAGCATATTCCCACCTTCCCCCATAGTCTGAAAATTTTATTCCCAACTTCACCCATATTCTTCAATGTGTATTCCAACCTTCTCCCCAATATGATATAATATGTATACCCACCTGCCACCCCATATTCTACAGTATATTTCTGATTGAGTGGGTGCACACGTGTGCATGTGTATATGTATATATATGCATATTTGTTTATAGATGTGTATGTGTATTTGTGTGTTCATGTGCATGCACATGTGTGTGTGTGTTCACACATTGTCCATATCTAATTTCAGTGTTTTATTTTCATGTTCATGTATTTTTATTTATTTTTATTTATTTATTTTTTATTTTGATATTAATTTTGTCTGGTTGTGCCTAGATGCATGGCTCGGTTGTAACTCATATGAGCCATGGTGCCGTGTTTCCACTGAGGGCACGTGCCCTATTTACAATTCCTTTATTATATACATGCTTTTAGGAACACATGTGCATGTGTGCACATACATAAGTTTTATCATCTCCAATATTGGTTTTATCACTCTGGTACAATACTGTATGTGAACATTTGATGAATTTGATGATCTATGAAAGAGGTATAATTGGATATATTTTTTTACATATAATATATGTGTACAGTTGGGTATAATAATTTTTTTTTGTCTTTTGTCCTTAATTAAATATATAAATTGATTAACCTATTAGATATGGTGGAACACACACTGTATAATAAAAAATGGATTTTACTTCTGAAAAATTAATACACACAATACAAACAATACATGAAACATGTAGAAACACTGAACATAAAAATGGAAACAAATAAATGGATGAGTGGTAACAGCATAGATATTTGTATCAGAAGATAGATCTTCTATTAAGCATGTGTCTAATAGTTAGAAACACCTCAGTTCCATTGTATCATATAAAAAAATGGGATAATGCTGAATGTGTCCTAGTACATGTAAGTGAAAAAGTCTCCGTAATAGAGAGACGAAACGTGTTGACGTAACTGCCTGCCAAGTCCTTCTACTGCATTCCATACACCTGCACCTGGGAGAGATTCCGGAGCCGATCGTGAAGTCACAGACAGCGGAGACATTGGTCTCATGGAGCGCTATCATTCAGCCCCCCAACAGTGACTTCATTGGTCTGGGAGAGCGCTACCATCTAGCTCCTGACAGCAGTAAGACATACTCTCTCCTATACAAATCACACAGAGAGAAGGATACTTTTTGTCTGCCGCTTAACCCTCATCTGTGCCAACCAACACACTCTCCCACGGGGAGACTTCACAATACATTAGAAGTCTCATATTATACCTGGTTTCTACTTGAGTCTATTATTGCTGGGACACCAGCAAGACCTAATACCACTCTTTACATCTACAGGATAAAGACTACCATTCTAATTGTTTATTTCAGGTGTCAGAATGCAGTATTTTTGAACTACATGTACAAGGACACATTCAGCATTATCCCATTTTTTGATATGATACAATGGAACTGAGGTGTTTCTAACTATTAGACACATGCTTAATAGAAGATCTATCTTCTGATACAAATATCTATGCTGTTACCACTCATCCATTTATTTGTTTCCATTTTTATGTTCAGTGTTTCTACATGTTTCATGTATTGTGTGTATTAATTTTTCAGAAGTAAAATATATTTTTTATTATACAGTGTGTGTTCCATTGTATGAAAGAACATTTTATCTAGTAATAGGTGATCACAGCGCAGCGCCTGTGTCGTTGCATATGTGTTTATGTTTAGAGTTCACACTAAACTCTAAGCAGCTGCAGCTAATCACGATTGACAATTTTACATTCATCTAAACTAGCGCCAGGAGTTGGGTAATATTTTACCCTTTCCCCCCCTATTAGATATGGTACCACATTAACAAGAGATATAATATTTATCCTGTGTAGTTGTGTTTTCTATTAATAAAGGACTTAATATAAATTAATATAGTCTAAATTTATTAGGTGCCCTATTTTAGACCAGGGGTTTTACACTAGAAATCTGGATTCATTGAATGAACCTTCCTGACGTCTTATATACTATAGGCTAGAGATGTGCGCCGGCCCCCGTGTTTTGGTTTTGGATCTGGATCTCCCCTGGTTTTGGATCTGGATTGGTTTTGCCAAAACCTCACCTCCATGTTTTGTTTTTGTGTTTTGGTTTTTGATCTGGATTTTTTCATAAAAAATAAAAAAACAGCTAAAATCACATAAAATGGGCCTTTTTTGTTTCTACATTATTATTAACCTCAATAACATTTATTTCCACTCGTTTCCAGTCAATTTTGACCACCTCACAGCTCACAAGGGGACCAGGAAATGTGCTTTCCAAAAATAAATAAGCAAATGACTTAAATAATGCTTTGCAAATCTTCTATAAACTGGCATTTCCGAACCTGTAGAGGGTCATAAAAAAAACATAGTTAGTTCAAACTGCCGTTGTCACCACTGTCCACTTAACCACATAAGATATATTGTGAAAAAGTGGAACTGAGCAGCAAATACATTTCAGACCTAATTTTTAAGTATTACGTTGCGCGGCTGCGCCATGGCTGCTTGCTGGCATTTGTTTTTTTTTCCCAGGAGGGGACCAGGAAGCGTGCTTTCCAGAAATAAATAGGCTATTGACTTAAATAATCCTTTGCAAAACTTCTGTCCTGTAACAGAATTTTCCAACCTGTAAAGGGACATTAAAAAAAAACAGTTAGTTAGTGGCCTTCAAATTGCCATTGTTCCCACTGTCCACTTATTCTTGGACTGGAGCAACCATGGTGACTGAATTAGTGTCATAAGGAAGAGGAGGCTTCAAACTGGGTGTCATGAGTTGGCCATATGTGGTATGTTGCTGTTAAAGGATCTGGCTGGTTATCAGTGGACACATTATTATTATAGTTGTTGTTATTCTGGGTTGCCATCTCCAGAAGGGCGTTTGCCAACAGACAGAGACTACCTACCTATCAGTTTAGGCATAGACACTTCCTGAGGTACACAACTCTGTTCTCTGGATGAAAGCCAAATAGGTGGAAGCCCCTGTTCAAAGTTCAACATCTGAAGCTCTTATCTCTTCACATCATCTATGATAGAAGAAAAAAAATGTCATTGTGGACATCTAGCTCCTCTTTCTGTACCCTGCTTGCCTTTTTTGTACAGGAAGTTGTCGAAACCATATAAATTGGTTGCGATCGCTTAATTGCGCACGAATCGCAACACGACATCCATTGGACGATTTGATCGTCCACGGCCATTTTATGCGAACACAGGCTCCCGCCGCATTTGCGCAAGCACTTGCGCACGCGCAATTGCACATGCTCGCTATACATGCACACACATCCCATGCCCCCGCAACTCGCCATATTGTGAATAGCGAGCCATGCTTCTGTGCTCACAACAGTTAAGCGCCATTTTTACATTACATAAACACATAAAGTTAGTACAGCAATACTGTTTAAATACTGTTTTGCGTTTCAATCGCATAGCCAGCTTTTAAGTATTATTGTCGGAAACCTTACCCCGACGGACAGCAGCCTTTCCTTACACATAAACTTATATCCCATTTAACCCAAAACTGACTGAGATATGCACAATGCTATGTGTTTTAAAGGTATGCAGTGAATGTTACATGTTAAATAGCAGTTATATGATATCTGGGATTAGGAATAAGATAACTGGGTCATGAGTAGTATTTACCGATTTCCCTCTGTCTCAACAGGAATATGAAACCAACAGAATGAATATGGAAGGGATCACTATCGAGTTATGAAGACCTGCCAAGAATTATACTCTATACTGTATAAATCACTGTACACCTCCCCTGTAGATTTGCATGCCAAATGTTAGTACAAAGGGATTTTTTTAACAGTTCAACCTCCAGTGACGTCAACCATTTACTAACAAATGAATAGCAACAACCATTGTGACTCAGTAATAAAGGGCCAATAGGGAACCCCTCTGAGTATTCAGCTTATGTTCAAAGGTAATTGTACACCTATAAATTGCCATGCAGTCTGGATCCCATCCCCTTTCCCTTTGCTACCTTTCTCCCTGCCTGACCCTAAAGAAACACACAGCAATCCTGATGGACAGCTGTTAGTCTAGGATCCAGACCGCATGGCGAAGTGTTGGTAATTGTATCTTTGTCTTTATCCTGTATATAGCTGCATTGTATAGATTATTTGTGTGTGTTGGAACCGCAAACTGTTTCTGTGTGACAAAGTTATTTTATATTGAAATGGGAGGTATGGGCAATCTGGTCTGTGCAATCAAATCTCTCTAATATCGATGCTGTTCAAACGGTATCAATAAAGTCCAGGATGGATGGCTTGGAAGACCTGGACCCCCCGTGAGTGTAGTCTGTGAGGTATTGGTTGGCACGCAGGTAGCGGAATAACAAAGGCCTCCATGTTGTCTGTGCTTACTATTCCGTATTTCAGTTTGCGATTCAGGTAGGAATTAAGTGGGCTACAGAACACAGTTACAGAATCACTGGATGTCTTAGTGCATTCAGGCCAAATGCGATCCATGAATGACAGATGGATAGATGAATAGATGATAGATGAATACTTTGCTTGTAATAATCTTTGGCTATATATAACAACCACCTTTTACTAGGAATTACCAGACACTTTGAAGGCTGTAACTTTGACCTGCTTTATAGAAAACATGTGAATGAAACCTTTCCACACTGCAGAACATGATGGAGAAATCCCTTGAAGTTCAGTACCTAGAGCATCTTTTTTCATGTTCTCTAAGGCCTCTCCTGTTCCATCTCATCTGAGGGTTGTGTTTTCCCCATGCAAATGAGACAATTCACATCCAGAACGTGACTCTTATTTTTAGCCGTGGTATCAGTCTTTCTTTTGGCTGAATTAGGCTTTAGTTTTTTTTACAAATATAGGCTTTAGTTTATAGAGCATATAACTTTATAAGCTGTTATAAGCTGTTAGGATAACATTTCTGCTATGTTTAAGATTAAAAAGAAAACTTTTTGTAAACCAATAGCTTAAAAAGAAAGTTTTCATTGCAATATTCATGCAGCCTCTTGACAGACAGCAGCACAGCACTCCTGTGCAGCTATACCAATGATAGGTGTGGCTGACACGCACACAGAAAAAAATTGTTTATTTATTGTTTTGGGCAGCAGCCCCTCGACAGACAGGATCACAGCACCCCTGCACAGCTACGCCAATGACAGTGACAGCCAGGTGTAAAATTGATCATAAAAAGAATTCATTGGGTGCAGCCCCAGGCTGTTAAATTGATCATAAATTAATTAAAAACAATTCATTGGTTGCAGCCCCTGGCTGTTAAATTGATCATAAATTAATTGAAAAACAATTCATGTTAAATTGATAATAAATTAATTAAAAGACAATTCATGTTAAATTGATCATAAATTAATTTAAAAACAATTCATTTTAAATTGCTAATAAATTAATTAAAAAACAAATCATTGGTTGCAGTCCCTGGCTTTTAAATTGATCATAAATTAATTTTACCAAATCATTGGTTCCTAAACCAACCATAACATTAATTTAAAATGTCAGGCAGCAATGCCCCAATCAGCACATAATGGAATGGAAAAAGGTGTAAGATGGAATAGTCCTTGGGCCCTCCCACCCACCCTTATGTTGTATACACAACAGGACAGTTTAACAAACCAATCATTTCAGCGACAAGGACTGCCAACTTTGGCTAAAATAACTGGTTTGTTTGGACCCCCATAAAACAAGCTGCCAATGTGCTTTCAACATGGAAAAGAAAATAATTACATACACAAACTGGCTTTATATTACAAGTTGTCATCATCCTCATCCTCGTCCTCCCATCAGTGTGTACATCCTCTTTTTCACACAATATTCATTCATCCCCGCTGGACTCCACCATAGGTGCCTCTGTAATTTTTTGATGTAATTGTTAGTCGAGGTCTTCCTCGTGGAATTTGCAATTAATTTTAATGAACATCATCTTTTCCACATTTTGAGGAAGTAACCTCCTACGCCAATCACTGACAAGGTTGCCAGCTGCACTGAAAACCCTTTCGGAGTACACACTTGAGGGTGGGCAACTTAAGTAATGCAAATCCAGTTTGTGTATGTGACTCCAAATTGCCTCTTTTTCCTGCCAATACTGAAAGGGACTGTCTGACATGTCTATTAGGATGTTATCTCTGAAATAATCCTCCACCATTCTGTGAATGGAGACCGTATCACACATAGTCACGGCAGAAGATATGTCGCTAGTAGGCAGTTCTCTCAGGCCCGACCAGATGTCATTTTTTGGTGACTGATCTGCATGACCAGCAGGCATTCTGTAAGGAAAATGTAGTTTTTTCCTGGCAGCTGTTGAAAATGAAGGAGGAGATGAAGGCGTTTCACATGCAGTTTTTTGACCAACAGCTCTTTGCATAGTTTTAGATTTTGGTCTTTTGGAAAAAACTCAAAAGGTAGGACTTAAACCTAGGATCCAGAATGGTGGCCAAAATATATTTTTCAGATTTCAATAGATTGACGCCTCTTGGATCCTGGTGAAGTGATTCAAGGGCTTGATCCACCAGTCCGACATACTTTGCGCAATTGCTCCGTTTCAGCACCTCCTTCAATTTCTCCAGCTGTTTTTGCAAAAGTCTGATGAGGGGAAAAACCTGACTCAAGCTGGCAGTTTCTGAACTAACTTCATGTGTGGCAAGTTCAAAGGGTTTGAGAACCTTGCACAACATGGAAATTATTCTCCACTGCACTTGAGTAAGGTGCATTCCCCCTCCACAGCTTATGTCATAGTCCGCTGTATAGGCCTGGATGGCCTTTTGCTGTTCCTTAATCCGCTGAATCATATAGAGGGTAGAATTCCACCGAGTTACTACCTCTTACTTCAGCTGATGGAAGGGCAAATTTAACTGTACCTGATGGTCATGCAATCTTTGACAAGCGGTCGCCGAATGTCTAAAATGTCCGGATATTTTGCGTGCCACCGAGAGCATCTCCTGCACGCCCCGGTCATTTTTAAAAAAATGTTCCACCACCAAATTAATTGTGTGAGCAAAACATGGGACGTGTTGGAATTCGCCCAGATGTAATGCTTTCACAGTATTGGTGGCATTGTCCAAAATCACAAATCCCGAGGAGAGTCCAAGTGGGGTAAACCATTTAGCAATGATTTCCCTGAGTTTTTCTAAGAGGTTCTCAGTGGTATGCTTCTTAGTGAAACCAGTTAAACAAAGAGTAGCCTGCCTCTGTATCAGCTGTTTTATGGGAGATGTTGCTGCTGCTGCTGTTGCTCTTGTAGGCAATACACCTACCCAGTGGGTTGTCAGTCATGTAATCATTAGTTTGCCCTGTCCCACTTGTCCACATATCAGTGGTCAAGAGGACAGTGGGTACAACTGCATTTCTGAGGACATTAATAAGGTTTTTTTTAATGTCCTTGTACAGATTTGGAAGTGCTCTTTTAGCGAAGTGGAATCTAGAAGGGATCTGGTAGCGAGGACACAGGACCTGAATTAACTGTTGAAAACCCTCTGCAGTAATGGCAGATACTGGATTCACATCTAATACCACCATAGCTGTTATGGCGTCAGTAATCCGCTGTGCAACTGTGTGATTGCTATCATACTTGTTTGCCCTTGCAAATGATTGTTTAACAGTTAATTGCTTTTTGGAGGATACTCTAAAAGTAGTCTTCCTCCTGATCTCCTTCTGGGATGAAGATCCACTGACAGCAACAGCAGCAGCAGCAGCAACAGGCATAGTCATCAAGGATCCTTCTGAGGAATCATGGATAGGAGAGGAGTCAAAATTGCTTGGAATACCAACATTGGATGCAGCAGGGCTACCCCCAATGACGAATGAGGATGTTGATGATGCAGGTGTTGGAGATCAAAGGCGCTTGGATCTCACAGAGAGGGAGCAGGTAGGTGACACCGGACTTGTTACGTTTTGAGTTTTGCAACTTGGCAATGTACTTTTTGATATTTGATGAATGCACTCCAAGTGACATAACAAGGAGGAGGTCCCTAAGTGGTTTAGGTCCCTCTCTCTACTCACTCTTGCATGGCAATGGGCATATATGGCTTGACAACTGTTGTCCGGATCGGGATGGAAATAAATCCTCACGTGAGAAGTAGATTCTTTTGTCTTTTGCCCCGGCATGACAACAAAGGACTCTGACATTTTCAAACCATGGGCAACAGCTGTTGCCTTACTTACACAAAGGACATCCTCGGCATCAACATCCTAATCACCAACACCAATATCAACAACATCCTCTTCATCCTTTGCGCCTTCATCCACCAAAAAATCTTCCTCCTCCATGTGCAATTCCACAGAAGTATCCTCAGTGACTACCTGTGCAAGATGTTGACTGCCCTTCCCCACATTTACAGAGGGCACACAAATGTTGGAACTTGGAGGATCCTCCAGTACACTAGAATTTAGGTCGGGCTCACACATGGCAACTGCGGACACACTTGCACCCTCCTCGGGGATTTGTGATTTTGATTTCTCAGGGCACACAGTTGGTTTTTCCGGAGCTGTCTTAACAACTTTTCCATTTTTAATTGGACCACCGCCACTACTACTACAAGCAGAAGGGCTATCAGTATCAGCAGTCTTCTTCATAAAGTAAAAAGGCCAAGGCCTTATCCTTTCCTTGCCACTTTGTGTAGTGAATTGCATATTACAGATTTTTTGTTTATCTAAGGTCAAATATCCTTTCAATTTTTTTTTCTTAATCTTAGTAAAACCTGCTTTACTACCATATCGATGGCGTGACTTAAGCCCTGGGGCATGGGCCTTCCTAGAGGTTGAGGAAGCTGATGGCCTTGCACTGCTGGCGGCAGCTACAACATGTTGTTCTTGGCCTTGCACTCCTGTGACAGCCCTCCATATTTTATCTGCAGTCTAGAAGCAGTGTCACAATCACCAATAGTGTAGCCAAGGTGTGGTTACAAAACTAACGCACGTGCAGTCATGCGCATACACACAAAAATATTAGAAAAAACGACAAATGATGATTTGAGAACTTGGCCCCAGAGTAACGATTGATCACGACTGGAGTCTGGCAGCACAAGGTTGCGTTGCTGGCTGGATCTTGTCCACTACTGCGGTTAAGCTGAAAACCCCCCCACACAAACAAGAAAAAAATATGACACTTTAATTGTTTTTTTTTGAAGAACGACTGGAGTCTGTCAGCACAAGGTTGCAACTTGCGTTACTTTCTGGATGTTGTGCACTACTATGGTTAAGCCTAAAACCCACCCACTCAAACAAGAAAAAATATGACACGTTAATTGTTTTTTTTAAGAACGACGGGAGTCAGGCAGCACAAGGTTGCAAGTTCGCGTTACTTTCTGGATCTTTTCGACTACTGTGGTTACGCCTAAAAAAATATGACACTTCAATTGTTTTTTTTTTATTGTACATGATTGTAGTCGCTGGATCTTGTGCGCTAATGTGGTTCAGCCTCACAGCCACGCGCACACAGAAATATATAAAAAGACACTTTGTTTTTTTTTTACTTTTCTTTATTTGGATTCCAGAACTTGGGCCCAGAGATGGACACAGCACAAGCCCAGGACACAGCAGACAGCCCAGATGGATCACCATACAACACAGTGACAGTAACAGCACCATGACCAGAGACCAGAATGGATCAGCACAGACAGCACATTGACAGCACCATGACCAGAGATCAGAATGGATCAGCACAGACAGCACAGTGACAGTGACAGCACCGTGACCAGAGACCAGAATGGATCAGCAGTCAGCACAATGACAGTGACAGCACCGTGACCAGAGACCAGAATGGATCAGCACAGACAGCACAGTGATAGTGACAGCACCGTGACCAGAGACCAGAATGGATCAGCAGTCACAAGCCCAGGACACAGCAGATAGCACCAGTACCTCTCCCAGCCCAACACTACCCACCCTCCATGTTCACTTTACACAGCCGGAGTGGAAATGGCGTCCGTCGCATGGTCCCTTATATACTACATTGATAATAGAGACGAAAGCTCGCGAACTGCGAGATTTCTGTCTCTATGGTTTTACCTCGGTTTGGAGAACCGAGTAAGGCGGGAACCTCCAATCCTGTTTGAATCTGACTCGGATATGATAAATTCGGGTGGGTTCGGTTCTCTGAGTACCGAACCTGCTCATATCTACTATAGACATGTTTTTAAGATCATATAAAACATTTTTGTTTGGTACTAATCGGTACTGTTCTATAGCGTTTTAAGTGCAGCACTCGGCTCCTGTCAGTGAGGGAGCCGGCACTGTCCCTGCCCGCACCTCCTGCACCCCTCACCCCATTGATACATAATGTATCATACAGTTTTTTTACCGTGGCCACAGCAGGGTAAGCACCGTGAGGCCACGCCCCTCCCGAAGGGCCGATATGCGAAGCCACGCCCCCAACACACCCCCTCCCAAAGACCACGCTCCCCATTTCGGCTGTTGCGACGCGCATGGTGTCCCTCCACGCACCGGGTGTCACCACGGGGAGGGACGCCACAGGCTTTGTCCCCTTCCTATGCCCCCTCCCCAACATGTAGACCTTTTCATGGTGTCCCATGCAGCCTTCTCCCTGTCCCATTTGCCCATGTTCCCCCTTGTACTGATCAGCCATGCAGTTTGCATCTCCCTATCTGTTTCTGTCTCCCCAATATTTTCCCAACCCCAGATCTACTTACCCCAATTGCACTTTTCAAAACTAAATGATCTCCCTGTACTTTGAGCACATTTAGTTTTGCACCACTTTCCTCATTTAATTATCTCTATCTCTAAGTTCACTGTCTCATTATCATTTTTTATTTATAAAATGCAATAACAATAATCATAATGGTATAACAATAATCATAATGGAAAAAAAGATACATAGAGGATGACTGAAAAGGTGCAGAAATTAAACATCTTTAATTCTGCCCTTTCCTTGAACCAGACACTCCGGGATACATAAGGCATGTCGACAATCAAAATGTCGACAAGTAGTATGAGGACCCCAAGAGACGGTTGCAGAATTCCCCCTTCACGTTGGCAGTAGTGCTGTTGGCACCTGTAAAATGCTTTAAGCAGCATCTGCCTTCCAGGGTCCCCATAATGCTTGTCATTTTGATTATTGACAAGCGCACTGAGACATATACATACTGACAGAGACACACAGAGATACACATGCAGGCTTACATATAGAGATACATATATACACATATACAGACTTACATATAGAGACACATACATACATATACAGGCTTACATATAGAGACACATACATACATATACAGGCTTACATATAGAGACACATATATACACATATACAGGCTTACATATAGAGACACACATATACACATATACAGGCTTACATATAGAGGCACATACATACACATACAGACTTACATATAGAGATACATAATACACATACAGACTTACATATAGAGACACATACATTACATGCACATATAGGCTTACATAAAGAGTCACATACATTACATACACATATACACATGCAGACTTACATAAAGAGACACATACATACACATATACACATACAGGCTTACATATAGAGACATATACATTACATACACATACAGGCTTACATAAAGAGTCACATACATTACATACACATATACACATGCAGACTTACATAAAGAGACACATACATACACATATACACATACAGGCTTACATATAGAGACACATACATACACATATAGGCTTACATATAGGGACACATACATACACATATACACATACAGGCTTACATATAGAGACATATACATTACATACACATACAGGCTTACATAAAGAGTCACATACATTACATGCACATGCAGACTTACATAAAGATACACATATACACATACAGGCTTACATATAGAGACATATTCATTACATACATATACAGGCTTACATAAAGAGACACATACATACACATATACACATGCAGACTTACATAAAGAGACACATACATACACATATACACATACAGGCTTACATAAAGAGTCACATACATTACATGCACATGCAGACTTACATAAAGATACACATAATTACATACACATATACACATGCAGACTTAGATAAAGAGACACATACATACACATATACACATGCAGACTTACATAAAGAGACACATACATACACATATACACATACAGGCTTACATATAGAGACACATACATTACATACACATGCAGGCTTACATTAAGAGACACATACATACACATATACACATGTAGGGTTACATGTGTAACACATACATACAGACAGGCATACAACAGAGATACATACTGTACACAGGGATACATATAGAGACACACAAAGGCAGGGTCACAAATATGAGATGGATATAAAGATGGGCTTGGTTACCTATCACCTCAAGTAGCAACTTCCCTCTCCTCCTCCATGATGCCAAGGCAGAAAGTTCAACAAGCAGGTATAGCAGAAGTAGGCAGAAATATCACAAGAGTGAGTGACAACCAGATCAAGCAAATTTCCACTCGCATGGTAGGGTGAGGAGATCTATTGGAAGAGGCCAAATGAAGAAGTGAGGGTGAGGAGTTTGGAGGTAGAGAATTTGGGATATCAATTGGAATATTGAAGTCACCTAGGATAGTAGAAGGAAGGTCTGAGGAGAGAAAGGGTGTGAGCATGGAAACAAATTTGTAAAGGAACTTGGAGAAAGGGCAAGGGGGAAACTTTGAAAGTATGAATAAAGAAAGAATGTAAGAGAACGTACAGATTTCCAGAAAAGTAAATAAAAGTACAGATCTCCAGAAGGATATTAATACAATAGAGACTGTACAAAGAAGGGCAACTAAAATGGTGCCAGGTCTACACCACAAAATGTACTGGGAAAGACTAAAAGATCTTAATATGTATAGTTTGGAGCAGAGAAGGGATAGGGGGGACAAGATAGAAACATTCAAATATATAGAGAGTTTTAACAAGGTAAAGGAAGGAGACATTCATCAAAGAAAGAGAAGTATTAGAACAAGAGGACATGTTCTAAAACTGGAGGGTGGTAGGTTCAGGGGAAATTTGAGGAAAAATTACCTCACAGAAAGGGTAGTAGACAAGTGGAATAGCCTCCCATCAGAGGTGGTAGAGACTAAGATAGTAGAGCAATTTAAACATGCATGGGATATACATAAGGATTTCCTTCAGAAGAAGTAAGGATCAATAAAGGTTGAGGTAATAACATGTTTAAAAATGGGGAAGACTAGATGGGCCAAGTGGTTCTTATCTGCCGTCACATTCTATGTTTCAATGTTTCTATGTTTTACTTCTGCTCTTGACTCTATTGTTCCGGCGATCACTACTCACCCTTGCAAATCCAAACCTCAACCTTGGCATTCCAAATGCACCAGATACTTGCAAAAATGTTCTCAAACTGCCGAGCAACAGTGGAGAAGATCACGCTCTCAGGCAGATTTTGTCCATTTCAAATTTCTGATGTCACCCTACAGTGCTGCCCTTTCCCTTTCTAAACTGTCATATTTCAAGAATCTCATATCCTCCCAGTTCACAAATCCCCAGCATTTCTTTTACACCTTCAACTCCCTCCTCTGCCTACTCCCTTCTCATCCCCCCTCCTTGGTCTCTGCCATTGACTTTGCTACCTATTTTTAATCTAAAATTGGTTCCATATGTCAGGTCATCATATCCAAACAGTCCGACAGCTCTCCACCTCCTTTCCTGGATCACCCCTCCCCATCCAATTTACTGACTTTGACATCCTTCTCCCCTGTATCTGGAGAGGAAGTAATGACCCTGATCCAGTCCTCCCCCTCTTCCACCTTCCCCCTTGACCCCTTCCTCTCCTGCCTCCACCACTACCTCTCTCCTTCTGCCAGCTGGTATCTTGCCCACCTACTTAATCTCTCCCTATCTTCTGGCACTTTCCCTTCTGCATTCAAGCATGCCCTTGTCTCCCCATTCTTAAAAAACCTACCCTTGATCCTAACATTTTCTCTAACTACCGACCCATCTCTCTCCTCCCTTTTGCCTCCAAACTCCTTGAGTGGATTGTTTACAACTGCCTCACCACATTTATTTCCTCCCACTCCTTCCTTGACCCTTTTCAGTCTGGCTTCCATTCTCTCCACTCCACTGAAACTACCCTCACAAACACCAGCAATTACCTCCTTGCTGCCAAATCCATGGGCCACTACTCCCTGCTCATTCTCCTTGACCTCTCTGCTGCTTATGACACTGTGTACAAACCTCTCCTGCTTCATATCCTTCACTCCCTTGGTGTACATGACAACTCCTGGCTGTCCTCCTACCTCTCTGACTATTCTTTCTCTGTTTCCTTTCATGACTCCTCCTCCACCCAAAGCCTCTTACAGTAGGTGTTTCCTGAGGTTCTGTTTTTGGACCTCTCCTATTCTCACTCTATACATCCTCTCTAGGTAAACTCATCAGCTCTTTCGACCGCCTTTGTCATCTCTATACAGATGACACTCAGATTAACCTTTCCTCATTTGATCTTACCCCCTTTCTGCTGACTTGTATCTCCAACTGTCTCTCTGCCATCTCTTCCTCAATGTCCCAGCAATTTCTCAAACTTAATATGTCTAAGACTGAGCTGATCATCTTCCCACCATCCCACATTACCTCATTTCCTACTATTTATTTATAAACAGATTACATAACTATCTCATCTAGTCCCAAAGTGCATTGTCTTGGAATCATCCTGGACTCTTCACTCTACTCATTATTATTGTACTATTCATTATTATTTTACTCTTTCTGGTTCAGAAGTTGAATGGGTCTCGTCAGCCTATCCGCAACCACAGATCCTTGAACAAATTCCTAAAGGTGCCAAAGTTCAGGATGGTTACTCTATGCTCCATTATCCTAGCTATGGAGCCTTGGGACTTATAGTATCTCTGAATATTCAGGATGTGTACCTACAGTTACCTATAGCACCCTCACATCTCCAGTTTGCTATACCATAGCAACAGTTCCAATTTCAGGCTCTGCCTTAGGACTTTCCCCAGCTCTGGGTGTTTACCAAAATATGGGTATCAGGGCAGCCCACCTGCATGGTCAGGGTTTCCAACTGTTTCCATACCTGGATGACCTTCTGCTCCTTGCAGGATCCTCAAAAGTGCTTCACCACTGTCTATAGTTGTATAGCAGTAGTAGCAGTAGTAGTAGTGGTGCCAATAGTAGTATTAGCAGTATTAGTAGTAGTAGTAGTAGTAGTAGTACAACAGTATTAGTTATAGCAGCAGTATCAAACGTAGTAGTAGTAGCAGTAGAAGTGGGTAGTAGAGTAGTAGTAGAAGTATATGTAGTAGTAGCATCAGCAATAGTTAGTTGAGAAGTAGTAGTGATAGAAATAGTAGCAGCACCATCAGAAGTAGTAGTAGTAGTAGTAGTAGTAGTAGTAGTAGTAGAAATAGCAGCCGTAGCATCAGTAGTAGCAGTAGTAGTATAAGCAATGGTAGTAGTAATAGTAGTAGTAGCATTAGTAGTAGTAGTAGTAGTAGTAGTAATAGTAGTAGTATATGAAGTAGTAGTAGTGGTAGAAGTAGTAGTAGTAGTAGCAGTACTAGTAGCAGTGGCAATAGTAGTTGAAGCAGTAGTAGTAGTAGTAGTAGTAGTAGTAGTATCAGTAGCAGTATCAACAGTATTAGTAGTAGCAGCAGAAGCAAAAGTTGTAGTAGTAGCAGTAGAAGTGGGAAGTTGAGTATTAGTAGTGGGTAGTAGAGTAGTAGTAGCAGTAGAAAAAACAGCAGTAGCATCAGTAGTAGCAGTACAAGTAGTAATAATTGTAGTAGTAGAGTATAAATAATAGCAGTAGTTGTAGTAGTAGTAGTAGCATCAGTAGTAGTAGGTAGTAGTAGCAGCAGTAGAAATAATAGCAGTAGCATCTGTCATAGCAGTAGTAGTAGTAGAAGTAGTAGTAGAAATAGTAGTATCAGTAGTAGCAGTAGCAATATTAGTAGCAGTAGTAGTAGTATCAGTAGTAGTAGTAGTAGTAGTAGTATTAGTAGTATAAGTAGTAGTATTAGTAGCAGTAGTAGTGTCAGTAGTAGTTGAAGTAGTAGTAGCTGTAGCAGTAGTAGTATCAGTAGTAGTAGTAGTAGAAGTAGTAGTAGTAGAAATAGTAGCATTAGCATCAGAAGTAGCTGTAGCAATATTAGTAGTAGTAGTAGTATTAGTAGTAGTAGTAGTAGTAGTAGTATTAGTAGTATAAGTAGTAGTATTAGTAGCAGTAGTAGTGTCAGTAGTAGTTGAAGTAGTAGTAGCTGTAGCAGTAGTAGTATCAGTAGTAGTAGTAGAAGTAGTAGTAGTAGAAATAGTAGCATTAGCATCAGAAGTAGCTGTAGCAATATTAGTAGTAGTAGTAGTAGTATTAGTAGTAGTAGTAGTATTAGTAGTAGTAGTAGTAGTATTAGTAGTATAAGTAGTAGTATTAGTAGCAGTAGTAGTGTCAGTAGTAGTTGAAGTAGTAGTAGCTGTAGCAGTAGTAGTATCAGTAGTAGTAGTAGTAGAAGTAGTAGTAGTAGAAATAGTAGCATTAGCATCAGAAGTAGCAGTAGCAATATTAGTAGTAGTAGTAGTAGTAGTAGTAGTAGTAGTAGTAGTAGTAGTAGTAGTAGTAGTAGTAGTAGTAGAAATAATAGCATTAAGTCACCTGCCAAAAGGTGTAAAGTTTTAATGTACATATCCAAACTACATATGGATATAGTGTTTTTTCAGGAGACACACTTTACTACCTCTGAAACATGTAGGTTGCAAATGATGCAGTGGTCTCTTGTAGCTTCAGTGCCATATACTTCAAAAAAGAGAGGTGTCATTATATTGGCTAAAAGATCATTATAGTTACAAGTTTTTTCTGTTAATTTGGATTCTGAGGGCAGATATGTGATTGCTGAGGTGTCATTTGATAACAATGTTCTAGTGTTATGCAGTATATATGCTCCAAATATTTACTCAATATGATTTTTCAAAATAGTATTGGCTAAACTTATTGCACATAGTCACTCAAGATTAATAGTGGGAGGAGATTTTAATCTGATTTCATCTAAATATCTTGACAGATCATCATCTTCATTGCGATCATCAACACTCCTTAAATTTGGGGTACCCCATTTTGCTTCTAGGCTTCAATTAATAGAAGTCTGGAGAGCTTTAAATCCCACAGAAATAGAGTATACATTTGACCTCTAGTGCCCACAATATGTTCTCCAGAATAGACTATTTTTTAATTTCTAAGTCTGTTTTCCCTGAGATTATAGAATCCCATATTGAACCTATTGTCATATCAGATCATGCATTGCTTTGGGTTAGAATTCACTTCCACACAGACAAAGTTCCATATAGATTATGGCGGTTTCCATCCCATCTTATTCATTCCATGAAATTCAGAAATTGACTTGAAGCAGTCTGGGAGGATTTTCACACATATAATCAAGAATACGCTGAGTCCGATCCCCCTATGTTCTGGCAAGCTGCTAAATCGGTTCTAAGAGGTTCTATACTCTCTTATGTAGATGATTTAAATAAAAAATATTCCTCGTCTTATATTTCTCTCCAAACAGCTCTCACTAACGCTTATCGTGATTATCAAATTAAACCTTCCCCCATATGAAATAACTCTATCAAATTGAAAAGACTAATTTTGAGGAATTCCTACATGATATGGGAGATACATATTTATTTGCTACTAACTATAAGTTCCATAACTTTGGAAACAAGTCAGGATGGATACTCACTAGTTTATTGAATGGCTCCCTCCCCTCTATGTCTGTACATCCACTTAAAACATCTTCTGGATTGCTTACGTCTTCTGACATTCAAATCACGGATATCATGAGGGAATTCTATACATCATTATACACTTCTGACAACCACCCTCAGGCAAATGCTGACCCACTTATTACAATACATAATACTACTTGGTCCATGCTTAGTTATCCACAAATTACTGTTGATCAAGCTGAAACTTTAATGGCTCCAATATCCCTGGAGGAAGTTCAAAAAGCAATTCAGAATCTAAAACCTGCAAAAGTGCCGGGCCCTGATGGCTTCGGAAATGACTTTTATAAATGACTTTCCCCCCAAATTGTAGATACCTTAGTATTAGTCTTTAATCAATTTGTTTCTGGTAAAGCTCTTCTCTTTATTTGAATCACACCATTATAAAGGTGATCCCAAAACCAGGTAGAGACCTTTCCTCCCTGGCATCCTATAGGCCAATATCCCTTTTGAACTCTGATTACAAATTACTAACAAAAATATTAGCTGAAAGGGTCAAATTGATCCTGCGGTTTATTATGCATCTAGCTCAAACAGGCTTAGTAAGGTGTTGACATTACGTTCTGAATGTTCGTAGAGTTTTATCAGTCATTCAGCACCTGCAACCCCGCAAAGACATTGACTTTAATCCTAATATTGACTTATCACTAGACGCTGAAAAGACCTTTGACCTCATCAAGTGGCCTCACTTATTTCACATGTTGGATCAATTTGGTTTTCCTTACACCTTTAGAAATGTAATCACATTACTTTACACCAATTCACAATCACAAATCTCTAGTAGTGGTATTTTATCATCACCGTTCCCCATTCAAAAAGGCACCAGACAGGGATGTCCACTTTCTCCTCTCTTATTCGCCATCGCTATAGAACCATTGGCAAATGCCCTTAGGTCTTCTGCTTTATTCTCCGGTATTTCCATTAGAGAGGTGACCCTCAAAGTTGCCCTATTTGCAGATGACATGTTACTGTTTGTCTCAAATCCGACCCAATCTCTTCGAGATATAATGGAGCTTATAACTTCATTTGGTTAATTTTTAAGCTACAAATTAACTTTGAGAAGTCTGAAATTCTCCCTATCTCAGGTTCTTTGTTCTTCCTGGAAGACTTAACCTCAATTAACACTTTCAAACTAAAAACATCTTTGATAAAATATCTAGTTGCACAAATTCCATTAGTCTTAGTAGACTTATCTAAATAAAATTTTGCACAAGTTATTATAAAATTATCTGTTACTAGACAATTGGAAGAAGTTACTATTATCCCTATAGGGTCGTAATGCTGTTATTAAAATGGTGATCTTTCCAAAAATATTTTATCTTATTCAGATGCTCCCTATCAGCTTAACTAAGATAGATCTACATCATATAAATAGTGTGATGTCTAGATTTATTTGGCATGGAAAAAGACCAAGAATTGCCATAGCAAAATTAACCCTATCTCGAGTGGGTTATCCGGTCCTACAGGCTTACTCACTTTCAGTTTTTTTCAGGTATATTATTGACTGGCTCCTTGAAAAAAGTGTATATATATGGATTTAAAATTAGATATGGCAATATTCCACCCATATTTCTCAGCAGCATTGATACACTGCAAGAGACAAGATATACCCACTAATTTTCTCTCACATATTTTTTTTTACTGACACTTATTCCTGTGGAAAGTTATTAATAATAAACTTCATAGGAAACATATTACATCACCCTATATCCCTTTTTGGGGAGACCCATCATTCCCTCCCACTCTGTCTAATTCTACTTTCACAGTTTGGCATGAGAAAGGATTAAGCACTACATCCAAAGTCTTTGACCCAAGGAAATTCTCTACTCAGTTTTACGAGCTTCAATGGACTTTCAGTCTACTGCACTCAGATTTTTACATGTATTTATAAGCAAGACACTTCATCTCTTCCATTCCCCGGCCATGGATGGAACAACTTTAAGAGATCCTGTTGGTTCACTGTTAATCACATCTCTCACTATTCCATACAAAACCAAATATTTATATACTTCTCTAATAGATTTCTCTTCTGTCTCTTTGTGAGATAAAACATTGTTACTTTGGAGGTCGGATTGGTCCTCCCTAGACACTAATGCAGATCTGTTTAGGCATTATGATACTTCCCTTAAATGCTACATTCCTCATATCTACAAGAGGTTCATATCCGTACAATCTTTAGAGCCTTCATTACCCCTTTACAAAGACATCACTTTTATACTTCCAAAGCTGCTGAATGCCTGAAGTGTTATATTCAATCAGCAGTATTTATGCACTGCATGTGGGAATGAAGAAAGATTAAACAGTTCTTGCACAAATTACTTAACTATTTGTCTTCAAGCTGCTCTATCTCAGTAAACCCAGACCCTAAAGTGTGCTTGTGGTCTAACTTTTCAAGCAGGACATTAGATCCTAAAAGGAAACAATTGATCCCATTTCTTACGATAGTGGTGACGTTTGTGAGGAGATGATGTTATGTGACTGGACAAAAGTCTCTTCTCCATCCCTCTCTGAGTTAAGTTAAAACTTCTCCAACTGTTATATTTTGATAGAAGAGACACTGTTTTGGATATTAACAGAGGAATAGGAAAATTTTATTCCAAATGGTGTTTTTTCATTGAATCCTTAGATACTGATTCCCAGAACCATATTGTCAAAATCTTTGAATCCACAGACTGGTTCTTATATAGACAACTATTAGACAATTCACATACTGCTCCCTACTGATCCTTTATTAAACTGCAATATGTCTTGTTAATTCAATTTTATAAATTCCTCTTATGCCTCATGGCTAGTTCTAAGAATTGAGCACATAAAAGTAGATTATTCTATTTTGATCCTTGCATTATAAATCTCCTTTCCTTATGTCTTCTTCCTTTATCATGTTCCCCCCCTCTCTTATTTTATAAATTTAGTGTTTCAGCATTTATAGTGATTATTAATATTCAATAGGTGATTGAAACCGGATAGTCACACATTTGGTATTCCAATTGTAATTAGTCATCTCTGGTTCACACCGCTTTTATATGACAGGCTTTGATTGACTTACAGACCATTTTGCCCGAATTCTTAGGCATACGTATGTATTTAATTTTATGGAAGCAATGATGTCTGTATTCCTTTTGTACATTGAATAATTTTGTATCTTGTTTTGATGGTTTTAATATACATAAATGCTGTATAAGAAAATCTTAATAAAACAGATAAATCAAGCGCTGGGTACCTAGACTTCTTTTTGTTGACACAATGGGATCATGTATTAGAGCAATCACAAACCGTTATACTGGAATATTGGCTGCAGATAAAAATAATCCCAGTGGAGCACACGATAGTTATTTATGCTGTATGTTTAGCAATGAGCTTCTGGCTCCGGTAAACACAAGGATCTGCAATTGCAGCATTAATCATCCATGTTACAATCTCCAGCACTACATTAGTAGGATATAGTGATACATTGTGAGCAATTATTATAATCTTCTATTTTACTAAGTAAAGTCCTGAGTGTTCCACACTATCACAGATCCAATAACTTGTGTGAGGTACACAGCAGGGGTCCATGGACACTTAGTCGGAGTGTTATCACCAGGTGCCGGTGACCTTATGCTGTAAGACCATGGATGCAGATTTAGATCTGATTGGCACTTGATCAGTGGGTCCCCTAAAGTCTGGAAGCTGCTCTGTGCAGGGTATGTGTGTAAGAAATTGGGGAAGTCTCAGTATATTATAAAGAGTCAGCTTGTTACACAGTGTGTGATCAATCCATCTGCACAAAAAAACTGATGATCTTTTACCCAGACTGCATAATGTATTTCAGTGTGTCATGCACCGGTGTATTTAATTGCTTGGATGAGCCCAGCATATGAGAGCAGCAATGCAATTAGTGTTTGTATAGGTGAAAATAAAGCAGGAATATATAAAGGATGAGTAGTTCCAGTAATGTCATATCCGGTATCTATCATCTGCCTGCCATCTTTATATTGCTGGTACCTGCTTGCTGGAGTAGACACCATACATTTATCCATGAACAAGGAGAAATCAGTTACTGTAAGTGGAGAAATAAAAAAGCAGGATAGGAGGATTCTAGACCAGGTTCATAAAATGTTTAGTCTGTATATAGATGATGATTATCAGAGGCATAGTATATTCACGGACAGAACACAAAAAAGGGTTCCAAATATTGTTAAATACCTCTGAAGGAGAGAACTGAGGCACCACTATAGGGACACATGGGATGCAGAAATTATACAGAATACCTCATGGTGATAACAGGGGGATTACAGATTTACTTTTCTATATAGTAGGGAGAGTTGGCAAATCACAGCCTGGGGTCTGGTTAACAACTAGAGTCTCAAAAAACAACCTTCAGTAGAAACTAAAATAAAAGTAAATCCTTCTTTTGAATATTTACTTTTGTATTGGTTTATGAACACTTTCATAATTTCTTCTGTCTGAACACCTTTAGCAGACACATTTGTGTTGTATGTAGTTTATTCTAGGGTGTGACTCTATAACTTGTAGGAGTAGGTATACCCCAATTTTTTTATAGAATATGATTAAAGGTATATTTTAAGATAATTTTACATTTCCATGATTGATTCTATTCATTTTCAATGATTTAATATAAAGGAGTGCCCCATCAAAGAAGGAATTACATTTACAGTACAGGCTGTTTTTTGAGTATCTATTATTATATTCCTAGGTGCACCTCCAACATATGTAATCAGTTTTTGACACATTGTCCACTATTGAGATAGAAGTAGGATTTATTTATGTTGTATTATGGTCAGAACTGTTCCAGTGCAGGATAATTGAATATGTATTAAACAAGTAGAGTCACCATTAGTGGAGCGGTAACCAGGAACACTCTCCCCAGCTCCAGCATATCTCAGGATTTGAAAGCTGGCAGCTGTTAGGAAGGGGGAGAAGTGTGGTAAAATACTGCTGTCTTCTTGATCCTTAGCAAAGCAGTGGATGTGAGCAAAAAACTTCCCCAAACTCTTACTCATTGGTCTTGGGTCTGTGTTAGTTGGACAGGGTTAAAACCATTGATGGGCACATGGCTGGGACTATAGGGAAAGGTGAATAATTATGGCTGCAATGGGAGCCAACTCTGAACATCCAGACTTGCTTGCAGCTAGGCCACACCCCAGAGCCTGGTTTTTCTTGCAAGGTATACTTTACATGTTTCTCTGGTGTCCTATATTTTTTTTTAATTTAATACTCTCATTCCTACAGCTTACAGTTTTAACATTTTATTTAGACTGATAGATCTTTCCAGCAGAATATGAAGAGATTTGCAGGTAGGGTCAAATCCAGTGCCCATGGCAGTGCCAACAATATTTCCCAAAAATGAATAGTTGATTTTTTTAATAACAAACAACAAAGTACAAGGCGCTTTAAGAGAGTCTAGATGTATAATAATAATAAGTGATATTTATGTCCTCAGCGCTGCAGGTACAAATAAACCTACTGTGAAGGTTCCCAAAAAACAGAGCCAGAATAAATACAGAAAAGACTCGCGCTGCTGATGTATAATAGATCACTGTTTATTAATAAATTCCAAAGTGGAATACCAAAGTATAAAATGCAAAATAAAATATATGTGATGCAAAATATAAGTGATGGAGTATGTAATGAAATGAATCAAAATAAACAGATATACAATTTCAAAATAAAACCATGACATGAAACAATGTAACGTTTCTTAAAAAAGAAAAAACCAGCTGGTAACTAAAAAATTGGAGTTCCTTATGATTAGGAAATGGGGATCCTTGGCACAACAGAGTCTATTAGGATATGGAGGTGATCCCTAAATAAGGGTGCAAATCCTCAATACGCACACTGTAAGTAACCTCCATATATGAGTACACAAAAGCAAATAATGGAGGATATCTTAGAAGGTAATAGGCCCCCTTAGCACAACATAGTCAGTTGGAAGTTTAGAATATATTCCCTCTAATAGGGCACAGTTCCTCAGTTAGTACACGGTATGTTCATGTTAGTATATCAAATGGTGAGTGTGTAATCACAGTGAGGAGGATAGAACTTGAATAATTACCTACATCAGGCAAAAACTTCAGTAAGTATGTATGTGGTCCCATAGATAATGGACAGGAAACATCTCACAGTTAGATGAATAAGTCCTGGAGTGGAGGTATAGCCGTGTATCCCCGGTATTCAGCACGGACTTGTAAATTCTGCGCTGTAGATGAAGCGCGTGTAAAGACAGACGGCTGTGGAATGATGCACTAGATCTATCCGAGCATCCTCGGAGATCAGTGAATTTTGGAACTACCGTGCTGGAGTCCTGTGTATCCTTATAGAATACCAGTTTTCTACAATTTCCTGTGTTTCCATGTTCATGGTTTATTTTGTTTGTATGATATATCAATGTACATAATTAAATACATTTGTTCCGCCCTTATTCAAATTTAAATCACTAGATCACATTTCTTTCATATTAACATTTAATCATGCATGAGGAACATGTATATATTTTTATATCCATTACAAGCAATTAAAAATTGTAGAACATTTGCAGCAAAAAAAGAGAGACTATAAGTACATTTTCATTTCTATCTATTTATTTATCTATTTATAAATTTTAAGATGTCTTTATATTTTTTCTTTCATTTTACAGGACACATCACTTTTATTCAAGACTTTTATTTTAACATGATATTTTACTTTTTTTTATTTTATTACCATGATGCAGGATATAATATAAATACTGTAGTTGAGGTAACCTTTTGTGCTATCAGCATGATCCACCTGTACCCTCTCTGATTATGTTTATGTAGAATTTTTAGTGACTTTCTTTGGTTTTAGATTGAAGCTGCTTCTTGGTTTGTAGAGCTGCATTTTCTTGGATCATTTTTGCATTCTTTATCCATCTATTAACCTCAGCAAAACCTTGTGGCGATGACTATTTATTACTTGGATGTGGGGGGGGGCACAGGGGTTTGCATGTCTCAAGGTGAAGACCTCACAATCAGGGGATCATCACCTCTGTACAGGTAATGTCCAAACAAATATGTTTTACAAGTCAAGTAGATGAGGAAATCAATTTACTGTGATGTATAAATGGGTGTTAATAAATCTTTAACTATATATTCATGTATATTACATATAAGATCAATCTGATTTAATTCATATTTGTATTATTTATTGTAATCATCTGTCACTTCATCTTCATTAATAAGAGAAAACTTAAAGACACAAATCTGCAGGATTTGAATCATGTTTAATAGCTGTGAGTAAAATAGAGAAGCAGTTTCTCTGCTGGACGATGCATTGCTGGTCTGCAGTGACAAATGATAAATGATGCCCCCTCCCATGGATTATAGTGATAGATTATCCACCTGTATGTGTGATAGACAGAGATTGTGCAGCATTAGTCCCTGTTCAGTATAAATACATGTATTAATACATTCTATATATAAATATATTACACACATTGTAACTCTCATTTTTAGGGCCGTATTCAATTAGCTGCGATAAGCCGTTTTCGGCTAAAAGTTCTCGCCGGTGACATCATTTTGCCAGGCAAACCCCGTATTCAATTCCAAAGACTTTTCACTGATGCGGAAAGTGAATGCATTGGAATAGGCAAAAAAGATTTGCCTATGAAATCCAGCAGAAAAAAGTGCAGAATTGGGGTTTTGGGGTGCAAACTTGCAGAAACCACCTTGCACCCTTGGGACAGCTCCCCAAAGGTAAACTGTGTCAAAAAAAGTTAAAAAACCCTTAAGAACACTCCAAAAATGTACTTTCATTTTGGGGGCAAAAAAAAATCAAAGCTGGTGGACAAACTTAAAAACTAACGAAATAGACCCCAGGGGGGTCCCCAAGTATACCCCAGGTGGGACTACATATTTTCTGCAAAAAAACCTGCTAAATGCTATTCTTCATAACTTTTGCACAGACGCTAATTAGCAGCATTTGATAGTTTTTAAGTACCCCAAATATATTCAGCTGGCCTATTTGGGGGTATCTCTTGTATAGTGATCCCCAATGTCAGTGCATCTTTTGGGGGATGTCAGGCTGATTTTCCCAAATCTGACAGTACTTTTTGCCAGGTCCGTATTTGCCGGATCCCGTTTTCACCGATTTCGAATTGAATACAGGGAAAATCGAGGATGAGCACAATACTTTTTTGCATCTAAAACCAGCATTGTCGGTGAAAAGTCCAGCATGCAAAAAGAATACGACTTTTCACAGCTAATTGAATATGCCCCTTAGTGGAATAAAAAGTTATTGAATAAATAGAAGAGACAATTGTGTTATTATGCAGTGGAATCACAAGGGGGGTAAGGGCCGCACCAAGGTTTCACCCACCCATGAATGACGCCATAGTGCTGAATTCCCCTCAGTCACAGGACCAGGTGCTGTACTGTAGCATTGCCTATAGCACTTACTCCTGACACAGTGAGGGAGCTGGCAATGTACACAGGCTGGTCCCTGATGCAGTCTGCTTCTCCGAACCCCCAGAATGACTAAAACAGGGGTTCTGGATGATAGGCCACACCCCTACCCATGAAGCCATGCCTCATGCCCTCTTTTTCCTGGCGCTCATCTCATGGGTCCGAACTGGGTGAATGATGCCACTGTATATATATAATACTAATAAAGCCCTGAGGGAGTATATGATAGTAAAGCAAATATACAAATTAACATTTAATAACTATGTATAATTTAAATTATTGATGACCATCTAGCAAATAATAATCAATAAATATAATTCATTGGAGTCATGATGTTTATATAACTAAAGATGTGTAATACAGTTTGCACACAGACAAGATATTTTGTAATTATCGTTAACATAATAAATAATATTCATTACACATAAAATCATAACTGTGGTTTTAAAATGTTATTATGATGGATTATCATTTATTATATCATTATGTGGGCACCATTTATATAGCCATAAAGTTATAAATAAGAAACAACACAACCACCTAATCACTGGGAAACTCATAAAATAATAAATGTTGCTAAATTGTAAAAATATTTTGCACTTGAATTTATATTAATCTATATTGCCCTATATTATAATTACTTTATATTTTTTACACTCAGTTTGCCCAATAGTATATTAATAAAATAGTATTATCCCATTAGAGAATTATTAATGTCATTTACCTTATTCTATACATAATGCTTGTCCTCATTATAAGAGTATTGTGGTTCCTCAGCATTTGATTACCATAATTTTAACAGAACCACAAATGTCTTAACCATTATTAAGCTTTTACAGTTTGCCAGCAGTTTAAGAATGACCGTCAGAACCGATGATTAGTAAATCCACTGGCAGATCAATGGGTATTACTGGATGGCAAGGGGGCATTGATATGTAGGGTAAGGTCAGAGAGGGCATGTCTGGGGTGTACAGCAGATGGAATGGCATATGATGCTGAGTTTGGCTATGCAGAGGTCCATCTGATCTCTTACACCTAGTACAGGGCTGGTGACAGTGTGCGCTGATAATAATGACTGTCGGACAGATAGAGGCAGCGCAGTAACATAGATCAGAAGAACATGACAAATATTTGCATTTAGTTCCTGTCACACAGTGCATGCAAAATTACAGCCAAATCCAAATGACCCCTGTATCATCACATGCACAAACATCCTGTAATCTGTCTATGATCCATTATAGTGATTGCAATGTCTGTATACTTTTATATTGCCTGTCCTGGAGTGTGGGGAGATTTCCCTCTGTTACAAAGGACAAGGCGGTCAGCAAAAGAGACTTATTCCCCTTTTCCACCAAAATTCTGGATCTGACCCGGAGTTGGAACAGGGTTCCTATCCAGATCATACCCGGAAAATATCCAGCGCCGACTTGGGATATTCCCGAGTTGGTGCCACTCACACCAGAGTCGGGTCTGCATAGATTCGGCTTTTCTTGCATGAAAGGGGATGCTTGGAAATGATGTCATCACCAAGCGCCACTGAAGCTGTACTAATCGGCCAGCTTGCGGCATGCTCCAGGTCATCATGGCCCAGAGTGCGCTGCACACACAGCAGGATTTCATGGGCTACATCCATGATAAACCCTGCTATTTACCTGGGTTGGATTGTTGGGTCACTCGACCCGGCGATCCAACCTTTACCCTTTTTACACCAAGGAGCTGCCCGAGTTAACCCTGCAATAAAGCGGGTTTTAGCTCCGGTGTAAAAGGGGTATAAGGTGCATCTGAGTGTTCTGATTTATAACCTATATTCTGGGTGAGACCAAGCACACGATAGTTTATCATCAAGTCATTGGTATGTGATGTCCCTGCAGTTCTGTGTAAAGCATTGTGTTCTACTGTGTCCTACTGTATACACCAATAATATATTTTTGTATAAAACCTTTCATAGCCCCTATAGGGGAAGGAAGTCTGTGAATAGGGAAAAAAAGATTGCCAGGCTTTTTCGTAATGCTAGGGCCAAATATGTGTGTGCAAGTGTAATGTTGTAATTTCTATTTATGGCTATCAGCCATCTACATATTGTAGGTAAATTGAAATCACTTGAAGAATGACAGGGAAATGTGTAAATTGGAGGCTATTTTACTATATACCTGGCATAGTCGCATGGGTTGTTACTGCTTCCAGATGGGCTCCTTCCTGCGCATGCACAAGACCCGAATAACGACGGCCAAGCCGTCATTATGGGTCTCGCACCAAAGGGGGCGTGCTGTCGATGGTGAGTGACAGCACACCCCCTTTGGTGGTGTGCCGAGGGCGTCGCTGCCCAGACGGAGGTGTTTCCATGGGAATGCCTACCATCTGGGGCCGGCCCCACTGACATCACTAGTGATGTCAGAGGGAGTGCTTTTGACTCTGATACAGCCAAAAGCACTCCAGGGCTTGCGGCAGTGAGACCCTACTGCAAGGGTCTTGTCGCATGCCCGATGGTAGCGATGGTCTTGCCCTTCTGCTCCACGGGAGGTTTCTGTCCTCCCTGAGCTCGCTTTAGGATAACTCACCCACAGCTATTCGAGTGGCCAGGAGGCCGCCCTTTATTTTCTAAGGGGATAGGCCCAGATTCAGAGCGAGCTCTCTGTCAGAGCGTCCGGCTCTGAATCAGGGCCAGGATCCTTAACAGAACTCAACTGGGCTCAGCCTCAGACTAGAGATGACATAACACCTCTCTTAGGTGTTACCACTAACCTCCAGTACTGATGATTTATGCAGGGAATCACCTAGTAGCCAGCCACTAAAACAACAAGATCAGTGCACTCCTCCAGTGCCTGAGTATTATTTGTGTTCTATATAGCTTCTCCTGCTCCAGAACTATGCTCTCCAGTATAGTTTTCTTCCAGTGTTGTTTAAACTCTTGTGTACATTTTCCTAGTTTCCTTGACAGCAGCCCATGTGTACCAGCATTTCCATCTGTGGTATTTCCAGGCAAAGTCTCTATACCAGATAAGTACAGTATGCTGTTCATTTCATGGTGGGAACCAACTACTTTGGGCCATGACCTGGGCCCGGATTGAGTAAAACTCATACTCTTGCAGGGATTACTAGTGAGGTCTGGTGGGGGTCTCAGACATTTGGTTGTGCTTATTCCACCTGTTTGTATTTATAATCTGTTTGTGTACTCTGATACACTTTCAGTTTTCAGATTGAGAGTTATTGCAATAAATTGTGTGTACAGTATCTCACTGCATGCTACACACAGGGAGTCATTCAGACATTCAGACCTGGTCGCAAGCACTGATGTGCTCGCAACCGGGTCAATGGGTGGCTCCGGAGCTCGCTACAAAAATGGCGGCTGTCGATGTTGATCGACAGCTCGTCCCTTTTTGTAGGCGGGCCAGGGGGGTGGTTTCCAAAATGGAGGCACCAACCTTAGTGTCTGGTCGCAAGCCCCGATGGTTGCGATGGCTATCACCATCTCAACCATTGCTCTGGTCGCTAGTGAAGCTGTGGGTGGTAACCCACAGCTTAGCTTGCAACCAGGAGGCTGCACCAAAAAAACAGAAACGGCCGCCCTCATTCAGAGAGAGTGATCGCTTCCTGCGATCGCCTCTGAATGAGGTCCACTGTCCCTGCAGTACCAACACATCCATGTATCTTGTGGCACACTACCAAAATCCTACACTTTGTGTACTCAGATGTACCTTATTGAAGTTGTGCCTTCTATGTTATACACCTCCGGTTACCTCCTCTAGAGGTATCACAACTATACCTATTTTGGTGTGTTCTCCTGTAGAAACAAAATCCCAAGGCTTCATATAACTGGAGTTTAAAATCCATCTTCATTTTATATATCAGATATTTTAATTTCTCTCCTGCTCTACTTTTTACAACCCCAAACAGTTTGTCTGTCTGAAACTATGATCATTTCTACATGGAAACACCCAATTTGTTACTTAGTCCACCATACACAGTGCAATATAGCAACAATATCACTGCTATATTGTTCCATCTCTGGGTATGATATCAGCCAGCGCAAGCTCCCTTGGGATAGTATATCACTCTTCCAGATCTTTCTGCATGTTCACTTAATCTGGGGGAGCGATGTGTGATCCCATGCAGCGCAATGCAGGTGGGGGAGGGGGTACTTTCAATATCTCTCCCTACTGCCCTATTATTAGCTAACCCCTATTCTGCAATCCCTCCCCTGTCCCCCTTAATTCCAAATCCCACTTACACAAGATCTTTGACCTCATCAATCTACTTTATTTATTTTCCTGTAATTCCCAACTGTATGTTACACCGTGCTGAATTGCTCATTATGCCCAGTGTAACCCATGGTGTGGACTCTAGATGGCTCCATTACCTGGTACTGTCATAGGCAGGATGAACATTATGTGTAACTATTTATACATTGGGTATCCTGGTAGTTGCTTTACATTTTACCATTTTATGTCTTATTTCCATGTATAGCTTATCTTGCACATTTACAGGGGTATTCAATATGGAGCAAAAAACTCAGTTTTTGCGATGTTTTCGCACCGATTACGTCATTTTCGCAGGTTTCGGTTTTACACCGTATTCAATTTCAAAGACTTTTCGCAGGTTCGAAAAGTCTTTGAAAAAAAAGGGGGATAACTTTTCACCACTGAATAGGTGGCGAAAAAAAGTGCAGAATTGGGGTTTAGGGGTGCAGGCTTAAAAAAAATAGCCTACACCCCTGGGAATGACATTTTAAAAATAACTGTGTCAAAAAAAGTTTAAAAAAACAATAGGGACACCCCAAAAATGTATTTAAAAATTTTAGTGAAAAAAAAAAATTGGGAAAAAATTGTTGAAAACTAGGGAAATAGGCTGAGGCTATTCTGCAAGTATGTGGCAGGTGTATTCTAGAAAAGGCTATTAGCGGCAGGTGTATTCTAGAATAGGCTATTAGCGGCAGGTGTATTCTAGAATAGGCAATTAGCGGCAGGTGCATATTTACAGAACTTAAAAAAAAGACTTGAGGGACTTAAAAATATGCTAGAACCCTTTTTCAAGTACCCCAAATTTGATGGGACAACTTAAAAAAATGAAAAAAAAACCTAAGTGCTCTTCTGCATCACTTCAGGAAAAAAACACCTGCTGCGGCTATTTAAATCCTCGACTTTCACTTGCAGGCTAAAACGGGGGTACCCATAGTGATCCCCCATGTTTTTACAGTTTTAGGGTGTCCTACAATTTATTCCAAGTAAATTTCATTTTTTTTCGCAGATCCTACTTCGCCGGGTCCCGTTTTCGTAGCTTTCGTATTGAATACGGGGAAAAAGCGGGCGCGCGTCCAATACTTTATCCCAGGAAAATCTCCGATATGCATCGTAAACTTCGACAGCGAGGTTTACGTTCCATATTGAATACCCCTGATAGTGTGATATAATTGGGTGCAAGGTTTAGCGGTAAAAAACATTGTGCCCCCCTCTGCAAATTTTGGATTGTCGCAGTATGTGCGCTCTCGATACCATCATTATCAAATAAAAAAAAGTGGTTGCAGGGTTTTCAGAGTTGAATACCCTGCATTATGTAAAAAAAAATACTCACTTATCCTGGGGTCTCAGGTGTACTCCTCAGCTCCTGGTGGCCTTCCCTCCATTCTGTCACTGGGAAAGGGGTTGCTGGGAGTCCCTTGGGCTGTTTGTAGGCTTAGGGGACAGCAAGGTGTTGCAAGGGCTGCTGGGGACTTGCTCTGGTTGTGCGACTAAAAATATGCGTATAAATGGAATGCAGTAATTTCTATAAAAATCACAACTTCCCATTTTCAGTCCGCTAATTAGAAAGCAAAATCCCATGGCTGCATGAAAAACTCTGTGCCGCGTGGTATTTTAAATATCCCACCACAATTGGATTCACCCAATTGTATCCAATGGAATGAACCTAAAATGGCTTTCTTGTCTGGTACTTGAGTGGGATAGTAAACAAATGATTTGATGAGTTGTCATGTCTTTCAGGCATTGCTTATTCTGGACAGATTAATCCTTAGTAGTCCACCTAAAATGGCTGCCTCACCTGCATCCTTCATTGGTACAATGACTAACCCTTGAAAATGAAAAACCCCAAATGGCTGCTTAACATTTCTATACATGGTTTCATCTTTTCTGAATTCTGAACCTCTCTATTATATCACTGATATCTGTATAGCCTCTTTATGAGCTATTGAGGAAAAGTACTACAATTTTTTTTTATATTATTTCAAATGGAATGATATTGCACAAACTATCTAGACTTACAATGCACTTTTTCAAATTCATCAAAACACTATGACCCATGTGGGAGGTAATGATGGAGGAAATAGGCTGCAGAGGGTGATACAATACATCTGGTCCTACTGTCATGACCAGGACCGCGGGTTCACAAGTGACACGGACCTTACCTCTCAGGGCGCTCTGGCATGGTCCTTCCTGCAGGTATCCTGGCTTCTGGAGGTGATCCTGGCCCTGGAGATTGGGTGTAGTGGCTGGCAGAACAGCAGGCTGTGCATTCCTGAGCAGTGCTGGTGACCACTGGGCATCGCCATCTTGGATCCAGGTCACATGTCTAAATTGGACCAATCAGCTTGCAGCTTGGGCTGGAGGGCAAGCAACCTATCCTGCACTACCTGAGGGTATTATAGAGTTGTCAAGAGACTCTTTAATTGCTAGTGCAATGTTTTACACAGCTTAGCTGTGTGCTAGTTCCTGAGCTCCCTTGCTTGTATTGCTGCAGTCTATCGTGGTAAGCCTACTAACTCTCAGTCCATGTTCCAGCTCGTTCCACCTCTGACTCCTGTCCGGATTATGTGCTCCAGATGCCTCTCCTATAGAGGGTCCTGCCTTCCCTGTGGGTTCTGTGTCCTTGTGCGCCCCCAGCTCTGGCTCCAGTGTCCGACATACCTTGTCTCCCTTGGTTGCCACAGTTTGTACCTCCTGCACCTGCCTCCATTCATGAAACACACCCCATTAAGGCCGGCATCTTTTTAATACCAGCAAATGGTCCCACGTACTACTCCTGTGTCCACTCCGGATCCAAACTCCAATCAAGTCCTGACAGTTTGCAAAAGCCCAATGGATATGGCTAGTGGACAGGGTGCCAATGTGGACCTTTTACAGGGTATCGCAAACTGCCTAGAAAGACTAGAAGCCATTCAGCGGCAACTAGCCCAATTTCTACAGGATACGTCACTCAGACAAGATGTTTTACAGACCTCCCTCATGACAGTGAGCATGCCTGCAACTGCTAATCTGCAAGCTCCTCTGATTGTTGCCATTCTGGCTTCCCCATCGCATTTACATCTACCAATGCCTAGCAAGTCCGATTGAAAAACGAAGATGTGCCGCGGATTCCTGAATCAGTGTGATATCCATTTCTCTCTCTAACCATCGAACTTCCCTACCGCAAAATGTAAGGTCACCTACATTGTCTCCCTTCTGTCTGGTCCTGCTTTAGACTGGGTGTCCCCACTCTGGGAAAGGTCTTACCCTCTGCTGGACAATTACACCGACTTTTTGGCATCCTTACAGAGGATTTTCGATGAGCCGGAGCCAACTACATCTGCCTCCACTGAAATTATGCATCTCCATCAAGGAAGTCGTCCGGTCAGCCAATACATTATACAATTTCAAACCTTGGCCTCAGAACTAAAGTGGAATGAGGAGGCCCTGGTCCCTGCATTTTGTAACGGTCTCTCTGATCGATTGAAAGATGATCTCGCCATGCGGGATGTTCCGACATAACTAGATGAGATGATTTCCCTCTGCAATAGGATAGACTTACGTTATCGTGAGAGGCAGGCAGAAAAGAACAGGGGAGACCGGTTCCGACTCTGTGCTGCTAATCCTCCGGTTACTCCCATAACTGAAGTCTCGGGTGATGAACCCATGCAAATCAATCGAGCCCAACTCTCTATGGAAGAACGGCAAAGATGCCGCCATGAGAACTTATGCATGTACTGTGGAGAAACGGATCATTTGTTTGCCACCTGTTCCCGGCATCCGGGAAACCCTCGTTACTAACTGGCTCCGGAGACACCAGGTTAGGAGCCAGTTAGGAACTTTGCCTCCAAGTAAGATTGAATCTACTTTGTGTATTCTATTGGAATTAAAACAAGGATCTCATACTATTCCTTCTCTCCTTGATTCAGGAGCAGCAGAACACTTCATTACCGCTAACCTGGTTCAAGAATTTCAGATTCCTGTCATATCTTTCACCCAGACCATCACCTTATCGGCAGTAAATGGCAGTCAAATTGTCAACGCCACAGTATCCCTACAAACCCATCCTGTCCGTGTTCGTGTGGGGGCCCTTCATACTGAACTCATTTCCTTTTTAGTTATTCCCATGGCTTCCCATGGAGTTGTTCTGGGATACCCGTGGTTATGTAAGCATAACCCCCATATGGATTGGAGCTCCATAATTCTCAACCGATTCTTCAAGTCCTTACCCTCGTCTCCTAAAATTCAGAAAGAGAGAGGAGTAGAATTCGAGGTTAAACAAATTTTGGACTCCAGGTTCCGTTATGGTCAACTACAATACCTTCTTGACTGGAAAGGCTACAGTCCTGAGGAACGATCTTGGTTGAAATCAGAAGCTATCCAGGCTCCTCGTCTGATCTGTGATTTCCATTCCAAAAATCCAGGGAAACCTAAAAGCTGTCCGGTGGCCATTCCAAAAGGCAGGGTCCTTCTTGCAGGAATCCTGGCTTCTGGAGGTGATCCTGGCCCGAGAGATCAGGTGTAGTGGCTGGCAGAACAGCAGGCTGTGCATTCCTGAGCAGTGCTGGTGACCACTGGGCGTCGCCATCTTGGATCCAGGTCACATGTCTAAATTGGACCAATCAACTTGCAACTTGGGATGGAGGGCAAGCAACCTATCCTGCACTACCTGAGGGTATTATAGAGTTGTCAAGAGACTCTTTAATTGCTAGTGCAATGTTTTTTCACAGCTTAGCTGTGTGCTAGTTCCTGAGCTCCCTTGCTTGTATTGCTGCAGTCTATCATGGTAAGCCTGCTGACTCACAGTCCATGTTTCAGCTCGCTCCACCTCTGACTCCTGTCCAGATTGCGTGCTCCAGTCGCCTCTCCCATAGAGGGTCCTGCAGTCCCTGTGGGTTCTGTGTCCTTGAATGCCTCCTGCTCCAGTGTCCGACATACCTTGTCTCCCTTGGTTGCCACAGTTTGTACCTCCATCGCCTGCCTACCTTCATGAAACACACCCCATTTAGGCCTGCATCTTTTCAATACCAGCAAACGGTCCCACGTACAACTCCTGTGTAAACTCTGGATCCAAACTACAATCAAGTCCTGACATCTACTATGCACCTTCTCCCTTCCTCACATCACTGTGACCCATGTGGGAGGTAATGATGGAGGAAATAGGCTGCAGTGGGTGATATAATACATCTTGTCCTACAATGCACCATGTCCCTTCCTCACATCACTGTGACCCATGTGGGAGGTAATGATGGAGGAAATAGGCTGCAGTGGGTGATAAAATACATCTGGTCCTACAATGCACCTTCTCCCTTCCTCACATCACTGTGACCTATGTGGGAGGTAATGATGGAGGAAATAGGCTGCAGTGGGTGATATAATACATCTGGTCCTACAATGCACCATGTCCCTTCCTCACATCACTGTGACCCATGTGGGAGGTAATGATGGAGGAAATAGGCTGCAGTGGGTGATATAATACATCTGGTCCTACAATGCACCATGTCCCTTCCTCACATCACTGTGACCCATGTGGGAGGTAATGATGGAGGAAATAGGCTGCAGTGGGTGATATAATACATCTGGTCCTACAATGCACCTTCCCCCATCCTCACATCACTGTGACCCATGTGGGAGGTAATGATGGAGGAAATAGGCTGCAGTGGGTGATATAATACATCTGGTCCTACAATGCACCTTCCCCCTTCCTCACATCACTGTGACCCATGTGGGAGGTAATGATGGAGGAAATAGGCTGCAGTGGGTGATGTTTAATCTTCCCCTATGTGTGGTAAACAATTCCACATTGAAAGAGAAATACTCCTATCAACTCCTGACATGTAACCTGTTACATGGGACCACGCCTTCTCAGGATCACGTTGTCATGTATAGATGTGGGATTATGGATATGTAAATAAAAAATCCTATTTAGGATTTGATAAAGACGCATATTATGGTGGTCCAAACTTTATATATCTTATATGATCCACAATGAATGTCTAATTAACTTTTATGTTCAACATTTACTTGACACGTGGAGGATGCTGGCTAATACTTTTTTCCTCTATATAACTTTATTTTTAACAAACAAGATGGTAATGTTATACACCTGTAAACTCAGGGTAAGTCCCCAGTTCTTACAATTTTTAAAGTTCTGGTTTGTATCCATAGATATTATATGATATACTTTTAATTATTTCTTAGTCACTCAACGTGAAAAAGATGGCTGGAGTGCATCGTAACTCATAGAAAGAGTGATTTTAAGGAATGTTTTAGTTGTGCATTGCCAATCCTGTCCTAGTCCTGTATTACATCCCAGTTTTGGACACCCGGGTTTCATTTTCTTGGATGCCATATGTGACTATATACCACCCGGTATTGATACATGCTACCTATTCTATTTATATTTTCTGTTCAAATAAATAGATACTGTTTGATCTACACCATTAGTCTGTTTCTCTCCCTATATTTGATTTCTTGATCCATACGGGGTTTGGAGAGACAAAGTATCTTTTATTTGTCAGCTGACGATTGTATATATGTAAGAATACATGTGAGTAAATATATATATATATATATATATATATATATTAGGGGTGAGCGGATTCGGTTCTACTCGGTTCCGTTCTACTTTCATTATACACAAGGGGTGTATTATTATTTTAGCTTTAGGAGCACCCGGGCCTTCTAACATCGGACAGAAGCTTCTCTTATGGGAACTCTCTTGATTGAACTTTCACATCTTAAACACTTGGGTGCTTTCCCTGGAATGTGTTTTGGAATTCTATACAGTTTTTTTGTTTTATTTCTTTGTTTCATGGTATTGAACTCGATGGAGGACTTACACCATATATTCCATGGAGGTTTGGTGAGACCAAATAGACTGAGGTATTTGAGACTGTCAGAATTGTTTATAGTCTAGCGCCTAATTATAGGACAAACCATTTATTGTATGTACTGTATATATGTGTTTGTATTTAGTGAATCATTGTTGTCTTATCTGTTGCTGTGACTTTTTCTGTACTGTGATCCTGTATAAACATTATTATGTTGCAGAATGTAGCCCATTGGCCAAAAAGGGTAAGATCATGTGAAGATAGCGTCAGCTACCGGGGCCAAAATCCAGAATGCCTTATGTTACAGAGCTTGGTAAATTTGGCATTTTAGCGTCATCATCACAATCCTTGCAATGGAAAATGGGGACCACTACATATATCTGTAATGTCTGCTGTGGTCCCTGTACATACATTCTGGGGATACCTAATAATTGTGGGTGTCCCCTGATAATAGATGTTGTAGAATAGTCTCACAATTGATAGTGACATATAATATCTGTAAAGTACCAGATGCTCTACACTAGGTCTCTCTTCTATATTCCAGTACCTGTAACTGGTCCATATCTATTACATTTTTGTCATTATCATAAATATAATTAAAAAATAAATATCACAGATCTGCAATGTAGTACAATCTTTACATACACATATTAACCTAAAATAATAACATGATTAAATTAAAATTGTTTTCTGGTTTATTTTCATAAATGTGACAATTTTATGATTTTGGTAGATTTGTGCCCATAAATTCTCATTCTCATGTAATTCACACCTGGATGATAATAATAACAATGACATGCAATATGAACATATATACCAGGTGTTCCCAAACGTTGCCCTCAAGGCACCGCAGCAGTTTATTTTATAGAGATAGTAATGGCTGAGCACAAGTGATAAATAAAACTAGGGTACTAATTAAGTCACCTGTGGTCAAGCATGGATAACCTGGACTGTTAGAGTGCCTTGAGGACCTTGAGACTTTGAGGGAACCTCTGACATAGAGTCTACAGGTGGGGCTGCAGCACCGTCCAAAATCCAAATAACAGAGACCCTCCATCTGTCACCCCAACTACTGACAAACATCACTGGCAGTTGTTGAGGTTCCCCTGTTTGAATTTTGGACCATGCTGCAGCCGCACCTCTAGAGCCACCACTGGTCATATACTAAGGAGGGCAAAACATGCAAAGAAACTTTTGTCAAAAAAATTCAATTCCAGAATTCTGACAAAAAGTTTCTTGAATTCATTAGTAACTGAAGCTTTGGAGAAGGTCTGATAGACCCAACGCATTTAGCACCAAATACCAGCAATGGCAGGTAAGTCATGATAATTTTTCATACACTATTTAATCCTAAAGTCTGGAATATTTTTCTTTGTCAAATGTAATGTAAAACCGTGCTGGTCTAATAGGTGCATATTGTAATGATTGGACATTGGGACTGTCAGAAAGGTCTACAGCCTTGTGATAAAACTATGGTGAGAGGGGAGAAAAGCGTCAAGGGAGAGCATTGAGACCTGCATTTGTTCCTTGGATTCTATAAAGAAAGACTGCACGGTGAATTTCCATACAGCCGCAATATACCTCCCCAACGATATACCTTCTGCCTAACCCGATTACAGCTAAGAGCCAGTTGCTCCATCCAGATCCCCTGTGGGTACATTCACAGCCAGCAGCAGTTCAGTCTGTGGATCCAGCATCCCCACTACTTGCACTATTGTTGGAGGGATACCACACTGTGCTACTTTGTACTTGGCCAGCACGGGAGGCACATGGTAGGTAAACCAGTGCTTATTGCTTTACTGAGCAGTCCGGGACCTCTGGATTATTATTGTTTGGCAGATGGGGGAGTGATGAGTGTTATGTGTATGTGAGACATCTTATGGCAGCTTTTCCCCTTGGAAATTGGGAAGTGATATTATCACCGTGTTTATGTGGATTGTGACATTTCCAGACAGGAGTGCTTTCAGGCATTTCTTTTTAAACAAGCATAATTTCAGCCACTTGTGTATATGTTGTATTTGAAATATTTTTTTCAGCTGTGACTATTAACATATACTGTACCCCCCCCCCCTATTTACATTGGTGCACTGATGGAAAATCCTATTTGCTGTTATATCAATTTAATATAGGAACTGCAGTTCTATGTTTATGTGTACTATATTATGAATAAAAACAGTGACTAACATCTTTTGGAGTATATATGTGTATATAAGGTGACCACAAGTGCAGTCATACATATATTTTCACATTGGGACTGTCAGACTGAACACAGGAGCCATTACAAATATTTGAAATATTAAACTGGATATTAAGGGGTGAATTCAACAATAAAAGTGATGTGCAGTAATGCAATGGGACATCAAGTTTTCCCTCACACCCCAAAGTGGTGCAGGGTAATACTTGCTATGTCAACACTACGGTATATAGCCAATATGTGCACAGTTGGGCATTGAATTCCCCTCTAATTCTGCAAGACAAACATCATCAATAAAAAATCTGTTGTCGCTAAGTAATCTCCATAACTACACAGTAATTTCTACACTATTACTAAGACTGCGGCATCTGCACCCAGTACACTGGGGAAGGGGTGATATCACTATATGGTTCTGTATAGACTTACCACATGATGGGCGCGGTTTGTTAGGGAAAGCATGTGAACCAGGGATCACATAACCATTTAGGGTAACACACCAGCAGTCACCGCTTCCGCTACACTGCAATGGACGGTAGTAGCCATTGTCATTACAGGCAGGTATATGTATTCCTAATGGTTGTGGGTTCAGTCCAAGCACACGGTCACGTTCCTTTGAGCAGGGTTCTATAAAAATATAATGTCTGGTCAATTAGCAGGAACCTAACACTGGACAATCAATAGAGTGAAGAATAAAGCCTATGGGTTATAGTTATCATGTATGTGGTAATAAAATATGTAGGCTCCCTGGTATTTAACAAAGATCATATCCCGGCACAAAGAGCTCCGATAGAAGCCCATCCCTGAGATATGTAAGAAGTAAAGTGTTCAACGATGAGACATTTTACCTCTGGATTTGGATTCTGGCTACGATACTGCGCATACACGGTCATCAGATGGCACCTGTGCCAGCGGCCCATACAAGGGAGGGATCCTTCAGATCCTTTCCTTAGAAACTGTTGCAGAATGTAGCCCATTGGCAACAAAGGATAAGATCCTGTGAAGGTAACATCAGCTACCGGGGCCAAACTCCATAATGCATTACGTTACAGAGCTTGGTACACTTGGCATGTTAGTATCCTCATCATAATCCTTGTAATTGAAAGTGGGAACCACAGAAGATATCTCCTTTGTCTGCTGTGGTCCCTGTACATACATCCTGGGGATACCTAATAATTGTGGGTATCCCCTGATAATGGATGTAGACTAGTCTCACACTTGACGGTGACATGTAATATTCATAAAGCACCAGATGCTCTACACTAGGTCTATCTTCTATATTCCAGTCCCTGTAACTGGTCCATATCTATTATATTTTTGTCATTATCATAAATATAATTATAATATAAAAATCACAGAGCTGCAATGTAGTACAATCTTTACATACAAATATTAAACTAAAATAATTCCATGATTAAAATTAAAATATTTTCTAGTTAATATTCATAAATATGAAAATTTTTAGGATTTTGGTAGATTTTTCTCCATAAATTCTCATAATTATGTAATTCACACCTGGATGATAATAATAACAATAACATGCAATATGAATGTAGATACCAGAGGCTCCCAAACGCGGTCCTCAAGGCACAGCAGCAGTTCATGTTTAGAGATAGCGATGGCTGAGCACATGTGATAAATCAAACTGACTGAGGTACTAATTAAGTCACCTGTGGTCAAGCATGTATATCTTTAAAACTTGGACTGTTAGAGTGCCTTCAGGATCTTTAGGGAACCTCTGGTATAGACCAAGGTACAACCTTCACTACTCCATTGAAATAAAGATAAAGTCATAAACACTGGTGGCTCTAGAGGTGGGGCTGCAGCATGGCACAAAATCCAAATAACAGAGACCCACCAATTGTCACCCCAACTGCTAACAAACATCACTGGCAGTTGGTGAGGCTCCTCTATTTGAATTTTGAACCATGCTGCAGCCTCACCTCTAGAGCCACCACTGGTCATATACTAAGGAGGGGAAAATACACAAAGAAACTTTTGTCAGACAAATTAAATTCTAGATTTTTGACAGAGTTTCTTGAAGTCATTAATAACAGAAGCTTTAGAGAAGGTCTGATAGACCCAACGCATTTAGCGATAAATACCAACAATGGCAGGTAAGTCATGATTATTTTTCATAAATTATTTAATCCTAAAGTTTGGAATATTTTCCTTCATCAGATATAATGTAAATCAGTGCTGGTCTAATAGGTGCATATTGTGATGATTGTACATTGGGACTATCATACTGGATACAGAAGCATTTACAAATTATTTAATATATTAGATTGGATATTAAGGGGTGAATTCAACTGAACACAATAAAAGTGATGTGCAGCACTGTAATGGGACATCAAGTTTTCCCTCACACCCTAAAGTGGTGCATGGTAAGACTGGGGATGTCAGACCTACGGTATATGGCCAATATGTGCACAGTTGGGCATTGAATTCCCCTCTAATTCTGCAAAACAAACATCATCAATAAAAAATCAGTTGTCGCTAAGTAATCTCCATAACCACACAGTAATTTATACACTATTGCTAAGACTGCGGCATCTGCACCAAGTACACTGGGGAGGGGTAACATCACTATATGGTACTGTATAGACTTACCACATGATGGGCGCGGTGTGCCAGGTGGAGTATCTGTTCCACGGATCTTATCACCATTTAGGGTAACACACCAGCAGTAACCGGTGCTTCCGCTACACTGCATAGGAAGGTAGTAGCCATTGTCATCACACTCAGGTATAACAGCTATTATCATTGGTGGCTTCTGTCCAAGTACACGGTCACGTTCCTTTGAGCAGGGTCCTATAAAAATATAATGTTTGGTCAATCTGCATTGTAATTGCTGGACAATACATAGGGTGAAGAGTAAAGCCTATGGGGTTTATTTATCCATTATTGTGTCTAGGTCCAGCAAATTATAATTAATTATTACCACATATCCTGGCAATAGGCAAATAAGGATCACCAGCATTCAGCAAAACTCACTTCCAGAGATCTGGGCACCATTACCATATAAAACAGGAAATGTGGAAACAACTTGAGTCCAATTTGACCTTTGAAAGAATCACATTGTATTGTGATGAAACGCATAAGTAGGGACGTTTGAACTATTGCAATCTAGTTGCATTGATCTTCTTATAGGTTAAACAGGTTCCAGATATTATGCATCTGCTGTTTGCCTCAAAGTCGGGCTTTAGTTTAACTGCCCACTTGACGATAGACACCTTCACGTGTGGAGATTGAGGCAGTGTATCCTTAACCGGACTACAGAAAGCAACACCAGGTTTAAAACAGACACCTCTGCTGGTGGTCCACTTTCTAAACAACTCAGGATGAGTGAATGTAAGGGGAGCCCCCACACCATACATTGTCACGATTCAGGCTGTCAGGCTGCCAGGATCGCGACTCTTACCTTGCCGGGTGCTCTGGTGCAGTCCCTCCGGCAGTGGAGTGGGGCCCTGAAGAGTGGTGCTGGGCACAGGGGGACCCCACAGACCAAGAGGGCTCATCTGGAGGGAGGTGTTTGCAGGAGCAACTGACAGCAATATCGTGCTGGAGACTACTGGGTGTGGCCATGTTGGGTTTGGTCAGGTGTCTTGTGGGAGCCAATCAGGTCACAGCTGTCCTGGGAGTGTTTTGCAGCCAATCCTGCACTACCTGAGGGTACTAAAGGGCTGTCAAGAGGTCCTTTGGTTGCCAGTGCAACATTTATCACAGCATTAACTGTGAGCTAGTTCCTGTGCTCCCTTGCTCTGTATTTACTGCAGTTCCAGAGTGTCTCAGTGTTACCTCCTCTTAGCTCTGCACCTCGCCTGCTCTGTGTACCAGTTTGCCACCTGTAGCCGTGACCCACTGCGGGCCGACCGACCCCGGTCGCTGAGTAGAGGCCGCATCCCTTCAGCGGTACCTCGCCCTCTGTGTATCCACTCACCTCATGAATCATACTCCTTTAAGACCAGCTGCCTATCAACATCAACAAACAAGCCTCCATTCCGCATCCGACTCCACTCCAGGTCCAAGCCCACGCCATACCGTGACACACACATATTTTTTCCTCCCAAAGAGTTGGAGCACAGACCAGTGATTCATAAGCCAGTAGTCATCTGTTATACCTAGATATTGAGCCTGAATGTTTGGGCCATTGCCGCTGGCTCTATCAGGGTTTGTGAATATTATCTTATGTGGACTCTTGATTCGCAGGAGAGTCTGTAAGTAATGACTTATTTTCAATATATGACTATCATTTCGTGACTGCAACCTTCTATTACACACTCATAAAAGGTGGCTGACATACACCAGGCATTAATCATCTAAGTGGTTGGATGTATCACAGACAGCTAGAGATTTGTGGTATACCTTTAAAGTGGTGGCTTCAGGCACATCAGAAAGGAACCATTGAGTGATACATATTATATTTTCTAAGAGATCTGCAACAATCTTGTTACTATGATTTTATTTGATATAAATTCCTATTGTTTAGTACACTGGTAGTGTTATGTGTTTTTTTTATACACAATAGGTTTTTAAGGATTCATTCAATTCATTTAAATTGGGTGATGTTTTGCCAAAACCAATCCAGGTCCAAAACCAGGGAGATCCAAAACCAAAACATGGAGGTTGGTGCAAATCTCTAATTTTGGTATATTTACAACTTTGTTAGTTGTCTTTTGAATTTATTATTTTCCCTCAAGACGGTTAATAATCTGATGATGCACAGACTATTCTGTTAAAATATAATTGTTGGAATTGCAAATTAACACATAATTTGTATATATACTTTGCTGCAACCTTTATGTTTAACCCCTTTTAGTATAAGTTCCTACCATTAGGTACACAGTGCTGGGATTGTTGCTAGTTGAGTCCAACTTTATAATGCTAAAAAATAATTTACTTTATATCCTAAATGACAGCAATAGATTGCAAATCTTATACTGTATATTCAAAGGACACAGTGTCAAATTAAAAAACATAATGGGATGATAGAAATATAATCATCAGCATTATTTATGGAGAAAGGTCACCGGCCAAAGCACTAGACTCTAGATTGGCACTACTATGCTAAGCAGGGAAACTGTTTGACTTAGAATTGGTTCTATTATGCTGCACATTGAATGCTTATGACTACATATCAGAATATACAGCGCTAACCTTAGTACATGGATTGAGTGCCATTTTTTTTTGCAAAGACCCCCATGAGCGGTTTGGATTCCTAGAAATCCAAACACCCCAGAACTTTTGAGACCGAAGGCATCTAAGCAGCAACTAGGACCTCCCTATCTGCTTCATATGCCTACCTGAGCCAAAACCTTGAGATCCTACTGTTGGATCTCTCAGGTTTGGCTTGGGTATCAATTTAAAAAATCCCATATAAATCAATGGGCTGACCACTAATTGCCTGAGAGAGCCATCTATTACGGCTCTCAGCCATTCAGTACTTCCCCATAGACTTCAATATGGTAAACAGACACAAGATGGTGGCCCCACCTCACTGCAGACACCACCACCTGCAGTGCTTATACTGCCAGCACCCCCACAGTGTGAAGACATTTGGAGGGTGGCCTGGTGTCAAGAAGGGCAGCAAAGAAGCCACATCTCTCCAGGAAAAACTTCAGGAAAAGACTGATATTCTGTGAAAGACATTTGGAGTATGGCCTGGTGTCAAGAAGGGCAGCAAAAAAGCCACTTCTCTCCAGGAAAAACTTCAGGAAAAGACTGATATTCTGCGAAAGACATTTGGAGGATGGCCTGGTGTCAAGGAGGGCAGCTAAGAAGCCACTTCTCTCCAGGAAAACTTCAGGAAAAGACTGATATTCTGCGAAAGACATTTGGAGGATGGCCTGGTGTCAAGAAGGGCAGCAAAAAAGTCACTTCTCTCCAGGAAAACTTCAGGAAAAGACTGATATTCTGCGAAAGACATTTGGAGGATGGCCTGGTGTCAAGAAGGGCAGCAAAAAAGTCACTTCTCTCCAGGAAAAACTTCAGGAAAAGACTGATATTCTGCAAAAGGTACAGGGATTGGACTGCTGAGGACTGGGGTAAAGTTATTTTCTCTGATGAATCCTCTTTCTCATTGTTTGGGCATCTGGAAAAATGCTTTTCCGGAGAAGTGAAGTTGAACGCTACCATCAGTCCTGTGTCTTGCCAACAGGAAAGCATCCTGAGACCATTCATGTGTGGAGTTGCTTCTAGCCAAGGGAGTGGGATTGCTCACAATTTTGCCTAAGAACACAGCCATGAATAAAGAATGGTACCAAAACATCAGCCAAGAGTAACTTCTCCCAACCATCCAAGTTGGTTTGGTGATGAACAATGCCTTTAACAGCATGATGGGTACCTTGCCATAAGGCAAAAGTGATAACTAAGTGGCTTGAGGAACAAAACAGCAACATTTTGGGTCCATGCCCAGGAAACTCCCCAGACCTTAATCCCATTGAGAACTTGTGGTCAAAACCCCACAAATTCTGACAAACTCCAAGCATTGATTAGGCAAGAATGGGTGGCCATCAGTCAGTATGTGGCCCTGAAGTTGATTGACAGCAAGTTGCAGAGGTCTTGATAAAGAAGTGTCATCATTGCAAATATTGACTCTGCAAAAACTTAATGTAATTGTCAATAAGAGCCTTTCACACTTATGAAATGCTGTAATATTACCTTAGTATACCATAGTAACATCTGACAAAAAGGTATAATAACACTGAAGCAGCAAACTTTGTGAAAACCAATACTTGTGTCAGTCTCAAATATTTAGACTATGGCTGTATATTAAGACATGGTCCCACATTATGTCTGAGATGGTGAAATACACTGTTGTGAAAAATATGTTAAAAGCTGGTTGAGTTAGTCAAAAATGTTTCTTACAAATTATGTACCAGGGATTGCAAGTATACAAAGGAAAGGATAGTACTCTCTTTTGTTTGGGGCACACATTCTACCTATATCACTATTATAATATATAACCTTTATTAAATATTATTACAACCAAAATTTCTGCAAAGGAAAAACAGGGTACAACGAACAACATATAGTATCGTCAAATGGCAAAAAATGATAACGTGGTCAGTTTCATCATGTACCATTCATTCAAAGATAATCTGTAATCATGGGGACCGCTTGGTTCAGTCATTGAAATAATAATTGTAATAGGCCGAGGTGACAGCAGAACTGAAGTGTCTTAATCTGTATATCAGTGCAAGTTGAAAAGTTGCCAGAAGTTATTATTAGATTAAATTACATATATACTGTACATATCATTCAATCAAGATGCTGATTCGGATCATATACAAAGGAAAATGCATAGGTCTGTGTGATTTCTCATAAAATCTCAATTATATGTATAATAGCAGAAATGCAAGCCCAGATTAAACAGTAAAACAAATGCAGAATGTAGTGAGAGAGGACATAAGATTTCCATGTATCATATCATATCAGGTATTAATAGTAAAGAAAGTAAGAACAGATACCACTCACTAACAGTAAGGGGATAGGTGGCTGCTGTGTTCCATGTACATCATGTAGTGAATGGGACATGAGCGGACCAACCACATGTACTATGAGGGTACGATGCAGGAAATGGCATCTGCTGTTCTCCCCCAGCAGTTGTTAAGAAGAAGACGAGTAAGACAGCTCTGGAAGAACCAACTGTCTGCTCGGAGAAATCAAAATCACAAATTCCTGAGTGCAAGTGTGTCTGCAGTTGCCATGTGTGAGCCAGACCTTTCAAATAGTGTACTTGAGGATCATCCTTCCAACATTTGTGTGCCCTCTGTAAATGTGGGGAAGGGCAGTCAACATATTGCTGATGTAGTCATCGAGGATGCTTCTGTGGAATCGCACATGGAGGATGAGGAGCATATTTTGGTAGTTGCCGTTAAGGATAATGAGGATGTTGATGATGAAGATGTTGTTGCCAAGGATGTCGTTTGTGTAAGTCAGGCAACAGTTGATGCACAAGGTATGAAAAACCCCATTGTTGTCATGTCAGGGCAAAAGACAAAAAAATCCACTTCTCACATGTGGAATTATTTCCACCCAAATCCGCACAACAGTTGTCAAGCCATCTTTAACCGATGCCAAGCAAGAGTGAGTAGAGGTAAGGACCTTAACCATCTAGGAACCTCTTCCTTGTTACGTCACTTGGAGCGCATTCATCAAATTCCAAAGTGTATGCTGCCAAGTTCCAAAACTAAAAATCTAACAATCAGTCCAGTGTCGCCTACCTGCTCCCTCTCTGTGTGATCCAAGTGCTTTCGATCTCCACCACTAACACCTGCATCATCAACATTCTCATTCATCATTGGAAGTAGTCCTGCTGCATCCAATGTTATAAGAATGATTTACTCCTCTCCTCTCTGTGATTCTTCAGAAGGATCCTTGATGACTACACCTGTTGTTGCTGCTGCTGCTGCTGTGAGTGGATCTTCATCCCAGAAGGAGACCAGGAGGAAGACTACTTGTAGTACTGTAACCAAACAATTAACTGTCAAACAATCCTTTGCAATGGCGAACAAGTATGACAGCAGTTACCCAGTTGCACAGCGGATTACTGATGCCATAACAGCTATGCTGGTATTAAATGTGCATCCTGTATCTGCCATTACTGCAGTGGGTTTTAGACAGTTATTTGATGTCCTGTGTACTCGCTACCAAATCCCTTCTAGATTTTACTTTACTAGAACAGCAATTCCCAGTATCTAAAAGAAAATCAAAAAAACCTTATTAATGTCCTCAGAAATGCCGTTCCATGTTTTGCTCATACAATTAATTAGGCAATGCTCTCGGTGGCCCGGGAAATTTTGGGACATTTTAGACATTTGGCAACTGCTTGATGAAGACTGCATGACCAGCAGATACTGTTGAATTTGCCCTGCCATCAGCTGAAGCAAGAGGTAGTAACTAGGTGGCATTCTACCCTCTATATGCTTCAGCGGATGGAGGAGCAGCAAAAATCCATCCAGGGCTACACAACAGCCAATTACATAGGCCGTCGAGTGGGAATGCAACTTACTCAAGTGCAGTGGAAAATAATTTCTGTGTTGTGCAAGGTTCTCAAACCCTTTTAACTTGCCACAAGTGAAGTTAGTTTAGACACTGCCAGCTTGAGTCAGGTCATTCCCTTCATCAGACTTTTGCAAAAATAGCTTGAGAAACTGAAGGAGGAGCTGCAACAGAGCGATTCCACTAAGTATGTTGGACTGTTGGATCAAGCCCGTGATTTGCTTCGCAAGGGTCCAAGGGTCATCAATCTCTTGAAATCAGATCAATATATTTTGGCGACCATACTTGATCCTAGGTTGTAAGTCATACCTTGTGTCTTTTTTCCAATGGACAAAAATCTAAAAAGATGCAAAGAGCTGTTGGTAAAAATTGTCAGCTGAAGCTGCATGTGACACGCAGTTCAGTTTCTGTGGCTGCCAGGAAAAAACAAAATTTTCCCTAGAGAATCCCTGCTGGTCATGCAGATCAGTCATCAAAAAATTACATCTGGTCAGGCCTGAGAGAACTTCCTACTAATAGTGTGTCAAAGCCAGATAATTGGCTAAGACAGAGTCTGTTACAATCAGCATCTGCACGACTCCATCTTGCGAATGGTAAACAAGATGCCATTTTGCGACTGGTCGCACAACACCATTTTAGCTACAACTCACAATATAAGTACATATGGCGATGTTATTATTTAGCGTTGTACAACTCCGACGCACAAGAAGAAACCATACCCTGATGTATCTAAGCCTATTCTAAGGACAACATTGCATAACACGTACCATGGTGTACTGCACAAACACGTATCCGCAAACACTAACTAGCATCTTTTCCTAACATTCCTAATGCTTATATATTACATAATTACATAAAAAGGTTCCACAGTAATAAAGGTTATTACCCAAGGTTTTATTTATATTTGCAATACTGTGATATGTATGTTGTATGATATCTATGGTTTAGTACATAATAAGCAGACCATGTTTGGTGTCATTCTGATCCACTGTTTATTTGCAGATCTCCGGTTCTATCGATGGGGAAATCGCTACATGCGTCTGCAAGTTATGAATTATAGGGAATTAGGTGATAGAATGTACATTATATGAAGTGTCCATTGCTAGTTATGCGCCGGGAAAAAGTACACAAAGAGCCACTGGAAGGCTGAACTTCTCAAGTATGAATGGACTAATGAACTGTGCTGTAACAAAAGACTCAAGAAGAAGAACCAATGTGATGATAACAGCTCAGGCTTATTGTATTGCTTTTCTCTGTCCAGGTATATAGTCAGGCTCTCTGAAACCAGCTAGTCAGTCATATTCTTGTTCCTGTGATGGAGGTTTCATCTTTGATGCCGGAATTTGGATCCAGAGCGCCTGCATATGTATCGATTGTACCACATTGATTGTAACCTTTGCACGTATTGTCTGGATCATGTGCGTATAAGTACCTTTTTCTTTTGTGCTAAATAATAACTTTTTGTGCTTTGGAACCACAATCAAAGTCTGAAAGTGTTTATTGCTGTTTGCGACTATTCATAATGCTAATTAGCGTCATCTAAGGTTTAGAGTTTATAGGCAGGAGTCCATAGAGGTTATAGGCAGGATTGCATAGAGGTTTTAATCAGGTATCCATAGCTGGGAGCTCCTAGAGTGAAATCATGCTGCCACTTGCACGGTAACAGACGGCATCGATCTCTCAGCAAAAGGGTGGAAAGGCGCCATAAGCAGGAAAGAACGCTTTGCCTTAAAAAAATCTGCTACCACTTGTTTGCTGAGAGAGCGCTACTGTCACCGTGTGAGAACAAGGTGCGCTGATTAGAACCAGGGACGAAGAAGGAAAAGTGTGTTTTCCTTCGGTGTTAAAACAGTGTGTTAGTGGGTAAGTCGCACATTAGCATCTGCGCGTTCTCTGTATTGCTGCCGCATGCTTCAAAAGTCATTGTGTTTTGTAGTGTGATTACCTGTTCAAACTTCTGAATTGTGCTACTGTGTTTTGTGAAAAGGTTTTATTTTTCTGTACAGAAGTAGGGTAGTGATTGAAGTGTGAATGTGTGTGGGGGCTACTGTCTGTTAAGCCCGAAAAAGATAAGGCTACTGTCTGATAAGCCTAGCGGAGGTTACTGTCTGGTCAAACCTCAAAGTGTAAACTTAGTAGGTGCCTGATGAGGCCATACAAACTACTGGGCCAGTGTACAAAGCAGGTACATTGTGGTTATTGGGAAACGAGGAGTTTTTCCTAGTCCAAACACCCATTAATCGCAAAGTCCATTGATCGGTTAGGTTCCTTGGGCAGAGCGATCGGACCACATGGTTTTGTGTAAATTGTGATTGTGAAGTGGGTGCCAGAGTGAAACTGCTGGCAAGGTTAGGGGTTATTAAAATTTCTAGATGCTACCAATGGGAGTAGACTCGAAGTAGGAAGCAGTGTGGTAAAGCTTGAAGTGATTTACCACAAGGAAAAAGGAATAACTCACAAAGCAAGTTGTTTCCTTTCATCACTTTTTGGCTATACTAACGGGAAACCGGTGTATAAGTTTGCAGAAGCAAGCGGGTGAAGCTTGGTAATACAGCCGCAAGTAGGGTAAGTACAATAGGTTTTTATTCTGATCCTCGTTGTGCAAAGCTGACTGTGAACTTTAGAAGGGTTGGCTATGCATAACGGGAGGGAGTGCGTGAACGTAGCTCTTTGAATATCGTTCACAGGTTGACGTTTTCCAGAAATTGCCTAACACTGTTTAAATATAGGTGCTAAGCAATCTGAAGTAACAATCGATGAAGTGCTGCTGATGGATGGGCCGCAGGGGTCGGCAAGGTATGTAATGTTTAAAAAGTATGGTGCTTATGCTATGGTGTATTGTAACATATGGGTCAAAATGACCAAGAAATGTAGAAAACCTTTTACTAAGCTTTGATGTGGAAGTCTTGAACAATGTTAGGGACAGTATTTGGTTGGTGAGGTCTCAAAACAAAAGGGTCAAGTTTAATGATTGTTTGAAACTGTGGCAGCATGAGGGGAACATATGGCAAAGCAGAGTGCATGCAACGCAAATCAGCGCTGCGTGCACTGCGCAAGGGAGCGCGGGCACAACACAAAACAGCATTGTGCACGTGACACCCGGGAATGAGCACGCACTGCAAAGTAGCGTAGCCAAAGGTACTGTTAACGCACATGCACCACCGCCGCCCTGTGCGGATAGTGGTGTTGGTACAATCGATCACAAAAACCATAAAAATGTAACAAGCAATTTGTACCCTCTTTTTAGTAACTATAAGGAACATGTTTATGATGCAGATAATGAACCTGTTGTAATGTCCGCTCTTTCCCATGTTACACAAATGTTACATGCACCACCATCACATGCACAGGTAGTGATCCCACCAGCACCAGCAAGGGAAGCAGCCTCATCATTGATAGTACAAGAAACATTAATACCTGCAGCTACTGAAGCTGCTAATCCCATACGTAGTAGTCAGAGGCTGAACCCTCAACCAGGTAATAAAGTCATGGGTAATAGTGCATTAGGCATCCACCCCATCCGGATAATAACTGTTCCCAATGGGAATCTGGACGCACAGAGTATAGTGACCACAAGGGATGTAGCAATGCATTGTCCATGGACGAGGGCAGAGTTACATTCCATAATAGTAGATTTCCCAGACCCTAGGAAGGTTTTAGCAAGTTGCCAAAAATTTGCAAAGGATTTGGGCAATGCTCATGAGCCAATCAACAAGGAGTGGCGTGTAGTATTATGGGCATGTCTTCCACACAATACTGATGTGAAAAAGTTTATCACAGCCTATGTATTGGATGGAGATGTTCCCATAACTGATGAAGGCAACCAAAATAATATAACTCAAATTGTAGATCAACTAGCCATATTTTTCCCTGTAGTAGTTAATTAGAGTAAAGTTTTTACAATTAAACAAAGGAGAGTGAGTCTGCAGGAGACTATTTTAGCCAAGCTCTGCAGACTATTACCCAATATACAGGCATAAAAGATATTAAAGACAATACCCATTACAGGGAAATAACAGTTACAGTGCTTATGGACGGTCTTAAAGACGCCCTTAAGAGCAGGGTTCAGACCTCACTTCCTGGGTGGAGGGGAATTACTGTGGACACACTCAGGGAAGCTGCAATTGAGCATGACAAAAACATCCTTAAGAAGAGAGAAATGCAGAGTGAGAAACTAATGGCCGTTAGTATTCAAGCTCTAGAAGTAATGCAATTACCACCGCAATGCACTTACCACAAACGGCCAAAGTACACACACCCCACACAATCTCCAAACTCATGTTCTCATACCCAACCTCAATCTTCTCATACTTCTCTCCCTACACAACAACAACCTTTCAACCCACGTTACATAAGGAAGTGTTTTAGATGTAATCAGGAGGGCCACATAAGTAGGTTTCGTAAAGTAAATCAGGGATTTCCTAGGTACCAATAGGAGGGGTACCGACACCAAACAGGACAGTCACCTGCTAACACCATGACCATGAATGCTGTCTTAGAAGAAGACAGTCAACGTTAGGGGTTAGGTCACACTGGTAGTCTACAGCCAGTCGAGTTAATTGGGGATACTAGGGAAAAACCGGTAATGGTAATTGATGTAACTGATACCCAATCTTTGCTCTGCTTTCTTCCCTGTTTCCTAACACCCTAACTGTCAGTACCTCTTTGCTTTCACATAGGGGGAGGTGTACACTACATATGGGCATGAATGCTAAGGCGCACATAAAGACAAAAAAGAAGAATGTTTTATTTTTGTTGGAGTGCACTTTGAGGGTTACACCACCCTTTAACAGATTTATGACACAGGCACACGTTTGGCGCTACTTTGCTGATGCACGTGCGGCTACAGCGCACACAATTCACAACACAGAAAATAAGAATTTCCTTTTTTTTGTATGCACTTTGAGGGTTACACCACCCTTTAAGAGATGAGCCAGCTGGCCCTTTACTTATGGGACATAGGCGCATGCTGGCTCTGCTCCTTTGTGGATGCATGTGCGGCTACAGTGCACACAATTCACAAACACAGAAGAAAAGTTGAATTGTTTATTTTTTGTGGAGTGCACTTTGGTGGGTTACACCACCCTTTAACAGACAGACGCACACTTGGCGCTGCTGCTTTGTGGATGCATGTACAGTGCACACAATTCACAAACACAGAAGAAAAGAAGAATTGTTTATTTTTTGTGGAGCGCACTTTGGGGGTTACACCACCCTTTAACAGACAGACGCATGCTTGGTGCTGCTGCTTTGTGGATGCACATACAGTGCACACAATTCACAAACACAGAAGAAAAGAAGAATTGTTTATTTTTTATGGAGCGCACTTTGGGGGTTACACCACCCTTTAACAGACAGATGCTTGCTTGGCGCTGCTACTTTGTGGATGCACATACAGTGCACACAATTCATAAACACAGAAGAAAAGAAGAATTGTTTGATTTTAGTGGTGCGCACTTTGGGGGTTACACCACCCTTTAACAGACAGACGCACGCTTGGCGCTGCTGCTTTGTGGATGCACGTACAGCGCACACAATTCACAAACACAGAACAAAAAAAGATTTGGTTATTTTTTGTGGAGCGCACTTTGGGTGTTACACTACCCTTTAATAGACAGATGCACATTTGTTGCTGCTCCTTTGTTAATGCACGTGCGGCTACACACAATTCACAAAGACAGAAAAAAAATAGGGTTTTTTTGTAGTGCACTTTGGGGGTTACAGTACCCTTTAACGGACAAGCCAGTCAGCCCTTGATTTATGACACAAGTGCACGCTTGGCGATACTTTGTTGATGTACGTGCGGCTACTGCGCACACAATTCACAAACACAGAAAAAAATTTGTTTTCATTTTTTTTGGATTGCACTTTGGGGGAGCACCCCTGATGGACAGATCACCCCCTGGACAACTATACAGCACCCTTTTAGGACTACAGCCACAACACAGCCCAGCCAGCCCCTATAGACTTTGGAGTGGACACAGCCCCTATGGACAACTGACTGCACAACACAGTCCATCCAGCCCCTATGACAGCAGCACAACACAGCCCAGCCAGCCACTATGGACTGAGTGGTCACAGCCACTATGGACAACAGCAGCACAACCCAGCCCAGCCAGCTCCTATGAACAACAGCAGCACAACACAGCCCAATCAGCCCCTTTGGACTGAGTCGACACAACCCCTATGGATAACAGCAGCAGAACACTCCTAGCTCCCACCCTCGATTTTCACTGACCACAGCCGGAGTGAGAAATGGTGCCGACGCGGGGACCTTTTATAGAATCCAAAACCCGCGAGACCCGGAAGCCGGGATGATGATGTTTTGCCTCGATTTCATATCCGAGTCAGGCGGGAAAACTCGAGCCTGCCTCGGACCTGACTCGGATCGAGGGGGCTCGGGGGGGTTCAGATTTCAGAGATCCGAACCTGCTCATCCCTAGTTAAAATATAGCTTATGGGAAACTATTTTCTCTTATGTAATTCATTTTAAAATCTGGAAAATTAGATTTGTGAGGAATAAAAGGAATTGTTAGTAATGATCTCTAGACATATCATACTCTCCTGAGTTTGCAAAAAACGTATCATAAAAAAGATTTCACCATATTATGTAAATTAAATACCAGCCAACCAGTCACATCTTTAATTTAAATCTGGTAACATATGTTGTATTCTTACTCTATGCTTCATTGTGTATGACTTGGAATAATCTTTGCAACTTAAGACTACATCATGGTGACTTTCTTATGATACACTTTGTATTGGGAGGTGGTCACAGGTATCCTAATTTCTAACTCAACTCCAGTAACCTACAGCAATTAGTCAACAATTAGCTTTCACTGGCTAGCAATAGCTTATACTTGCCAATCCAATGTTTCCACTATCATTTGCAGGGGTCCCGAGAGGGGGGAGTGGGTACCTATTAGTTACCCAGGCCCGGGCTTGCTGGATGGGCCCAACAGGGACCCGGGTCAGGCGCCCCCCCTCCCCTCTTACATCAAAGCAGCCTAGCACATGCTCCACTGGGAGACTGCTCATGGCTGCTAAGTTGCAGCCAAAGCAGTCTCCTATGCCTGTGGGGAGAGCGATCACACTGATCATGCCCCCCACTGGCTATGCAGCAGGTTGAGAGGCTCACAGCGCAATTTTTTTTCTTTTTCCAAAGGGGGTGTGGCCATGCCTCCTCTGATTAGGCCATGCCCCATTCTTTCCCCGAGCCCAGCGCAGCTGTCGGTGCCCCTGATCACTTGCTAATGCCACACAGACAATGCTCTGGGAGAGGTAATGAAAGGTTCCAGAGCTGCTAAGCCAGGGGTTCCCAAATCTCAAGGCCAGGGCATTAACTAGGGTGGTGCAACCAGTGCCACCACACAGGACACTGCAGGCCAGGGGGACACTGTTTGGGCCTATCAATTTTCTGTTTATAATCATTCTCACTTGTAGTTTGCTCTTATTTTATACCCAGCATCTCCTGGTCTCCCCTATCTCTTCCCTGGCCCATACCCATGTGGCCATGCCCATTTTTCAGGTGCGTTTGGTCCCTATATGAAAAATAGAGGGGCACCAATGCTCTTGCATCAATGCTGCCATGTGTTGCCCACTACAAGGGGCCAGGATGAGCAAGTCTGGGCTTTTAATATAATTCAACTGATGTTGTTCTCTGCTATATTACTACATAAGGAAGCCCTGAAAATGTTGTCCCTTTATCCTTCATATAAACACTGTGAACAACATGTACAGTTTTGTGCGCTAAATAAAAAATTATAATTTCTTAATCTTTATCACATTTTCCAATAATGTAAAAACATTAATAAAAACCCTCAGGTTTTCTCATTAGAGGAAGGGTCATTTTGTTTGGTATCTTCACAGATATATAAAATAAATATTCTTGTTATTAAATGTAATGTGACATTTCTAGGACACTCCCAGGATGGTCAGTGACCACGTATTTTACTTACCAGCAGCTTCATACGCCGAGGTGACCACACAGCTCAGGATGAGGACCAGGAGGGCGCCGGTAACTGGGGACATGTCTGACTGCTGGAGAGGCGTCTGAGTGCCAGGTAGATGCTGGGTGTTTTATAGGGACAGAATAAGGAAGATGGAAGGGAGGAAGAGAGAACAGAAAATACCTGTATGCAATTATAAAATATAATAACTTCCTTTCTACTGAGTATATACAATGACTCAGATTTTATCCACATCTTACTGCATCTGCTTTAAAGGAAAACACAACAGACGTCAAACAACATTTCACAACTGGCATCACCCAGGGGATTGCGTGTCAGGGCCCGTCTGTGCCACCAAATGTGCCGGAACTATTCCTGGCTCTGATAAATCCCTAGACATGGAAATCTATATTTTGACCATACGCTTGTTTTTATCCACACACTATACAGAGGGTCCAGGAAAGTTACATGGTGCACTATGCCAACTACCAAAATCATACATATAATGTATGGTCCAGCAATGATTAAATATCCTTGGCCTGAATATTCCTTGTCATTCTACAGTATGTCGTTTGTGTCTCCTTAATGTATAGCTCTATGTAATATGTCAGCTTAATAATAATAATAATAATAATAATACTAATAATAATTCTACTACTAATAATAATAATAATAATACTTCTACTAATAATAATAATAATAATAATAATAATAATAATAATAATAATAATAATAATAATACTACTACTACTACTACTACTACTACTAATAATAATAATAATAATACTAATAATAATAATAATATTAATAATAATAATAATAATAATAATAATAATAATAATAATAATAATAATACTTATAATAATAATAATAATAATAATAATAATAATAATAATAATAATAATAATACTAATAATAATAATAATAATACTACTACTAATACTACTACTACTACTACTACTACTACTAATAATAATAATAATAATAATAATAATAATAATAATAATAATAATAATAATAATAATAATAATAATACCTGCATGCTTGGCAAAGAGAGAGGTGGTAATTGTATAAAATAGTCAGTACTTCACATGTGTGCTATGGTCATTGCATACTGTATCTTTATACGGTGGAATGTCAGTACAGTGGTTATCATTGCTGTCTTGCAGCTCTGGAACCTTAGGAATTGTAATGTAATGTAATAATAATGCTATAAGCTTAGGAGCCCATTTATTAATGATCATATTTGCAATTCAATCTGGGCATAATATTACCACCCATGATCTGAATAGAGTCCATCCCTGCGATGTGCGTTCCATCCCTGTGATGTGTGTTCCATCCCTGCGATGTGCGCAATTCCATCCCTGCGATGTGCGATTCCATCCCTGCGATGTGCGTTCCATCCCTGAGATGTGCAATTCCATCCCTGCGATGTGCGTTCCATCCCTGCGATGTGTGTTCCATCCCTGCGATGTGTGTTCCATCCCTGCGATGTGCGCGATTCCATCCCTGCGATGTGTGTTCCATCCCTGCGATGTGCGTTCCATCCCTGCGATGTGCGCGAATCCATCCCTGCGATGTGCGCGATTCCATCCCTGCGATGTGCGATTCCATCCCTGCGATGTGCGATTCCATCCCTGCGATGTGCGCGAATCCATCCCTGCGATGTGCATTCCATCCCTGCGATTTGCCAGTATTGCATCCCCCATAGAAACCTATGTTGCGGCTGCTGGCGGGAATGGAGAGATCACAGCAAGTATCGGAGCTATCTGCTGCCGTCCCTCTGTCATACATTCGGGGGATACTAAATATTTGAAGTTACCCCAAAAGATGGGTGTTTTCTAGGAATAAGCCACAAATATTTAATGATAAACCGGCCACTTAATGTACTAATACTATTTAATGTACTATATATATAAACTTAATGTAATAATACTATAAGCTTAATGTACTAATACCGTAAGGTTAATGTATTAATAGTATTAACATAATGTACTGCTACTGTAATCTTAATATACTAGTAATATAAACTTAACATATTAATACTGTAAGCTTAATGTAACTAACACTATTGGCTTAATGGACTAAAATAATGACATAGAGACATAATCTTGGCAGAATTAGGTCAGCTATTTCTTTAGTTATTATGTAATCAGTTAAACCTGTTTGTTGGGAAGGGAAGAACGCCCAGAACTAAGAAAAATCTAACAACAACATACAAATGCATTGTAGACTAATACCGCCCAAAGTGCCTATGTCAACACAAAATTAGGGAAACCAACTCCCCCTTCTAAACTCCATTACCCATCTTGTGAGGGAGGTGTCGCTGTTCCCATAAGGGTCATGAAGTTTAAAATATAGTCATGAAAGTGACTGAACCCCAAAACAATTAAAACTCTCACCCGGCCTACTGTGCCGCCATTCTTTCCCACCCAAAATTGCCCAAAAATTTGAAACTACAAAGAACTAAGCAACATGAAAGGGAGGGTGGGAAAGCTTCACCAACCAAAGGGCAGTGCCTATGAGACACAGCTGTACCATAGGCTGGCACAACCATGTGATTGGCACCAGGGCCCTCCCCCAGCCTTGTGGTTTAAGCCACTTCATGCATCTTCTGGCTTCAGTTCTTCTTTATCTTTACTCATATTGGGGGTTTATCTCTGTCCAAGCTTTTATGAATACCCCCAAAATTAGGTGTGCACAGTCTGCTCCCCACACAAATACCACCCAAATACGGCACAGGGCACCCATATACAGCACAGAGCACACATATATGGCACAGGGCCCCCATATACAGCACAGAGCACCTGTATACAACACAGGGCACCCATATACAGCACAGAGCACCCGTATACAACACAGGGCACCCATATACAGCACAGAGCACACATATATGGCACAGAAAACCCATATACAGCACAGAGCACCCGTATACAACACAGGACACCCATATACAGCACAGAGCACCCATATACAGCACAGAGCACCCATATAATACAACACAGGGCACCCATATACAGCACAGAGCACCCATATACAGCACAGAGCACCCGTATACAACACAGGGCAGCTTTCTTGCTTCCTCTGACTATCCCGAACCTCCCACACTCAGCTGAGACTCTTGATACCTCATACTTTTTATTTGTTCCTGAAGGCTATGAGCCTGATTCAGAACAGCACGCAAACCATGGCCAATGCCGACTTTAACGTTGTTGAGTGTTTGTTTACTACTGCGCATACACAAAAAATTCGGAAACCCCCCACAATGCATGCGGTATCAGAGGCTGAGAGACATCCTAGTGGGTGACTGGGAGGAAAACTGAAGTAAATGCAAAAAACCTGTCCTGTGGGCATTTTAGGGGAATGTTGCAGTTGTGTGAATGAAAGTGGCTGTGTCCTCAGATATAGTGCTGGAAACAGTACACCTGGCATATAGTACTATAGGTGGAAGTGTTGATGGTGTCATTTACTTCTTACTCACCACTAGGGCACCTAACACTTGGTTGCTTATCTGGGTGCTATGGTCGCTAATGTAGCAATGTATATTATTCATGTCCTGTATTGTATTGTTCTGTAAGTCACTTGTCTACAATTTGTTTATGTACTATGTAAGGCGCTGCGGAACACTTGTGGTGCCATATAAATAATTAATAATAATAATAATAATAATAATGATGGTGTACACCCTGGTGGATAGTCCAGAAACACCAGTGGTGTCACAGCATGTACAGGCGCTATAAGTGGGCATGTCAGGGCTGGCTAATCCCGGTGCATGCTAGTATACTTTTTCCTTTCCTAGCAAAATGCTCAGACGTGACTGCATGAGGCTCTAACCTGTGCAGTGTACAGTGACCAGGAACCTCCGGGGAGATGATGTGGAGGTTACTGACACATTCAGTACTTGGAACACTTAGCAAATTGATGATAAATATGTGGATTTGAAGGATCGGTGTGCAGAGGACTGAATGTCGGCCTTAAATGGTGCTTGTCTAGGGACAGTTCTCCAACTTGCATCCACCGGGATAACATTGAATGAACACAGCGATAACTCAGAATGTAATAATAACAAACTGAACATTTAGCAGCTGTTCCATCAATTTCTGTCTCTATTTGCAGCTGCAGCGAGAGTTCTGGACAAATACTCACAGATTATTGTATATAAGACGTACATGGTGAGGAGCCCTGGAGAAATCACTATTATAGGCAGAGGGGGAGCAGAGTACATCAGTTACTACTGACATGAGGAGTCCGCACTTATGCTGGTTGGAAGAAGGGGGATGATTTAATTTGCTGGAATTTGTGGTATAATTCAGGAAGTGCTGGTACATCCATTACAATCCCCCCTCTATCTCCCTCATTGTATTAGGGGCATGGAAATATCAGTACAGGGCAATACTTATCATATAAAAATATATAATAATTCCAGTCACAAAAACATCGATATTAATGTAAAGTGGACGTCCTATTCCCAGAGAAAGCTGCCTTTTCCATGTTTGTACATATTATATAGCAGCATAATAAAGCTTCACTAAAAAAAAATATATATTTGATAGTAAAGAAAATATGTTCAAGGGTTGGGGCCTAAGGGCTCTATTTATTAACATTATTTTTACTAAAATAAAGTGAAAAAGGGTGTTTTCACACCCTTTTCACATTATTTTAGTTTCACCTGTAGTTACTATAGGGCAATTGGAGTAGAATTAGTAAAATTCTACTCCAACTCCTAGTATCACTTATTTTTAGTAAAGCAGATCGCATTTCCCATAATTGTAATGGGAAATGTGATCCAACCATAGTTACTAAAAATAAATTGTAAAAAACTACCGGGGGAAGCCCTGTGATAATAACGCCACCTGGAGGTGGCGTTATCCAGGGTCTCCCCCGGTTACCAGGCTCCCACTCTGCTCTAACGGGGAGAGCAGAGGTGGGAGCCAGTACCAGTAATCAGATGTGTGGTCTAAACAGACCGCAAGCTGATTGCTGTAAAAAAAAGAAAAAAAAAATGATTTTTTTTTTTTTACTTACCTGAATCCAGGAACCGGTGATCGGGCCTCCAGTGATGGCTCCTCTCCAGTCAGCTGGTCTCCCACAGTGCACTGCTGCCCGGTCATCAGGTGATAAGGCCCCAGTGCAGTATGGGAGATCACCTGATCGGGAAGCCCGGAGAAGATCACCGGAGGCCAGGAGGATGCAGGTAAGTGTAATAAAGGGAGGGGGGGTCGCAGGGCGGGGCTTAGCGCCGGTGGGTGGGCAGCAGCGACGGTGGGTTGGCGCATGCGCGGGCTCTTAATCGCGGTATTTTTTCCAAAAATACCGCGACTAGAGTGCGGATGGGATCCGCAGGTACAGAGCTTTATCGCAAGCTCTGTCCCTGCAAGGGATTTATAGTAAATCCCTGTGATATTGCCTGAATTCGCAATGCAAATTCACTCGGTAATATCACACTACAATCCGCATTCGATATGCGGATTGTAGTAAATAGAGCCCTAAGTGTGAGTAGCTAGTTGAACGAATACAATATACAATATGTGGAAAAGAGTTTGATGCACTGAACGTACAGGGTCTGACTATGATGTGAGAGCAAAGCAAATACGAGCCAATAACTTTGCACCTTGATAAAACTGTGCTGCGCTGCAGGTGGGGCAGATGTGCAGAAACATTAAGATGTCAGAGTGAGGTGTCCAAACTCATATCTAAATTGCAGTGTAACAATAAACTGCCCAGCCTACATGCAACAGCAGCCAGTATTTACAAATGCAAAAATATGTAGCTGTCACCCTCTTGTCTAATTTTTGCGACAGACTGAGCAAACCCTGAGATGCCCACTTTACATATCTTAGCATGGCTCAACTGTGCTGGAGAATCTGATTAAGGCACCTTCAACTCTTTGGACAGCCCCTGTTTGGCGCACAGCCTCCCTTGTAATTTTGTCAAAGTATAGCCACTGTGGCTGTGGTGGTATGAAAGAGAACACAGTGGCATGCCAAAACATGCCCATGACATACCCATGACACCTCCTCTTTTTTCGATCACTTTAAGTCACAGCCCAGGAATGCCCACAGGTTCCTCGGTATAGTGCTATACGTAATGACAAGTCACTGTCATAGAACTGAATTGGGAAGCACCGATTGGTCGAGGGCACTAGTTCCCATGCTCTTAGCCAATCAGTGCTTTCCCCATCCAGTACAATGACAGTGACTGGGAATGACCTGTCATTATACGTAGCACTGTACAGACTGTACAGTGCTGGCTGTGGGGATTGGGTTTGCAGTTTTTTTTAATTTGATAAAGGATTCCAACCTTTGGTGAGTGAGTACTTTCTTTATTTTAATATTTTCTTTAAACATTGGACTGCAGGTGCCAACATGCCCTTCACGTCCAGTCATGCTGGCACTGGTTGTTAAGTGCTAATATGCCAGGCCAGCCTTGCTAGTACCTCTAGTCTCTCTGTAAAAAACAATATTATAATACATTTTTACATATACCTTGCAACCACCTCCCACAGGGGTGTGGGATAGATCAAGAGGAGGGGATACTAATTTTTTGGCGCTTCCAGACTTCACAAGGTATTCCAGCCCTGGGTTGTCCAGTTTGGGGCTGTTTAATGTTATGGCAAGGCAGCCTATGCTGCGTGTCTCCCTGCTATAGCATTATCCCCTCAGCTGGTTCTGCCCAGTGCTGGCTTTTGGAATAATAGGGGCAACCCCACACAGATTTCCCCACTATTTATTTTCCAGTACCAACCACGACTGAGAGATCTGGAAAAGGTTTCTAATTTGAGGATGGGACCCTATGCATTTTTTTTATCCCTTTATTTTCTTTTTACCATAATGAAGCCTGCACAGATCATACTGATCCCCCATACTCGCCTGTCACAGGCAAGTCAGGCAAGTCTGTTGTTTGTGCAGGTTAGCCCTCATCAGGGGCGGATTGGGATGGAAAACCAGCCCGGGAAATTTATGGAATCAGCCCTAATGGGGGCGGGGTCTGTTGAGAGATGCTGGATCCCTCCTGATTCTGAGTTGGACACAGTTGCAGCTGTACTTACATATTCAAGTAATAATAGACAGCACTTAGTGACTTACAAAATTCACAACAGACTCAGGAGCCAATGTATTAAGCCATTTTTACATAAAATTATTTACAAGCTGCAGTTTCTGCATAATTTTATGTATTGATCTTATGTACTAATATCACAATGCAGGATACTTCACAGAAATCTCCTGCAAAGTGCTAATTAGCACTTCAGATCGCAATCCCCTTTTAGATCAAAGGGGACTATGATCTGACCCCTACAGTATGTACTAAACTTCAAAAAGCAAAGCTTTTCGGAGTTTAGCACCGTTAGTTTACAACATCTTCAGATGGTAAACTACTGTTTGTCTATGGGGTGTCCAGGGGCAAGAGAGACATCTTTCTACAGTATCTCTCTCTCGCAGCCCCTGTCCAGCCCCGTAAGCTGACACTGTGCGCATGTGCAGCGTCAGCTTTCCCCCGGGAAAGTCTTTCACTTCTCCGAAATAACGAGGAAATAACTCGTGGGGACAGCGGTTACCGCAACTGCTGTCCCTGCAAGTTCCCGGTAACAGATAGCCAAGATATTTTCATTAAAAATTAAAAATTAAAATATTCCTGGTGAGTTGGAGCATTAATAATCACGGCAGTACTGCAATTATTAATACATAGACCCCTCAGTGTGTCAGAAGACATTTTCCAAGTCCCTGAGTGTTGTCCATTATTACTTGGATACTACACACATAAATATATATATATATATATATATATATCCAGCCAGTAACCTGGCACACTCCTTCCAGTGAAATAGTTGATGCCGCAGTGCCAGCTTTAAACAACAATATGTCTCTCCAATGGCAGCACTCAGCGGTCTATATATCAAACAAAAAATGAAAAGCACACCAGTGCTATAAGCAACGTTTCGGGCTTTAATCGCCTGTCGTCAGGCAACATGGTTTGTATGAGTGGCACCATTGGAGAGACATATATATATATATATATATATATATATGGTATGCAGTCACATTGCCGGCGGACTGAATGCTGGGCGTCGATATCCCAACACAGAACAGGATACCGACGCCGGGATCTCGATGCTCCACAACCCTGATGGTCTAGACAGGTAAGTACCGGCAAAGTCCATGGTAAAGGGGGGTTAGGGTTAGTCACCACTGGGGGGGGGAAGGTTAGGGTAAGGCATCCCCTGGGGAAATTAGGGTTAGGCACAACCAAGGGAGGGCTAGGGGGTTAAAGAGGTAGGTTAGCATACTTACACACCGCAGCCGGCTTATCATACCGATTCCGTATATATATATATATATATATATATATATATATATTATATATATACACTAAATATATATATATATATATATATATATATGTATATATACATATGTATATAAAGTAAACAAATATAATTAATTATACATTTATACATATAAGTATATATGAAATGTAATATATTGCATATACATGATATATATGATATATGTATTTATATACACAGCATATATACATATATATATATATATATATATGTGTGTGTGTGCGTGTGTTATATAATATATATACACCATATATGATATATTATATACATATATATATATATATATATATATATATATAAATATATACATATTAGGGATGAGCGGGTTCAGATTTCTGAAATCCGAACCCCCCCGCCCCCCTGATCCGAGTCGTATCTGAGTCAGGCTTGACTTTTCCCGTCTGACTCGAACTGAAATCAAGGCAAAATGTCATCATCCCGCCTTCCGGATCTCGCGGGTTTTGGATTCTATAAAAGGTCCTCGTGTCAGCGCCATTTCTCACTCCGGCTGCGGATAGTGAAGAGGGAGGGTGGGAGCTAGGGCTGGCTGGTCTATGTGTTGTGCTGCTGTTGTCCATAGGGCCTGTGACCACTCAGTGTCCCTAGGGGCTGACTGGGCTATGTTGTGTTGCTGTTGTCCATAAGGGCTGGCTGGACTGTGTTGTGCTGCTGTCATAGGGGCTGGCTGGTCTGTGTTGTGCAGTCAGTTGTCCATAGAAGCTGTGTCCACTCCAAGTTTAAAGGGGCTGGCTGGACTGTGTTTTGCAGTGTCCCATAAAGGCTGTAGTCCTAGAGGGGTGCTGTAGTGTTGTCCAGGGGGTGATCTGTGCATCAGGGGTGCTCCCGCAAAGTGCACTCCAAAAAAAATTTTTTTTTTTCTGTTTGTGAATTGTGTGCGCACTAGCCACACGTGCATCAACAAAGTAACGCCAAGCGTGCACCTGTGTCATAAGTAAAGGGCCGGCTGCCTTGACCATTAAAGGGTGCTGTAACCCCCAAAGTGCACTCCAAACAAAATAAAAAATAATTTTCTGTGTTTGTGAATTGTGTGCACTGTACGTGCATCAACAAAGGAGCAGTCCCAAGTGTGCACCTGTTTCCCATAAGTCTTTTAAAGGGTGGTGTAACCCCCAAAGTGCACTCCACAAAAAATAAACAATTCTTTTTTTTCTGTGTTTGTGTGTGAAATGTATGCGCAGTAACCGCACGTGCATCAACACAGCAGCAGCGCCAAGCGTGCACGTGTGTCTTAAGTCAAGGGCCGGTTTGGACATCTGGAGGATTACATTGGTGACAGCATCCAAGTAGGCATGTCAGATAGTCCGTACCTGTACTGGCAGGAAAGAGGCAATTTGGAGGCCCCTGTACAAACTGGCTCTATTTTACATGAGTTGCCCCCCCTCCAGTGTGTACTCCGAAAGAGTGTTTAGTGCAGCCGGGAACCTTGCCAGCGAAAGGCGCAGGAGGTTTCTTCCACAAATTGTGGAGAAGATGATGTTCATCAAAATTAATTATCAACTCTTCCAAGGAGACCAGCCTCCAGAACAAACAGATGGACCTGTGGTGGTGGATTCCAGCGGTGACAAATTAATACTCTGTGAGGATGAGGATGTACACAACACTGAAGAGGGTGAGGAATCAGTGGATGAGGAGGATGAGGATGACATCTTGCCTCCGTAGAGCAAGAGTGTGCAGGGACAGATTAATTGCCAGCTTGTTTAATGGGGACCCAAACAAACCAATCATTTCAGCCACAATCGTGTGTCAGACTCTGATGCTGAAATGATTGGTTTGTTAAAGTGTGCATGTCCTGTTTATACAACATAAGGGTGGGTGGGAGGGCCCAAGGACAATTCCATCTTGCACCTCTTTTTTTTCTTTGCATTATGTACTGTTTGGGGCCTAGTTTTTCAAACTGCCATCCTGTCTGCCACTGCAGTGTCACTCCTAGATGGGTCACATGTTTGTGCCGCCCACTCGTGTCGCTTAGCATAGTCATCCAGCTACCTCGGTGCAACCTTTTTGACATAAAAACACTATTGTGAGGTGTGAGGTGTTCAGAATAGACTGGAAAAGAGTGGCAATTAAGGTTATTGAGGTTAATAATAGCATAGGAACAGAAAAACCAACAAATTCTGTGATTTCAGCTTTTTTTTGCTTTTTTTCTAAAAAATACAGATCCAAAACACAAAACCCAGAACCCAAAACATGGAACGGTGGTTTTGGCAAAACTAATCCAGATCCAAAACACGAAGAAAGATCCAGATCCAAAACCAAAACACAAAACACGAAAAGTGGCCGATGCACAACCCTAATATATATATATATATATATATATATATATAAATAACACATAGTAGAGTGAACTTACTTTATTTAACATGTTGTATGTAATGTTGGTGCCTACCTGGTGATGCAGCACACTGAGCACAGAGAAATTTGGCAGGCAGCCACCACCTCCCTCCACCATCCTCATGTTTGGCAACTTGCCATTGGATACTGCCTGGCAGCCTGAGCCTGGCACTTTGCTGGCAGCCTGAGCCTGGTGCCATCAATCACTATTGATGTCTCCGCCTCCAACTCTACCGCAGCCCTCCTCCAGCCTCCTCACAGAGATCAATCACACCATGCAGTGTGGAGCAGGGCTGCCAGAAGGGCTGGAGGAGGAGCCGTCAGTAGTGATTGACGGTCCCAGGCTCCACAAAAGCTTTTGGGAGGAGCTGCTGCAGCTGTGCAGCTCCCCCGTCGGCCATTTAAAAAAAAAATACTTTATTAATCGTGTGCACTGTGCAGCTGCTGGATAAGCGATCGCAGCGATGGGGCTGCGGAGGCCAGGGGGAGGCTGGACAGTCAGTCAGTAAAGGAAGAGCTGAGTGGCCGCCAGCCACCAAATGCACCGGCCCAGTGGGAACTGGCCCGGTGGGCCAATCCGCCCCTGGCCATCATTTGTACATCATGTTTTGGCCAGTTTTGTATCCTATTCTTCTCTTAGTAAATGTATTGATTCTTGGCCTGATGTTCTAAAGTGTACTAAAGATTTGGTTTCAGCCAGTGTTCCAGCAGTTTTGACTTTAGTAAATGGTATGTTTGCAAATCTGATGGAAAATTTACCAAACACACTAAATTGAACTTTAGTAATATTAACCCTTAGACTTAAGCCATGAAATCCGGTATCTGTTACAGTATCTACCAGGTACATATAAAGTCACAAGTTCTAAAAAAATAAAGATGAAATATTTAAATCAAGTATAAAATAAATTCAATTATAAATAATGGCCATTATACTATGAAAATGAAGATGTTGATAGAAGACTGTAATACATTATATTCAGTGCTATTTTTCAGCAGGAACAAGCAGGAACCTGAACCTCTCATTAAGTATGATGTAATGTGTTGGGGATTTTTCATAAGATACATTTTATCTTAAAGTTCCTTCTGAGTGCCTTCCTTACTAAATAATATATGTATGTGTGTATATATCATTGTTTTTCTATAGCTCCACACCCAGTAGCTCTACCCCAGTTTCTATATCAAATTTTCCAGAGAAATAGCCCTGATTATAATAAGTAACATTTAGCAGATCCTATATTACTGTTATTAGAAAAACAAGAGCAGAACATGGACTCACTGTAAATTAGCCTTTGTTGGCAGTCACGTCTTCTGGTGATGGACCTTGTACAGAATAGACACAGGCTGAGTACACGAGTGTTGGTTGACCTTTATATTTACATCCCACCACACCAAAAGCCATGCTTGGATTAATTCTAGTTTCCAAACCTTCCTGCCCCAGGGGATATCCATAAATCCTGTCTGTTTCTGACATCCGAGGAGTTTAGTGAAAACAAGCAACGACTCTATACATTTTTATATCATCTCAATTACTTGAGGAATTTATTTTACCTATTGTGGGTGAAAATTTGACATCATGATATTTTTATTTAAACATATATTAAGTTGGGTGTTTTGTCTAAGAGTACCAAAATATGTTTTAGTATAAATTCCACCTCTGTGACCATTAGTATTTTTAACTCAAAGCTACCAAATGTATTCAGATTAGTCCATAAATGTTCTCTTATCCCTACGTTCCTGCCCTTTTCCTGCTCTGTCCCAGTAACACTGGACACTAGAGAGGAGCAGAGATGCAGCAAAATTCTGCATTTACAAATTTCACTGTGCTGGTGGCACCATCTTTACTGAGGAGATCAGCTGGTGAATCGTGCTAATGGCATTTTCACAGAGATATTGCACATGCTCAGTAGATGGTAACAGAATGCCGGAGTCTTCAGCCCGTGTGCAGAGAGTCCTTCTGAGCTCTACAGGAAAATTTCTATTTGCTGATATATTTTAGTTTATAAATAGAGTCCATTAATTCTGCTCTATAGTGGGGCTTAGGGACAAATAGACATAGAGCTACCACTACAAAGCATTCCCAGAGTGATACGTATTGCTGCTCAAGTTCATGAAATTGATTGAGCCTAGTAATACAATACATATTAGAGATGTGCGCGGACCCCCGTGTTTTGGTTTTGGTTTTAATTCATAATTGTTTTTGGTTGTGGCAAAACCACCCTCATGTGTTTTGGTTCAGAATTGATTTTGGTTCAGTTTTGGATCCCTTTAAAATCAATGAAAATCAATTTTAAAAAAATCTATAAACCAGCTATAATCACGTCATTTGGACCTGTTTACATGCAATCCAAAACCCCAGTTTTGGTTCCGATCTGACTGTAGAACTGTTATGGGATCTGGTTTGTCTCAGAACCCCGAAGTGATTCTGAACTAGGACTTGATTTGACTTGGAAGTTCGGGTGTTTTCGTATTTCAGTAAAACCAAGCCACATATCTCTAATAATAAAATAATTTAAAATTAATATCACTACTAATTATTAAAGTGTTGTGGTCTTGTGGATAATTACTAACACACTTATGCTTTACTGTCAGACATGCTCTGTTCTGTTGCATTTAGTAATATTATTACATGTACTTATGATGGGGTAAAAGCTCTCTTCCTGGTGATGATTACACAGATTGTGGCCACAGCATTATTTTTTGGGTCATTGACTATGTGATCATTCCCCTCTGAGGAACTTGATCATATCAAAGAAACTCACTAGAGAACATTGTTGGAACTTTATACAAAAAGATCATTTGGCATATTTAAACAAACATTGGGAGCTCCATCAGGCCAACTGGGGCTCCCCTGCCCACCTCAATCTTTAGACATTGGACCTCTAGACAATAGACTTCTAGACATTGGGCCTGTAGACATTAGACCTGTAGACATTGGACCTGTAGACATTGGGCCTGTAGACATTGGACCTCTAGACATTGGACCTCTAGACATTGGGCCTGTAGACACTGGACCTCTAGACATTGGACTTAGCCATGACTAGATGTGGATTCCTTGCAGCATGGCACTGTGAGTATACATACAGTGAATGCTGGAGCATCTGCTTTCACACTACAGTCACCGATGACTCACAAATCCCAGATCATGGATGTTTCTCAAGCTGCACAAGTCCACACACAGAGATAGTGACTGTAACTAATGCAGCAGTAACCAATCCATGCTGACCTATGCATCTGTATATACCTGCAATCATACAGTCATCCAATAGTTGTTGGTGGTCTGGGAGTCAGAAGGAGCAGCACTAAATAGTGGCTGCAATGAGCCATTTGCTGCATAAATCTGACTGTGTGTGCACTGACCTGGTAAGATACATTATTCATACGTGATATATTTCATGATTTACAGCTTGTAGATTGACTATATGGTTTGTTTATATTAGAGACCTGTTTTCTTTAATATCTACAGTACAATGTTGCTCCACCGACAACTTTCCCAAAATCTAGCCAAATGGCCCAATTTCCCATGCCATGGACTCTGCCACTTAGCCAACTTAGCCAACTTAGCCAACTTAGCCACGTCTTGTGATTCTTCTTAATATTTATTACTTTAAGCTGCAACTACATGTTGGTAGTTTATCCAATCGCTATTGGCGGTACAGCGTCTTAGCCGTGCTGACATCTCGTGCCAAATGTGGCAACAAAGTAAAGGTGTAAGAGGACAAATCTGTACATGTGGAATAATATGGAACACATCAAAATCCACATACAGAGAATACAATGTTACCGTTATGTAATGTACATGGTTATTGCAATTGCACAATGTGAATGAATTTTTTTAGCCATAAGTAGTTGTTTTATTGAATAAATTGTTTATATGGTTATAGTCCCGGCTTCTTGCTTCAATTGAAATATTTTTAAGCAATATTGCGGAGTTTTAATGCTTCTTATTGCAGCCCTGGGAAACTGGGCTTAGTGACAATTCACACAAATGCCATTTGTTATATTTTTTGATTTATAATAGTTAATAATTATTACAATTATTTATGTCAATTAATTCCAGGGAGTCTCAATAATGATTTCAATCTCTTGAAGATTACATTATTTGGTTGTTAGTAAATTAATGTAGGTATTCACACAATTTTTTTTTCTTGTGTAGATATATATAAGGACATTTCTGTGTACACACAATCTGCAGAGCACACAATTATGAAACACAGGTGAGAACGTCCCTTCAGTCCAAGTGCAGATTTCTTTAGTTCATGTGTCACTCAGCATCAATCATTGCAGGGCCATAACTAGGGTAGTGCCTCCTGTGCCATGGCACAGGGCACCGCAGGGCAGGGGGCGCTGTCAGTGTGCCTGTTTATTATCATTCTCACTTATAGCTTCTTCTTCTATTATCCCCAGCATCCCCTGGCCTCCCCTATCTCTTCCCTGGCCCCAGCATCTCCTGGCCTCCTCTATCTCTTCCCTGGCGCTTCCCCATATGTCCCTATTTAAAAAATGGGGGTTGGGGGCATTAATGCTCTCTCTGGCACAGGGCACCAAAAAGTCTAGTGATGGCTCTGGCTCATAGCTGAGTATACTTAGTCCCAAGGTATGTGAAGATCCAAAACACACAAGACACACTCTGCAAGTGGACTTGTGGTCAAGTCTGCATTCGCCTCGATATTTGCTGCTCCCTAACTTGACTTGGACTCTTCCTTCTGTTCCTTCCCAAACTTTCCTTTAACATTGACTTCCCTAGTGACGTATCCAGCATTCTGTCTGTCTGTCCCTGAGAAACCCTCACCTCTGTATCTTATCCGTACACAGTGGGGTCTGTCAGTTCTTTCCACTATTTAATATTTCTACTTTGATATAAAAAAAAAGTAAAATAAATCACATTTTGGGTATTAAGGACTTTATTTGGATTGTATAATAAAGTTTTTCAAATCTGAAGCGTCAAAAAGCAAAAAGGTAATTTGGAGATACTACTACTACTACTACTACTTCTACTAAAACTACAATACTTAAACTACTACTAAAACTACAATACTTATACTACTACTACTACTAATACTTCAACTAAAACTACAATACATATACTTATACTATTATTACTACTGCTGCTACTACTACTACTACAATTAAAACTACAATACTTATACAACTACTACTACTTCTAATAAAACTACAAAGCTTATACTACTATTACTACTTTTACTACTTCTACTAAAACTACAATACTAATAGTACTACTACTACTACTATTACTACTTCTACTAACACTACAATTCATATACTACTACTAATACTACTTCAACTACTACTACTTCTACTAAAACTACAATACTTACACTACTTCTACTTCTACTAAAACTACAATACTTATACTACTACTAAAACTACAATACTTATACTTCTACTTAAACTACTTCTACTAAAACTAAAATACTCATACTACTACTAATTCAACTAAAACTACAATACTTATACTACTATTCCTACTACTACTACTTATACTAAAACTAAAATACCTATACTACTACTACTACTACTTCTACTTATACTTAAATACATAAACTACTTCTACTACTACTACTAAAACTACAATACTTATACCACTACTACTTCTACTAAAACTAAAATAGTTATACTACTACTACTACTACAACAACTACTTCTACTAAAACTACAATAGTTATACTACTACTACTACTACTACTTCTTCTAAAACTACAATATGTATACTACTACTACTTCATCTAAAACTACAATACTTATTCTACTACTACTTCTACTAATACTACTAATACAACTAAAACTACAATACTTATACTACTACTACTTCTACTATTACTACTACTATGAAAACTACAATGCTTATACTACTACTACTACTTCTACTTAAACTACAATACTTATACTACTACTACTTCAAATTAGGGGTGAGCGGGTTCGGTTTTACTCGGATTTACTCGGATCTTTAAACGGCATTTTATTGGCTATCGCCTATCATGTGTTTTGTATAGCCAATATAATAAATCCGAATTTGCAGTAAAGTGGCGATAAGAACCGAGTAAATCCGAGTAAAACTGAACCCACTCACCCCTACTTCAAATAAAACTGCAATACTGATATTACTACTACTACTAAAACTATAATACTTATACTGCTACTACTACTAACTCTAATAAAACTTATACTACTATTACTACTATTACTACTACTACTACTACTACTACTAATTCTACTACAACTACAATATTTATACTACTACTACTTCTACAAAAACTACAATAAAAGAACTTATAATAATACTACTGTTACTACTACTACTACCACTTCTACAAAAGCTACTATACTTCTACTACTACTTCTAATAAAACTGCAATACTTATGCTATTACAGCGATGACTGCCACTACTAAAACTACAATACCTATACTACTACTATTACTTCTACTAAAACTACAATACCTATACTACTACTATTACTTCTACTAAAACTACAACACTTATACTACTAGTCCTACTACTTCTACTAAAACTACAATACTTAAACTACTACTAATACTACTACTATAAAAAATACTACTACTACTTCTACTACTTAAAACGACAATACTAATAATATTACTACTACTACTACTACTACTACTACTACTACTACTACTACTACTAAAGCTACAATACTTATTCTACTACTACTACTACTACTAAAATGACAATATTTATACTACTACTAGTTCTACTGCTACTTCTACTACTACTATTAAAACTTCAATATTTATACTTCTACTACTACTACTATCTCTACTAAAACTACAATACTTATTCTAAAACTACTACTAATACTACTACTTCTACCTCTGCTAATACCACAATACTTATTCAACTACTACTGTTACTTCTATTAAAACTACAATACTTAAACTGCTACTACTTTTACTCTTTTACTAAAACTTTAATAATTATACTATTACTACTTCTACTATAATTACAATAATTATAATACTACTACTACAACTAAAACTATAACAACAATACTTATAATACTACTAATACTTCTACTAAATCTACATCACTTATACTACTACTACTACTACTACTACTACTACTACTACTACTACTACTACAATACTTATAATACTACTACTACTGCAACTACGACTTCTACTAAAACTACAACACTTTAACTACTACTTCTACTACTACTACTACTACTACTACTACTACTACTACTAAAACTACAATACTTATACTAGTACTACTACTAATACTTCTACAAAAACTACAATTATAATACTTATACTACTACTATTACTACTAATACTACTGCTAATACTACAATACTTATACTACTACTACTACTACTACTACTTCTTCTACTAAAACTACAATACTTATACAACTACTACTACTCCTACTACTACTATAACTACAACTTCTACTAAAAATACAATATTTATACTACTAGTACTACTACTACTACTTTGAAAAAAACTACAATACTTATACTACTACTACTTCTAGCAGATCTTCTAATAAAACTACAATACTTATTCTAAAACTACTAATACTGTTAATTCTTCTTTAACTAAAACCACAATACTTATTCAACTAGTACTATTACTACATCTATTAAAACTACAATACTTATACTACTACCACTAATACTGCTACTTTTACTAAAACTACAATATTTATACTACTACTGCTACTACTTTTACTCTTTTACTAAAACTACAATAATTATACTACTACTACTACTACTACTACTATATCTACAATACTTATAATACTACTAATAATTCTACTGAAACTACATCACTTTTACTACTACTAATTCCACTAAAACTGCAATTCTTATGCTACTACTACAAATATTACTTCTACTAAAACTTCAATACTTATACAACTACTATTACTACTACTTCTACTAAAACTACTATGCTTATACTACTACAACTACATCTACTAAAACTACTATACATATACTTCTCCTACTACTACTACTGCTACTACTACTGCTACAACTACTACTTCTTCTTCTAAAACTGCAATACGTTTACTGCTAGTACTGCTACTACTTCTACTAATACTACCATACTTTTACCACTACTACTCCTACTACTTGTACTAAAAATACAATACTTATACTAATAATACTACTACTTCTACTAAAACTACAATATTTATACTACTACTTATACTACTACTACTACTACTACTACTACTAATACTACTAATACTACTATTTAAAAATACATTACTAATACTAGTACTATTACTACTTCGACTAAAACTACAATACTTATATTAGTACTACTACTAATACTTCTAATAAAACTAAAAATACTTACACTACTGCTACTACTACTACTATTCTACTACTTCTACTAAAACTACAATACTAATACTACTACTACAACTACTTAAACTACCATACTTATACTACTACTACTACTTCTATTACAACTACAATACTTATACTACTACTAATACTGCTATTACTACTTCTACAAAAACTACAATACTTATACTATTACTACTTCTACTAAAACAACAAACTTATACTTCTACTGTTATTACTACTTCAACTAAAAAAACAATACTTATACTACTACTTCGACTACTATTACTACTACTATTCTTCTGCTTTTAATAAAACTACAAAACTAACACTACTACTAGTACTACTACTACATCTACAAAAATTACAATTCTTTTACTACTATTACTACTACTACTTCTACTAAAACTTCAATACTTATACTTTTACTACTTCTACTAAAACTACAATACTACTACTACTTCTACTAAAACTACAATACTTATACCACTACTACCACTGCAACTACTACTTCTACTAAAACTGCAATACTTATACTACTAGCACTACGACTTCTACTAAAACTACAACACTTTAACTACTACTTCTACTACTACTACTAAAACTACAATACTTCTACTAGTACTACTACTAATACTTCTACAAAAACTACAATTATAATACTTATACTACTACTAATACTACTGCTAATACTACAATACTTATACTACTACTACTACTACTACTTCTACCAAAACTATAATACTTATACTTCTACTACTACTACTAAAACTACAATACTTATACAACTACTACTACTCCTACTACTACTATAACTACTACTTCTACTAAAACTACAATATTTATACTACTAGTACTACTACTACTACTTTGAAAAAAACTACAATACTTATACTACTACTACTTCTAGCAGTTCTTCTACTAAAACTACAATACTTATTCTAAAACTACTAATACTGTTAATTCTTCTTTAACTAAAACCACAATACTTATTCAACTAGTACTATTACTACATCTATTAAAACTACAATACTTATACTACTACCACTAATACTGCTACTTTTACTAAAACTACAATACTTACACTACTACTGCTACTACTTTTACTCTTTACTAAAACTACAATAATTATACTACTACTGTTTCTACTATAATTACAATAATTATACTACTACTACTACTACTACTACTACTACTACTACTACTACTACTACTACTACTTCTACTTCTACAACTATATCTACAATACTTATAATACTACTAATACTTCTACTGAAACTACATCACTTATACTACTACTACTTCTACTAAAACTGCAATTCTTATGAAACTACTACAAATACTACTTCTACTAAAACTTCAATACTTATACTACTACTATTACTACTACTTCTACTAAAACTACTATGCTTATACTACTACTACTACATCTACTAAAACTACTATACATACACTTCTCCTACTACTACTGCTACTACTACTGCTACTACTTCTACTAAAACTACCATACTTTTACCACTACTACTACTATTTGTACTAAAAATACAATACTTATACTAATAATACTACTACTTCTATTAAAACTACAATACTTATACTACTACTTCTACTACTACTTCTACTAATGCTACTAATACTACTATTTAAAAATACATTACTAATACTACTACTATTACTACTTCGACTAAAACTACAATACTTCTATTAGTACTACTACTAATACTTCTAATAAAACTAAAAATACTTACACTACTGCTACTACTACTACTATTATACTACTTCTACTAAAACTACAATACTAATACTACTACTACAACTACTTAAACTACCATACTTATACTACTACTACTACTTCTATTACAACTACAATACTTATACTACTACTAATACTGCTATTACTACTTCTACAAAAACGACAATACTTATACTATTACTACTTCTACTACTACTTCTACTAATACTACTAATACTACTATTTAAAAATACATTACTAATACTACTACTATTACTACTTCGACTAAAACTACAATACTTCTATTAGTACTACTACTAATACTTCTAATAAAACTAAAAATACTTACACTACTGCTACTACTACTACTATTATACTACTTCTACTAAAACTACAATACTAATACTACTACTACAACTACTTAAACTACCATACTTATACTACTACTACTACTTCTATTACAACTACAATACTTATACTACTACTAATACTGCTATTACTACTTCTACAAAAACTACAATACTTATACTATTACTACTTCTACTAAAACAACAAACTTATACTTCTACTGTTATTACTACTTCAACTAAAAAAACAATACTTATACTACTACTTCGACTACTATTACTACTACTATTCTTCTGCTTTTAATAAAACTACAAAACTAACACTACTACTAGTACTACTACTACATCTACAAAAATTACAATTCTTTTACTACTATTACTACTACTACTTCTACTAAAACTTCAATACTTATACTTTTACTACTTCTACTAAAACTACAATACTACTACTACTTCTACTAAAACTACAATACTTATACCACTACTACCACTGCAACTACTACTTCTACTAAAACTGCAATACTTATACTACTAGCACTACGACTTCTACTAAAACTACAACACTTTAACTACTACTTCTACTACTACTACTAAAACTACAATACTTCTACTAGTACTACTACTAATACTTCTACAAAAACTACAATTATAATACTTATACTACTACTAATACTACTGCTAATACTACAATACTTATACTACTACTACTACTACTACTTCTACCAAAACTATAATACTTATACTTCTACTACTACTACTAAAACTACAATACTTATACAACTACTACTACTCCTACTACTACTATAACTACTACTTCTACTAAAACTACAATATTTATACTACTAGTACTACTACTACTACTTTGAAAAAAACTACAATACTTATACTACTACTACTTCTAGCAGTTCTTCTACTAAAACTACAATACTTATTCTAAAACTACTAATACTGTTAATTCTTCTTTAACTAAAACCACAATACTTATTCAACTAGTACTATTACTACATCTATTAAAACTACAATACTTATACTACTACCACTAATACTGCTACTTTTACTAAAACTACAATACTTACACTACTACTGCTACTACTTTTACTCTTTACTAAAACTACAATAATTATACTACTACTGTTTCTACTATAATTACAATAATTATACTACTACTACTACTACTACTACTACTACTACTACTTCTACTTCTACAACTATATCTACAATACTTATAATACTACTAATACTTCTACTGAAACTACATCACTTATACTACTACTACTTCTACTAAAACTGCAATTCTTATGAAACTACTACAAATACTACTTCTACTAAAACTTCAATACTTATACTACTACTATTACTACTACTTCTACTAAAACTACTATGCTTATACTACTACTACTACATCTACTAAAACTACTATACATACACTTCTCCTACTACTACTGCTACTACTACTGCTACTACTTCTACTAAAACTACCATACTTTTACCACTACTACTACTATTTGTACTAAAAATACAATACTTATACTAATAATACTACTACTTCTATTAAAACTACAATACTTATACTACTACTTCTACTACTACTTCTACTAATGCTACTAATACTACTATTTAAAAATACATTACTAATACTACTACTATTACTACTTCGACTAAAACTACAATACTTCTATTAGTACTACTACTAATACTTCTAATAAAACTAAAAATACTTACACTACTGCTACTACTACTACTATTATACTACTTCTACTAAAACTACAATACTAATACTACTACTACAACTACTTAAACTACCATACTTATACTACTACTACTACTTCTATTACAACTACAATACTTATACTACTACTAATACTGCTATTACTACTTCTACAAAAACGACAATACTTATACTATTACTACTTCTACTACTACTTCTACTAATACTACTAATACTACTATTTAAAAATACATTACTAATACTACTACTATTACTACTTCGACTAAAACTACAATACTTATATTAGTACTACTACTAATACTTCAAATAAAACTAAAAATACTTACACTACTGCTACTACTACTACTATTATACTACTTCTACTAAAACTGCAATACTACTACTACTACTACAACTACTTAAACTACCATACTTATACTACTACTACTTCTAGCAGATCTTCTAATAAAACTACAATACTTATTCTAAAACTACTAATACTGTTAATTCTTCTTTAACTAAAACCACAATACTTATTCAACTAGTACTATTACTACATCTATTAAAACTACAATACTTATACTACTACCACTAATACTGCTACTTTTACTAAAACTACAATATTTATACTACTACTGCTACTACTTTTACTCTTTTACTAAAACTACAATAATTATACTACTACTACTACTACTACTACTACTACTATATCTACAATACTTATAATACTACTAATAATTCTACTGAAACTACATCACTTTTACTACTACTAATTCCACTAAAACTGCAATTCTTATGCTACTACTACAAATATTACTTCTACTAAAACTTCAATACTTATACAACTACTATTACTACTACTTCTACTAAAACTACTATGCTTATACTACTACAACTACATCTACTAAAACTACTATACATATACTTCTCCTACTACTACTACTGCTACTACTACTGCTACAACTACTACTTCTTCTTCTAAAACTGCAATACGTTTACTGCTAGTACTGCTACTACTTCTACTAATACTACCATACTTTTACCACTACTACTCCTACTACTTGTACTAAAAATACAATACTTATACTAATAATACTACTACTTCTACTAAAACTACAATATTTATACTACTACTTATACTACTACTACTACTACTACTACTACTAATACTACTAATACTACTATTTAAAAATACATTACTAATACTAGTACTATTACTACTTCGACTAAAACTACAATACTTATATTAGTACTACTACTAATACTTCTAATAAAACTAAAAATACTTACACTACTGCTACTACTACTACTATTCTACTACTTCTACTAAAACTACAATACTAATACTACTACTACAACTACTTAAACTACCATACTTATACTACTACTACTACTTCTATTACAACTACAATACTTATACTACTACTAATACTGCTATTACTACTTCTACAAAAACTACAATACTTATACTATTACTACTTCTACTAAAACAACAAACTTATACTTCTACTGTTATTACTACTTCAACTAAAAAAACAATACTTATACTACTACTTCGACTACTATTACTACTACTATTCTTCTGCTTTTAATAAAACTACAAAACTAACACTACTACTAGTACTACTACTACATCTACAAAAATTACAATTCTTTTACTACTATTACTACTACTACTTCTACTAAAACTTCAATACTTATACTTTTACTACTTCTACTAAAACTACAATACTACTACTACTTCTACTAAAACTACAATACTTATACCACTACTACCACTGCAACTACTACTTCTACTAAAACTGCAATACTTATACTACTAGCACTACGACTTCTACTAAAACTACAACACTTTAACTACTACTTCTACTACTACTACTAAAACTACAATACTTCTACTAGTACTACTACTAATACTTCTACAAAAACTACAATTATAATACTTATACTACTACTAATACTACTGCTAATACTACAATACTTATACTACTACTACTACTACTTAATACTTATACTTCTACTACTACTACTAAAACTACAATACTTATACAACTACTACTACTCCTACTACTACTATAACTACTACTTCTACTAAAACTACAATATTTATACTACTAGTACTACTACTACTACTTTGAAAAAAACTACAATACTTATACTACTACTACTTCTAGCAGTTCTTCTACTAAAACTACAATACTTATTCTAAAACTACTAATACTGTTAATTCTTCTTTAACTAAAACCACAATACTTATTCAACTAGTACTATTACTACATCTATTAAAACTACAATACTTATACTACAACCACTAATACTGCTACTTTTACTAAAACTACAATACTTACACTACTACTGCTACTACTTTTACTCTTTTACTAAAACTACAATAATTATACTACTACTGTTTCTACTATAATTACAATAATTATACTACTACTACTACTACTACTACTACTACTACTACTTCTACTACTACAACTATATCTACAATACTTATAATACTACTAATACTTCTACTGAAACTACATCACTTATACTACTACTACTTCTACTAAAACTTCAATACTTATACTACTACTATTACTACTACTTCTACTAAAACTACTATGCTTATACTACTACTACTACATCTACTAAAACTACTATACATACACTTCTCCTACTACTACTGCTACTACTACTACTACAACTACTACTTTTTCTTCTATAACTGCAATACGCTTACTACTAGTACTGCTACTACTTCTACTAAAACTACCATACTTTTACCACTACTACTACTACTTGTACTAAAAATACAATACTTATACTAATAATACTATTACTTCTATTAAAACTACAATACTTATACTACTACTTCTACTACTACTTCTACTAATACTACTAATACTACTATTTAAAAATACATTACTAATACTACTACTATTACTACTTCGACTAAAACTACAATACTTATATTAGTACTACTACTAATACTTCTAATAAAACTAAAAATACTTACACTACTGCTACTACTACTACTATTCTACTACTTCTACTAAAACTACAATACTAATACTACTACAACTACTTAAACTACCATATTTATACTACTACTACTACTTCTACTAAAACTACAAAACTTATACTACTACTAATACTACTATTACTACTTCAACTAAAACTACAATACTACTACTATTAATACTTCTACTAAAACAACAAACTTATACTTCTACTGTTATTACTACTTCAACTAAAAAAACAATACTTCTACTACTACTTCTACTACTACTACTACTACTACTACTACTACTATTCTTCTGCTTCTAATAAAACCACAATACTAATACTACTACTAGTACTACTACTACATCTACTAAAATTACAATACTTTTACTACTATTATTACTACTACTACTTCTACTAAAACTTCAATACTTATACTTCTACTACTTCTACTAAATCTACAATACTACTACTACTTCTACTAAAACTACAAACTTTATACTACTACTTAAAACAACAATACAAATAATATTACTAATGCTACTACTACTAAAACTTCATTACTTATACTATTACTAATACTAGTACTACTACTACTACTAAAACTACAATACTTATTCTACTGCTACTACTGAAAACACAATACTTATACTACTACTACTACTACTACTATTACTACTACTAAAATGACAATATTTATACTACTACTACCACTAGTTATACTGCTACTTTTATTACTACTACTAAAACTAAAATATTTATACTACTACTACTACTATTTATACTAAAATTACAATACTTATACTACTACTACTTCTACTAATACTACAATACTTATACTACTACTTCGAAAAAAACTACAAAACTTATACTACTACTACTACTTCTACTAGTAATTCTACTAAACTACAATACTTATTCTAAAACTACTACTAATACTACTACTTCTACCTCTACTAATACCACAATACTTATTCAACTACTACTACTACTTCTATTAAAACTACAATACTTAAACTACTACTACTTTTACTCTTTTACTAAAACTTTAATAATTATAATATTACTACTACAACTAAAACTATAACTACAATATTTATAATACTAATAATACTTCTACTAAAACTACATCACTTATACTAATACTACTACTACTACTACTACTACTACTACTTCTACTAAAACTACAATACTAACACCACTACTACTTCTACTAAAACTTCAATAATTATACTACTACTGCTACTACTACACTTACTACTAGTACTACTTCTACTAAAAATACAATACTAATACTACTACTACTACATCTACTTTAAATTACGATACTTATTCTGCTATTTCTACTACTATTACTACTACTACTTTTACTAAAACTACAATACTTATACTACTACTACTACTGCTACTACTATTACTATTTCTACTAAAACAGTAGTAGTAAATAGTAAATGGTAGTAAAAGTTATTAGTACTAAAAGCATCATTACTATTAATTGTATTAGCAGTAGAAGCAATAGCATCAGTATTAGCAGTAGTAGAAGTGGAACAAATAGCAGTAATAGTAGTAGTACTAGTAGTATCAGTAGTAAAAACAGCAGTAGCAGCAGTAGTAGCAATAGTAGTAGCAGTAGAACCACTGTCATCAGTAGTAGTAGAAGTATCATTAGTAGTAGTAGTAGTTGTAGTAGTAGTAGTAGTAGTAGTAGTAGTAGTAGTAGTATTTGTGGAAGTATTAGTAGTAGCAGCAGTAGTATTGCTAGTAGTAATAGTGGAAGTAGTAGAAGAAGTAGTAGTAGCAGTAGTAGTAGCAGTAGCAGAAGTAGTAGCATCAGTACTACTATTACCATTAGTAGTAGCAGTAGAAGCACTAGCATCAGTATTAGCAGTAGTAGAAGTGGAACTAATAGCAATAGTAGAAGCAGTATCAGTAGTAAAAACAGCAGTAGCAGCAGTTGTAGTAGTAGTAGTTGTAGTAATAGTAGCAGTAGAAACAGTAGCATCAGTAGTAGCAGATGTAGTATTAGTAGAAGTAGCAGTAGTAGTAGCAGAAGTAGTAACAATAGTAGTATTAGTATTGCAGTAGTAGTAATAGTGGTAGTTCTAGTTGTAGTAGTAGAAGTAGTAGTATTTGTGGAAGTATTAGTAGAAGCAGCAGTAGTAGTGGTGGTAGTAGTAGTAGTAGTTGTAGTAGTAGTAATAATAGTAGTAGTTGTGGAAATAGTAGAAGTAGCAGTAGTAGTATTATCAGTACTACTATTTGCATTAGTAGTAGCAGTAGAAGCACTAGCATCAGTATTAGCAGTAGTAGAAGTGGAACTAATAGCAGTCGTAGAAGTAGTATCAGTAGTAAAAACAGTAGCAGCAGTAGTAGTATCAGTAGAAGTAGCAGTAGTAGTAGCAGAAGTAGCAACAGTAGTAGTCATAGTAGCAGTAGAGTAGTAATAGTGGTAGTTGTAGTAGTAGTAATAGTTGTAGTAGTAGTAGTAGTAGTAGTAGTAGTAGTAGTATTTGTGGAAGTATTAGTAGCAGCAGTAGTATTGTTAGTAGTAGAATTAATGGTAGCAGTGGAAGCAGTAGCATCAGTAGTAGTAGAAGTAGTATTAGTAGCATCGTTACTAGTATTAGTAGTAGCAGTAGAAGCACTAGCATCAGTATTAGCAATAGTAGAAGTGGAATAATAGTAGTAGAAGTAGTATCAGTTATTAAAACAGCAGTATCAGCAGCAGTAATAGTAGTAGTAGAAGCAGTAGTATCAGTGATAGCATTAGTAGTAGTAGCACCCTTAATATCAGTAGTAGTAGTCTTAGTATCAGCAGTAGTAGTACTACTAGTAGTAGTAGAATAGTAGTAGTAGTAATATTTGTAGTAGTAGTGATAGTTGTGGAAGTAGTGGTAGTAGCAGTAGTAGTTGCAGTAGTAGTGGAAGTAGTAGTAGTAGTAGAAGTAGTAGAAGAAAAAGTAGTAACAGTAGTAGTTGCAGTAGCATCAGTACTAGTAGTAGCATTAGTATTAGCAGTAGAAGCACTAGCATCAATATTAGCAGTAGTAAACGTAGAAAATTTGCATTAACAGAAGTAGTAAAAACAGAAGTAATAGTAGTAGTAGAAAGAGTAGCAAGTAAAAGTAGTATCAGTTGTAGTCTGTAGTTGCAGCAGTAGCAGTAGTAGAAGTAGTAGTATTAGCAACAGTATTAGTGGTAGTAGTAGCACCCTTAATATCAGTAGTAGTAGTAGTAGTAATTGTAATAGTGGTATTTCTAGTAGTAGTAGTAGCAGTAGTATCAGTAATAGTAGAAGTAGTATCACTAGAAGTAACAGTAGTAGTAGAAGTTGTAGTAGTAGCAGTAGTAGTAGAAGTAGTACTAGTAGTAGTATTTTTGGAAGTAGTAGTAGCAGTAGTAGTAGCATCAGTACTAGTATTACCATTAGTAGTTGCAGTAGAAGCACTAGCATCAGTATTAGCAGTAGTAGAAGTGAAACTAATAGCAGTAGTAGAAGTAGAATCAGTAGGAAAAACAGCAGTAGCAGTAGTAGTATTAGTAATAGTAGCAGAAGAAGTAGCATCAGTAGAAGTAGAAGTAGTATCAATAGATGTAGTAGTAGTAGTAGACGTAGTAGCAACAGTAGAAGTAGTAGTAGTAGTAGTAGTAGTAGAAGTAGTACTAGTAGTAGTAGTAGTAGTAGTAGTAGTAGTAGTAGTAGTTGTGGAAGCAGTAGTAGCAGTTATGGTAGCAGTAGTTGCAGAAGTAGTAGTAGTAGTAGTTGCAGAAGTATTGGTATCAGTAGTATTAGCAATATCAGAAGTAGTAGTGGTAGTTGTAGTGCTAGTAGTAGTAGCATCAGTACTAGTATTAAAATTAGCAGTAGCAGTAGAAGTAGAAGCACTAGCATCAGTATTAGACAAATGCTAGTAGTCGCAGCAGTAGAAGTAGTAGTATTAGCAATAGTAGTAGTAGTAGCACCCTTAGTATCAGCAGTAGTAGTAGAAGTAATAACAGTAGTAGTCTTAGTATTAGCAGCAGTAGTAGTAGTAGCCATATTTGTAGTTATAGTGGTAACTCTAATAGTAGTAGTAGTAGTATTAGTGGTAGTTGTGGAAGTAATAGTAGTAGCAGTAGCAGCTGCAGTTGTGGTAGTATTAGTAGTAGTACTAGTATTTGTGGAAGTAGTAGTAGTAGAAGTAGTAGTAGAAGTAGTAAAAGCACTAGCATCAGTATTAGTAGTAGTAGTATCAGTTGTAGTTGCAGAAGTAGTTGTAGTAGTAGCAGTAGTAGAAGTAGTAGTATTAGTTACAGTATTTGTACTAGTAGTAGTAGCACCCTTAATATCAGCAGTAGTAGTAGAAGAAATAACAGTAGTAGTCTTAGTATTAGCAGCAGTAGTAGTAGTAGCCATAGTTGTAGTAATAGTTGTAACTCTAGTAGTAGTATTAGTGGTAGTTGTGGAAGTAAGAGTAGTACCAGTAGCAGCTGCAGTAGTGGTAGTATTAGTATTAGTAGTAGTACTAGTATTTGTGGAAGTAGTAGTAGTAGAAGTAATAGTATAAATAGTAGAAGCACTAGCATCAGTATTAGTAGTAGTAGTATTAGTTGTAGTTGCAGAAGTAGTTGCAGTAGTAGAAGTAGTATTATTAGCGACAGTATTTGTACTAGTAGTAGTAGCACCCTTAATATCAGTAGTACTAGTAATAGTGGTGTTTATAGTAGTAGTAGTATTTGTGGAAGTATAAGTTGTAGCAACAGTAGTAGTAGTAGTTGTGGAAGTAGTAGTAGTAGCTGTAGTAGTAGTGGAACCATCACTATTAGTATTATCATTAGTAGTAGCATTATAATCACTAGCATCAGTATTAGCAGTAGTAGTAGTAAAACAGCAGAAGCATCAGTAGTAGTAAAAGTAGTATCAGTAGAAGTAGCAGAGGTAGTAGTAAAAGTAGTAGTAGTAGTAGAAGAAGAAGAAGAAGAAGAAGAAGAAGAAGAAGAAGAAGAAGAAGAAGAAGAAATAGTAGTAGTAGTATCAGTAGAAATAGCAGCATTGGTAGTAAAAGCAGTAGTAGTATCAGTATCTGTAGAAGTAGCCGTAGTAGTATAAGTAGTAGTAGCAGTATCAGCAGTATTGTTGTGGAAGTAGCAGTAGTAGTTGCAGTAGCAGTGGTAGTAGTAGTAGTAGTAGTAGTAGTAGTAGTAGTAGTAGTAATAGTTGTGGAAGTAGTAATAGTAGAAGTAGTAGTAGATATAGTAGTAGCAGTAGTTGTAGTAAAAACAGCAGTAATAGTAGCAGTAGAAGAATAGCATCAGTAGAAGAAAAAGTAGTATCAGTAGCAGAAGTAGTTGCAGCAGTAGCAGTAGTAGAAGTAGTAGTATTAACTACAGTATTTGTAGTAGTATTAGTAGCACCCTTAATATCAGTAGTAGTAGTAGTAATAGTGGTATTTGTAGTAGTAGTAGTAGTAGTAGTAGTAGCAGTATTTGTGGAAGTATAAGTAGTAGCAACAGTAGTGGTAGTAGTAGTAGTTGTGGAAGTAGTAGTAGTAGCTGTAGCAGTAGTGGTAGCAGCAGTTTTAGTGGTAGCAATGTTAGTAGTAGTAGTAATAGCAGTAGTATTAGCAGTAGTAATAATTGTAACCATAGTAGAGATAGTAGTAGAGTTTTAAGCTGCCATAATAGTAGTGGTGATAGTAGCATTCAACTATTATTAGCAGGAGCATTATAATGTAAGCAGTAGTAGCAGTAGTTTTTTTAAAAGCAGCAGTAATAGTCACAGTAGTAGTAATAGTAGTAGTAGTAGTAGTAGTAGCAGTAGTAGCATCAGTAGTAGTAGCATTAATACAGTATTAATATTAGCAGCAGTATTATAATGTAAGTCTTAGTAACAGTAGTAATTGTAAATGTAGCAGAACTAGTAATAGTAGTAGCTGTAGTAGAAAGAGTAGTAGCAATAGCAGTAGTAGTAATAGCAGTAGTATTAGCAGTAATAGTAGTAGTAGCAGCATTAGTAGGAACATTAATTTAGTACAGTATAGTAGTAGTAGTAGCATCTGAAGCAGTAGTAGCATTAATACAGTATTACTGTTAGCAGCAGTATTATAATGTAAATAGTAGCAGTAGTAATAGCAAATATAGCATAACTAGTAGTAGTAGCAGCAGTAGTAGTAGTTATAATAGCAGTAGTAGTAATAGTAGTAGTAGTAGTAGTAGTAGTAGTAGTAGTAGTAGTAGTAGCATCAGTAATAGTAACATTCATATAGTATTAGTATTAGCAGCAGTATTATAATATTAAAAGTAGTAGCAGTAGTAATTGTAAGGGTAGCAGTAGTACAATTAATAGTTGTATTAGCAGTAGTATTAGTAGAAGAAGTAGTAGCAATAGTACCAGCATCATCAGCACTAGTAGTTGAAGCAGTAGTAGTAGTAGTAGTAGTAGTAATAATTACAGCAGTACTAGAAATAATAGTGTCTGAAGCTGTCTTTATAGTAGTAGTGCTGGTGGTAGTAGCAATTAAAATTGTATTAATTTTAGCAGAAGTATTATAATGTAAGTAGCAGTAACAGTAGTAATTGTAACAGTAGTAGTAGTAATAGTAGCAGTAGTAGTAGCATCAGTAGTAGCTGTATTAATATAGTAATAGCATTAGCAGCAGTATTATATTGTTAGTAGTAGTAGTATTTGTTAGGGTAGCAGAACTAGTAGTAGTAGTGGTAGTGGTGGTGGTAGCAGAAGAAGTATCTGTAGAAGCAGTATTGGCAGCAGTTTTATAATGTAAGTAGTAGTATTAGTTTTTGTAAAAGCAGCAGTACTAGTCACAGTAGTAGTAGTAGTAGTAGTAGTAGTAGTAGAAGTAGAAGTATCAGCAGTAGTATTTGCAGTAGCATCAGTAGTAGTAGCTTTAATACAGTAATAATATTAGCAGCAGTATTATAATCTATGTAGTAGTAGCAGTTGTAATTGTAAATGTAGCAGAACTAATAACAGTAGTAGCAGTAGTAGTAAGAGTAGAAGAAATAACAGTAGTAGTAATAATAGCAGTAGTAGTAGTAGTAGTAGTAGTAGTAGTAGTAGTAGTAGTAGAAGTAGTGGTAACATCAGTAGTAGTAGCATTAATACAGTATTAATATTAGCAGCAGTATTATAATTTAATTAGTTGTAGCAATAGTAATTGTAAATGTAGCAGATCTTGAAATAGTAGTAGCAGTAGTAGTATGAGTAGTAGCAATAGCAGTAGTAGTAATGAAAGCAGTAGTATTAGCTGTAAAAGTAGTTGTAATTTTAGCAGAAGTATTATAATGTAAGTAGCAGTAACAGTAGTAATTGTAACAGTAGTAGTAGTAATAGTAGCAGTAGTAGTAGCATCGGTAGTAGCTGTATTAATATAGTAATAGCATTAGCAGCAGTATTATATTGTTAGTAGTAGTAGTATTTGTTAGGGTAGCAGAACTAGTAGTAGTAGTGGTAGTGGTGGTGGTAGCAGAAGAAGTATCTGTAGAAGCAGTATTGGCAGCAGTATTATAATGTAAGTAGTAGCATTAGTTTTTGTAAAAGCAGCAGTACTAGTCACAGTAGTAGTAGTAGTAGTAGTAGTAGTAGTAGTAGTAGTAGAAGTAGAAGTATCAGCAGTAGTATTTGCAGTAGCATCAGTAGTAGTAGTAGTATTTGTTAGGGTAGCAGAACTAGTAGTAGTAGTGGTAGTGGTGGTGGTAGCAGAAGAAGTATCTGTAGAAGCAGTATTGGCAGCAGTATTATAATGTAAGTAGTAGCATTAGTTTTTGTAAAAGCAGCAGTACTAGTCACAGTAGTAGTAGTAGTAGTAGTAGTAGTAGTAGTAGTAGAAGTAGAAGTATCAGCAGTAGTATTTGCAGTAGCATCAGTAGTGGTAGCTTTAATACAGTAATAATATTAGCAGCAGTATTATAATCTATGTAGTAGTAGCAGTTGTAATTGTAAATGTAGCAGAACTAATAACAGTAGTAGCAGTAGTAGTAAGAGTCGAAGAAATAACAGTAGTAGTAATAATAGCAGTAGTAGTAGTAGTAGTAGTAGTAGTAGTAGTAGTAGTAGTAGAAGTAGTGGTAACATCAGTAGTAGTAGCATTAATACAGTATTAATATTAGCAGCAGTATTATAATTTAATTAGTTGTAGCAATAGTAATTGTAAATGTAGCAGATCTTGAAATAGTAGTAGCAGTAGTAGTATGAGTAGTAGCAATAGCAGTAGTAGTAATGAAAGCAGTAGTATTAGCAGTAAAAGTAGTTGTAGTAGTAGCATTAGGAGCATTAATTTAGTATAGTATAGGAGCAGTAGTAGTAGCATTAATAAAAGCATCAGTACTAGTCACAGTAGTGGTGGTAGTAGTAGTATTAGTAGTAGTAGCATTAGTAGGAGCATTAATTTAGTATAGTATAGTTGAAGTAGTAGTAGTAGTAGTAGTAGTAGTAGTAGAATCAGCAGTTGTATCATTAATACAGTATTAATATTAGCAGCAGTATTATAATGTAAGTAGTGGTAGCAGTAGTAATTGTAAATGTAGCAGAACTAGTAGTAGTAGCAGTAGCAGTAGTAAAACCAGTAGTATTAGCAGTAACAGTAGTAGTAGTAGTAGTAGTAGTAGTAGTAGTAATAGTAGTAGCATTAATTTAGTTTAGTTCAATATCAGTGGTACTAGCATCAGTAGTAGTAGTAGTAGTAGTAGTAGTAGTAGTAGTAGTATTAGTAGCATTCATACAGTATTTGTAGCTTGAAATAGTAGTAGCAGTAGTAGTATGAGTAGTAGCAATAGCAGTAGTAGTAATGAAAGCAGTAGTATTAGCAGTAAAAGTAGTTGTAGTAGTAGCATTATTAGGAGCATTAATTTAGTATAGTATAGGAGCAGTTGTAGTAGCATTAATAAAAGAATCAGTACTAGTCACAGTAGTGGTGGTAGTAGTAGTATTAGTAGTAGTAGCATTAGTAGGAGCATTAATTTAGTATAGTATAGTTGAAGTAGTAGTAGTAGTAGTAGTAGTAGTAGTAGTAGTAGTAGAATCAGCAGTTGTATCATTAATACAGTATTAATATTAGCAGCAGTATTATAATGTAAGTAGTGGTAGCAGTAGTAATTGTAAATGTAGCAGAACTAGTAGTAGTAGCAATAGCAGTAGTAAAACCAGTAGTATTAGCAGTAACAGTAGTAGTAGTAGTAGTAGTAGTAGTAGTAGTAGTAGTAGTAGTAGTAGTAGTAGCATTAATTTAGTTTAGTACAATATCAGTGGTACTAGCATCAGTAGTAGTAGTAGTAGTAGTAGTAGTAGTAGTAGTAGTAGTAGTAGTATTAGTAGCATTCATACAGTATTTTTATTAGTAGCAGTATTATAATGTAATTAGTAGCAGTAGTAATTGTAAATGTAGCATTAGTTGTAGTAGTAGTAGCAGCTTCAGTAGTAGTAGTAACATTAGTAGTAGTAGTAGTAGTAGTAGTAGTAGTAGTAGAAGTAGTAGTAGTAACATCAGTAGTAGTAGCATTAATACAGTATTATTATTAGCAGCAGTATTATAATTTAAGTAGTAGTAGCAATAGTAATTTTAAATGTAGCAGAACTTGTAATAGTAGTAGCAGTAGTAGTTTGAGTAGTAGCAATAGCAGTAGTAATAATGAAAGCAGTAGTAATAGCAGTAAAAGTAGTTGTAGTAGTAGCATTATTAGGAGCATTAATTTAGTGTAGTATAGCAGCAGTAGTAGCATTAATAAAAGCAGCAGTACTGGTCACAGTAGTGGTGGTAGTAGTAGTATTAGTAGTAGTAGCATTAGTAGGATCATTAGTAGGAGCATTAGTTTAGTATAGTATAGTAGCAGTAGTAGTAGTAGTACTAGCATCAGTAGTAGTAGTAGTAGTAGTAGTAGTAGTAGTAGTAGTAGTAGTAGTATTAGTAGCAGTATCATACAGTATTAGTATTAGTAGCAGTATTATAATGTAAGTAGTAGCAGTAGTAATTGTAAATGTAGCAGTAGTAGTAGTAGTAGTAGTAGTAGTAGTAGTAGCAGCATCAGTAGTAGTAACATTAATATAGTATTAGTATTAGCAGCAGTATTATAATATAAAAAGTAGTAGCAGCATTAGTAGTAGTAGTAGTAGTAGCAGCATCAGTAGAAGTAACATTAATATAGTATTAGTATTAGCAGCAGTATTATAATATAAAAAGTAGTAGCAGCAGTAATTGTAAGGGTAGTAGTAGTAGCAGTAGTAGTAGTAAAACCAGTAGATTTAGCAGTAACAGTAGTATTAGTATTAGTAGTAGTAGTAATAGTAGTAGCATTAATTTAGTTTAGTACAATATCAGTAGTAGTAGCATCAGTAGTAGTAGTAGTAGTAGTAGTAGTAGTAGTAGTAGTAGTAGTAGTAGTAGTAGTAGTATTAGTAGCATTCATACAGTATTAGTATTAGTAGCAGTATTATAATGTAAGTAGTAGCAGTAGTAATTGTAAATGTAGCAGTAGTAGTAGTAGTAGTAGTAGTAGTAGTAGTAGTAGTAGTAGTAGTAGTAGCATCAGTAGTAGTAACATTAATATAGTATTAGCAGCAGTATTATAATATAAAAAGTAGCAGCAGCAGTAATTGTAAGGGTAGTAGTAGTAGCAGTAGTAGAATAAATAGTAGTATTAGCAGTAGTATTAGTAGAATTAGTAGCAATAATAGCAGCATCATCAGCAGTAGTAGTTGAAGTAGTAGTAGTAGTAGTAATAATTATAGCAGTAGTAGAAATAATAGTATTGGCTGAAGCTGTCTTTATAGTATTAGTGCTGGTGGTAGAAGCAATTAAAATTGTAATAATTTTAGCAGAAGTATTATAATGTAAATAGTAGTAACAGTAGTAATTGTAACAGTAGTAGTAGCAGTAGTAGTAGCATCAGTAGTAGCAGCATTAATATAGTATTACTAGTAGTAGTAGCAGCAGTCATACAGTATTCGTTTTAGCAGCAGTATTATAATGTAAGTAGTAGCAGTAGTAATTGTAAATGTAGCATAAGTAGTAGTAGTAGTAGTAGTAGTAGCAGATATAATAATAGCAGTAGTAGTAGTAGTAGTAGTAGTAGTAGTAGTAGTAGTAACATCAGTAGTAGTAACATTGATATAGTATTAGTATTAGCAGCTGTATTATAATATAAAAAGTAGTAGCTGCAGTAATTGTAAGGGTAGTAGTAGCAGTAGTTGAATTAATAGTAGTATTAGCAGTAGTATTAGTAGAATTAGTAGCAATAATAGCAGCATCATCAGCAGTAGTAGTTGAAGTAGTAGTAGTAGTAGTAGTAGTAGTAATAATTATAGCAGTAGTAGAAATTAATAGTAGTGGCTGAAGCTGTCTTTATAGTATTAGTGCTGGTGGTAGTAGCAATTAAAATTTTATTAATTTTAGCAGAAGTATTATAATGTAAATTGTAGTAATAGTAGTAATTGTAACAGTAGTATTAGCTGTAGAAGCAGTAGTAGTAGTAATAGTAGTAGCAGCATTAATATAGTATTAGTATTAGCAGCAGTATAATATTGTAAGTAGTAGTAGTATTAGTATTTGTAAGGGTAGCAGAACTAGTAGTAGTAGGAAGAGTAGTAGTTGTAATAGTAGTAGCAGTAGTAGTAGTAGTAGTGGTGGTAGCAGTAGTAGTAGTGGTGGTAGTAGAAAGTAGCAGTAGAAGTATCTGTAGTAGTAGTAACAGTAGTAGAAGCAGTATTGGCAGCAGTATTATAATGTAAGTAGTAGTAGCAGTAGAAATTGTAAGAGTAGTAATAGTAGTAGCAATAGTAGTAGTATTAGAAACAGAAGCAATAGTAGTAGTAATAGTCATAGCAGTAGTAGTAGCAGTAGTAGTAGCAGTAGCAGCAGCAGTAGTGTTAGTAGTAGTAATAGTAGTATCAATAGTAGAAGTAGTAGCATCAGCAGTAGCAGTGGTATTACTAGTAGTATAAATAGTAATAGCAATAATAGCAGTAGTAGTAGTAGTAGTAGTAGTAGTAGTAGTAGTAGTAGTAGTAGTAATAGTAGTAGTAGTAGTAGTAGTAGTAGTAGTAGTAGTAGTAACAGTAGTAGTGGTGTTTGTAGTAGCAACAGCAGTAGTAGTAATAATAGTAGTAGTAATAGTAGTAGTAAAAGTAGCAGTAGTAGTATTGGTAACATTAACTGTAGTAGTAGTAGTAGTAGTAATTATGGCAGTAGTAGAAATAGTTTTAGTTGTTGAAGCTGTATTCATAGTAGTGGTGGCGGTATTAGCAAATATATAGTATTAGTAATAGCAGCAGTATTATAATGCTAGTAGTAGTAGCAGTAGTAATGGTAACAGTAGCAGTAATATAAGAACTAAAAGGAAATTTTTAGTTAAAGCTCTGCACTTTGCTTTGATAGACCCAGATGCTAAACAAGTTGTTAGTTGCCCTTGGTGTTTGGAACAGATAAAGCCCCAGGCCCAGATGGCTATAGTAAAAACTTTGTAAAAGTGTTTAAAGATATTGTGGCTCCTGCCTTAGTTCAGGTGTGTAATGAGGCCTTGGATAAGGGTTTCTTCCCACTGGAGATGTTGAAAGCACAAATTTTGGTGTTACCCTAGGTAACTACTTACTGTCTGATGGCATTAATTAACACAGATATTAAAATTCATGCAAATCTAAAGAGTTATCATTGGTTCTTAAACTTCAATAGACCTCCATATACACATCTGCTGTCAATGTCAGGTAGGTGTGCAAACCTTCACAAAATAGAATAAAATGTTTTATTGGCTGAGCTCTTGCATATGTAAATTTGTACATAAACTCCCAAAGTCTGTACTGTATGTTATAATAAAGTCACAATTGTTAATTTGTACAATGTTAAAGTAAAAACTGAAACATAAAATAATAATTTTGGTACATACAGGGAAAAAAGATAATTGTCAAATGACAGTTTCCGGCTGAATGGAGTGAGCGCATTACTCCCGGAGCTCTGCCGCTATCTCCGAACATAAAAGCTTTTTAAAAGGCTGTTATTACAGCCTCCAATGGGTTTCTTCTTTACCCCCGTACTCACCAGCATTCTCCCAATCTTTATGGAAAGATTCTTCTCTATGGTGAACGCAGCTACACAGCTCCAGCCCCGACTGCCCCATCAGGAGAAGCCCAGGGCTGAAAGAAATATGGCGCCGTACATGGACAGTGAAGCAGTTACTCCTGCACACACAAAAAAGCCATGGCTGGGGCTGCAGACAACCCACAGATATGCAGCCATTGATCAGTCTCTCCAGTCTCCTATAATGAAGTGGTAGATGCAAGTAAGTCTACCATGGCCCCTCTTCTAACACAAGATGTTAGTGACATCACCAGTCAACTACAGCAATTGTCTCATAGAGTGACAGACACAGTACACAGAATAGGCTCCCTTTCCCATCACATGGTAGATGTACAAGGCTCCATAATAAAAATGGAAAAGGAGAACTTACAGTGGAAAAATAAGCTTGATGACCTAGAAAATAGGTCTATAAGAAAATGTATAAGACTGGTAGGCTTACCCAAATCAGTTAATGGTCAGGCTCTGGCTCAATTTGTCAAAACCACCCTGCCTTCTCTATTAGTCATTGCCGATGAATGCAAAGATCTGATCATAGAACAGGTTCTTAGAGTGGGCCCCACTCCCCAGAACCACAGACGCCAGACCTAGAGTCATTTTTTTAAAGGCTTAAATTACATCCATAAGGTAGCATTCTGGAGTGCTTCACGAAAGAAATGAAACATCACCTGGGAAGGTTTTAAATTACATATTTTCCAATATTTTTTCAGTGGAGCTCACATGTGCTCGTAAAGCTTTCTCGCCTATCTGCTCATATCTGATAAAAGATCACAAGAAAATTGCATTGATCTATCCTGCTAAGCTTCGCCTCTTCGAAGATGATTCCTTCAAAGATTTCACATGCCCTGAAGATGCTCAAGCATACCTTATAAAGCCAGCACAAGAAAAGTCTATAGATATCACTGACCAGGTTTATGCTTCTCAAACATGAGTTCAAATATCGACTCTTCAGTAATCAGTTTCTAGTCATTTGCTAACTTACCTGCATATTGCTAGTAGATATTTGATGTCAATAATCTGATTGTATTAGATTCATATCCATAATGATATTTATATCACCTGTTTGATATTTCATAGGTGTTATAACTTTCAGCACAGTATTCTGCTTTGCTAGTTCCGAATATCCTTACCGGTTTATTACACTTCCTCCTTTATAAGTGGATCTGAAATTGTATCTTTGGTTTTTAATATAGAGTATGCACTTATTGATATTCACCCAGCCCCCTCCCTCTCCTGTCCCCTACACCATCAGGGCAATGCTTATAAGCTCCGTCCCAGGAAATTTTCTAATACTTATTACAATATATTATTTTTTGGTTCATCAGGAAGTTCTAAAGTTTAGGTATATATACCTACTCTGATACAGGGATGTTATTGTTTTTGCACATTTTATTGTTGTTTCCCCTGTCTAGTCTTGCTTGTCTCTTACCTCTTTGTTTCCTTCCTCCCCTCCTTTACGTACTTTTTACTTTTGAGCTCATATTCACTATACTTACAGTGAAGTATATGAAAATTTTTCAAAAGTATTAACCCACTCATGGTCCACAATGTCTCATTTGAACATATCCAAACTACATATGGATATAGTGTTTCTTCAGGAGACACACTTTACTACCTCTGAAACATGTAAGTTGCAAATGATGCAGTGGTCTCTTGTAGCTTCAGCGCCATATACTTCTAAAAAGAGAGGTGTCATTATATTGGCTAAAAGATCATTATAGTTACAAGTTTCTTCTGTTATTTCAGATCCTGAGGACAGATATGTGATTGCTGAGGTGTTGTTTAATATCAATTTCCTAGTGTTATGCAATATACATGCTCCAAATATTTACTCAAAATGATTTTTACAAAAAGTATTGGCTAAACTTATTGCAAATAGTCACTCAAGATTAATAGTGGGAGGAGATTTGAATCTGATTTCATCTAAATATCTTGACAGATCATCATCTTCTTTGCGATCGTCACCACTCCCTAACTTTGGGGTACCCATTTTTTCTTCTAGGCTTCAATTAATAGATGTCTGGAGAGCTTTAAATCCCACACAAAAAGAATATACATGTGACTCTAGTGCCAACAATATGTTCTCCAGAATAGACTATTTTTTAATTTCTAAATCTGTTTTCCCTGAGATTATAGAATCCCATATTGAACCTATTGTCATATCAGATCATGCATTGATTGGGGTTAGAGTTCACTTCCACACTGACAAAGTTCCATATAGATTATAGCAGTTTCCATCCCATCTTATTCATTCCATATATTTCAGAAATTGACTTGAAGCAGTCTGGGAGGATTTTCACACATATAATCAAGAATACGCTGAGTCCGATCCCCGTATGTTCTGGCAAGCTGCTAAGTCGGTACTAAGAAGTGCTATACTCTCTTATGTAGCTGATTTAAATAAAAAATATTCCTCGTCTTATATTTCTCTCCAAACCGCTCTCACTAACACTTATCGTGATTATCAAATTAACCCTTCCCCCATATGAAATAACTCTATCAAATTGAAAAGACTCATTTTGAGGAATTCCTGCATGATATGGGAGATAAATATCTATTTGCTACTAACTATAACTTCCATAAATTTGGAAACAAGTCAGGATGGATACTCACTAATTTATTGGATGGCTCCCTCCCCTCTATGTCTGTACATCCACTTAAAACATCTTCTGGATTGCTTACGTCTTCTGACATTCAATTCTCGGATATCATGAGGGAAATCTATACATCATCATACGCTTCTCACAACCACCCTCAGGCACATGCTGACCCACTTATTACAATACATAATACTACTTGGTCCATGCTTAATTATCCACAAATTACTGTTGATCAAGCTGAAACTTTAATGGCTCCAATATCCCTGGAGGAAGTTCAAAAAGCAATTCAGAATCTGAAACCTGCAAAAGTGCCGGGCCCTGATGGCTTCGGAAATGACTTTTATAAATAACTTTCCCCTAAAATTGAAACCTTAGTATTAGTCTTTAATCAATTTGTTTCTGATAAAGCTCTTCCCTTTATTTTAATCACACCATTATAAAGGTGATCCTAAAACCAGGTAGAGACCTTTCCTCCACGGCATCCTACAGGCCAATATCCCTTTTGAACTCTGATTACAAATTACTAACAAATATAATAGCTGAAAGGGTCAAATTGATCCTGCTGTTTATTATGCATCAAGATCAAACAGGCTTCATATGGGGTCAACATTCCGTTCTGAATGTTCATAGAGTTTTATCGGTCATTCAGCACCTGCAATCCAGCAAAGACATTGACTCTAGATGCTGAAAAGACCTTTGACCTCATCACGTGGCCTCACTTATTTCACATGTTGGATCAATTTGGTTTTCCTTAAACCTTTAGAAACGTAATCACATTACTTTACACCAATTCACAATCACAAATCTCTAGTAGTGGTATTTTATCATCGCCGTTCCCCATTCAAAAAGGCACCAGACAGGGATGTCCACTTTCTCCTCTCTTATTCGCCATCGCCATAGAACCATTAGCAAATGCCCTTAGGTCTTCTGCTATATTCTCCGGTATTTCCATTAGAGAGGTGACCCTCAAAGTCACCCTATTTGCAGACTACATGTTACTGTCTGTCTCAAATCCGACCCAATCTCTTCCAGAAATAATGGTGCTTATTACTTCATTTGGTTCATTTTTAGGCTACAAAATTAACTTTGACAAGTCTGAAATTCTCCCTATATCAGGTTCGTTGTCCTCCCTTGAAGACTTAACCTCAATAAACACTTTCAAACTAAATACATCTTTGATAAAATATCTAGGCGTACAAATTCCATCAGTCTTAGTAGACTTGTATAAATTTTGCACCAGTTATTCTAAAAATATCTATGTTACTAGACAATTGGAAGAAGTTACCATTATCCCTATTGGGTCGTATTGCTGTTATTAAAATGGTGATCTTTCCAAAAATATTTTATCTTATTCAGATGCTCCCTATCAGTTTAACTAAGATAGATCTACATCATATAAATAGTGTGATGTCTAGATTTATTTGGCAGGGAAAAAGACCAAGAATTGCCATAACAAAATTAACTCTATCTCGACAGAAAGGAGGAGAGGGTTATCCGGTCCTACAGGCTTATTCACTTTCAGTTTTTTTCAGGTATATTATTGACTGGCTCCTTGAAAAAAGTGTATATACGGATTTAAAATTAGATATTGCACTATTCCACCCATATTCCCCAGCGGCATTGATACACCCAAAGAGACAATATATACCCACTAATTTCCTCTCACATATTTTTTTTACTGACACTTATTCCGCCTGGAAAGTTATTAATAAAAAACTTCATAGGAAACATATTACATCACCCTATATCGCTCTTTGGGGAAACCCATCATTCCCTCCCACTCTGTCTAACTCTACTTTCACAGTTTGGCGTGAGAAAGGTTTAAGCACTACATCCAAAGTCTTTGACCCAGGGGGGTTCTCTACTTAGATTTAATGAGCTTCAATGGATTTTCAGTCTACTGCACTCAAATTTTTACATGTATTTGCAGGCAAGACACTTCATCTCTTCCATTCCCCGGCCATGGTATGAACCACTTTAAGAGATCGTATTGATTCACTGTTAATCACATCTCTCACTATTACATACAAAACCAAACATTTATATACTTCTCTTATAGATTTCTCTTTTGTCTCTTTGAGAGATAAAACATTGTTACTTTGGAGGTCAGTCTGTTCCTCCCTAGACACTAATGTAGATCTGTTTAGGCATTATGACATTACCCTTAAAATGCTTAAAATACTACATTCCTCATATCTACAAGAGGTTCATATCCGTACAATCTTTAGAGCCTTCATTACCCCTTTGCAAAGACATCACTTTTATACTTCCAAAACTGCTGAATGCCTGAAGTGTCATGTTATATCAGCAGGTTTTATGCACTGCATGTGGGAATGCAGAAAGATTAAACAGTTCTTGCACAAATTACATAACTATTTGTCTTCAATCTGCTCTTCCTCAGTAAACCCAGACCCTAAAGCATGCTTGTGGTCTAACTTTTCAAGCAGGACATTAGATCCTAAAAGGAAACAATTAATCCCATTTCTCACTATAGTGGTGACATTTGAGAGGAGATATTATGTTACTGGACAAAAGTCTCTTCTCCATCCCTCTCTGAGTTAAGTTAAAACTTCTCCAACTGTTATATTTTGATAGAAGAGACACTCTCCTGGATATTAACAGAGGAATAAGAACATTTTATTCCAAATGGTGTTTTTTCATTGAATCCTTAGATACTGATTCCCAGAACCATATTGTCAAAATCTTTGAATCCACAGACTGGTTCTTATATAGACAACTATTGGACAATTCACATACTGCTCCCTACTGATCCTTTATTAAACTGCAATATGTCTTGTAAGTTTGATCTTATAAATTACTCTTATGCCTCATGGCTAGTTCTAAGTATTGAGCACATAAAAGTAGATTACTCTATTACGATCCATGCATTATAACTCTCCTTTCCTTATGTCTTCTTCCTTTATCATGTTCCCCCCCTCTCTTATTTTATAAATTCTGTGTTTCAGCATTTATAGTGATTATTCATGTTCAATAGGTGATTGAAACTAGATATTCACACATTTGGTATTCCAATTGTAATTAGTCATCTCTGGTTCACACCGCTTTTATATGACAGGCTTTGATTGACTTACAGACCTTTTTGCCCGAATTCTTAGGCATACGTATGTATTTCATTTTATGGAAGCAATGATGTCTGTATTCCTTTTGTACATTGAATAATTTTGTATCTTGTTTTGATGGTTTTAATATACATAACTGCTGTATAAGAAAATCTTAATAAAACAGATAAATCAAGCGCTGGGTACCTAGACTTCTTTTGTTGAAACAAAGGGATCATGTATTAGAGCAGTCACAAACCGTTATACTGGAATATTGGCTGCAGATAAAAATAATCCCAGTGGAGCACAAGAGAGTTATTTATGCTGTGTGTTTAGCAATGAGCTTCTGGCTTCGGTTAACACAAGGATCCTCAATTGCAGCGTTAATCATCCATGTTACAATCTCCAGCACTACATTAGTAGGATATAGTGATAAATTGTGAGCAATTATTATAATCTTCTATTTTACTAAGTAAAGTCCTGAGTGTTCCACACACTATCACAGATCCAATAACTTGTGTGAGGTACACAGCAGGGATCCATGGACACTTAGCCAGAGTGTTATCGCCAGGTGTCGGTGACCTTATGCTGTCAGACCATGGATGCAGGTTTACATCTGATTGGCACTTGATCAGCGGGTCCCCTAAAGTCTGGAAGCTGCTTTGTGCAGGGATTGTGTGTAAGAAATTGGGGAAGGCTCAGTATATTATAAAGAGTCAGCTTGTTACACAGTGTGTGATCAATCCATCTGCACAAATAAACTGATGATCTTTTAACCAGACTGCTTCATGCGTTTCAGTGCATCATGCACCTTCATAGTTAATTGCTTGGATGACAGCATGAGAGCACTCCAGTTTCTATCATCTGCCTGCCATCTTTATATTGCTGGTACCTGCTTTCTGGAGTAGACACCATACATTTATCCATGAGCAAGGAGAAATCAGTTACTGTAAGTGGAGAAATAAAAAAGAGGCTCACAGCAAATGACAATGGTTCCCCTTCAGAGCGACCCAGAATGTGACAACACTGGAATAGGGGGGAGAGCTGGGGGAATACAATGCAGGGACATGAACACGTCCAACCCAACAAGTAAAACCCCCCGCTTCTGTGATCTCACCATGCCAATTCTCTTGCTAGAGAACCACAAACTACCGCTGCATAGATCCTAGGTGGGCATGAACCAGAAGCAATCCCTACAACCCTTACCACAGGGGACCCATGTGTATCGAATATAAAGTACTAGATGCAGCACCTATTGTGTAAGTCACAATGAAATAATATCACATACCAGGTGCAGGGCGGATTATAAGGGCCTCCATGTAATAATATCACGTACCAGGTGCAGGGCAGATTGTAGGGGCCACCATATAATATCACGTACCAGGTGCAGGGCAGATTGTAGGTGCCAATGTGTAATAATATAATGGACCAGGTACAATGAGGGACTCACATTGTAATAATATATAGTGTACTAGGTGCAGGCACTGAGTGTAGTAGACACAGCATAAAAAATATAATATACTAGGTGCAGGCACTGAGTATAGGACACACAGTGCAGTAATATAATGTACCAGGTGCAGGCACAGTGTGTGGCAGTTAGCGAGTAATTATATATTGTACCATGTGTCGGCACTGAGTGTAGTAGACCCAGCATAATAATATAATTTACCAGGTGCAGCCACTGAGTATAGTAGACACAGTGCAATAATATAATGTACCAGGTGCAGGCACTGAGTGTAGTAGATACAGTGCAATAATGTACCAGGCACAGGCACTGAGTATAGGAGACACAGTGCACTAATATAATGTACCAAGTGCAGGCACTGATTATAGGAGACACAGTGCACTAATATAATGGCACAGGCACTGAGTATAGGAGACACAGTGCAATAATACAATGTACCAGGCACAGCATGTGGCCATTAGCGAGCAATTATACAATTAACCATGTACTGGCACTGAGTGTAGTAGACCTAGCATAATAATATATTAAACCAGGTTTAGGCACTGAGTATAGTAGACACAGGGCCTGATTCAGACCTACTCGCGAGCACTGAGCGCTCGCAAGTGGGTCGATGTTGGCCCAGTGCGCATGTGCATGACAGAGGCGGCTCCGTCATGCGCATGCTCGAGACCCGGATAGTGGCGGTGTCGGGCCAGGGGCATGGCTGCCTAGATGGAGGTGTTCCCATGGGAATGCCTACCATCTGGGGCCGGCCCCACTGACATCACAAGTGATGTCAGTGGGTGGACTTCTTGCTCTGTAAGAGCAAGAAGTCCATTGGGACTTGCGGCAATGAGACCCTACCACAAGGGTCTCATCATAAGTCCGATGGTAACGATGGTCTTGACCATCACGACCATCATCTTCGCCACTCACACTAGCTGCGGGTGGTCACCCACAGCTATGCAAGCGGCCAGGAGGCCATTCTAAAAATACAATAGGCGTGCACTGATTCAGAGTAAGCGCCCTGAAAGAGCATCTGGCTCTGAATCAAGCCCACAGTGCAATACTATAATGCAACAGGTGCATGCACAGCGTGTGGCAGTCACCGTGCAATAGTATAATGTAAAAGTCATAGGCACTGAGTGTAGTTTAAGATGGAATGGAAAGGACTATTCCCAGAGTGACAAAAAAGGGGGGGGGAGTTGATGCACCCCATTTTGCAGTGACCATGTCCCTTGTGACCATGTCCATTTTTTGGAGCATGCGCCTTTGGTGCATGCCCATTTCACAGTACCTCTATATAAATGATCCAGGTGCAGGTGCATATTGTAGGAGTTACCATGTAACATAAAGTATATGAAAGCGGCACTAAGTGTAGTAAACCCCCTCTTCCTTAGACTTTATAAACACGTCCAGCAACCCGCTGCCATTACAGGGACACCCAAAAGATGGTGCCTGGCTCCCCTCAGTCACAAACATCACAGCAGCTGCAATGGAGCAATGGGGAAAAACTGCCTGGCAGCAGACCTTACTGCCCCCTGCAATACCCTGGTCCCGGGCGACATGATAACATGTTATCACAAAACACCCACCCCCTGGTGCAATTCCAATGCTCCAGCAACCCACCATAATTAAAGGGCACCCACAAGATGGTCTTGGGTCTGTGTTAGTTGGACAGGGTTAAAACCATTGATGGGCATGTGGCTGGGACTGTAGGGAAAGGTGATTATTATGGCTGCAATGGGAGCCAACTCTGAACATCCACACTTGCTTGCAGCTAGGCCACACCACAGAGCCTGGTTTTTCTTGCAAGGAATAATTTATATGTTTCTCTGGTGTCCTATTTTATTTTTTAATCTAATACTCTCATTCCTACAGCTTACAGTTTTAACATTTTATTTGGACTGATAGATCTTTCCAGAAGAACTGCAGGTAGGGTCAAACCTAGTGCCCATAGCAGTGCCAACAATATTTCCCAAAAATGAATAGTTGATATTTTTTTAATGAGATCTATGTTTTTGAGCATAAAGTGTATTAAAGATGAGTTATGCATGAAATTCCCAATGAATGATTGTTGCTTTAAACATAGGGACATACTCATATGTACCCACAGCAGCTCCTACTCACAGGTTATTACATTTAGCCATTGATTATCTTGCACTGAGGTATCCTCCAATTTTATTCTCACCTAGATGAATATTTTCCAGTTATCCATATCTGGGTATTGTCTTCTACGATATGTGTACTGACTTATTATCCTTAGAGAATACCATTTTTATACAATTTCCTGTGTTTCCATGTTCATGGTATATTTTGTTTGTATGATATTTCAATGTACATAATTAAATACATTTGTTCCTCCCTTTTTCAAGCGTAAATCACTAGATCACATTTCTTTCATATCAACATTTAATCATGCATGAGGAACTTGTATATATTTTTATATCCATTACAAGCAATGAAGATTTGTAGAACAATCACATCTAAAAAAGAGACTATAAGTACATTTTCCTTGACATCTTTTTATTTATCTATCTATTTATAAATTTTAATATGTATTTAGATTTTTTTTATTTTACAGGATGCATTACTTTAGTTCAAGAATTTTATTTTAATATGACATTTTACTTTTTTTTATTCTGTCACCATGATGCAGGATATAATATAAGAAGTTGAGGTAACCTTTTGTGCTATCAGAATTATCCACCTGTACCCTCTCTGATTATGCTTATGTAGAAATTTTAGTGACTTTCTTTGGTTTTAGTTTGAAGCTGCATTTTGGTGTATCATTTTTGCACATCTTCAAACCTTGCAATTTCCAGTCCATCTATAAACCTCAGAAAAACCTTGTGGTGATGATTATTTATTACTTGGATCTGGGGGGGGTTTGCATGTCTAAAGGTGAAGACCTAACAATCAGAGGATCATCATCTCTCTACAGGTAATTTCCAAACAAATATGTTTTACAGGTCATGATGATAATGAGTAGATGAGAACAGGAATTTACTGTGATGCATAAATGGGAGTCAATAACTCTGTAGCTATATATTCATGTATATTACATATGAGATCCATCTGATTTAATTCATATTTGTATTATTTATTGTAAACACCTGTCAATTCATTTTGATAAATAAGAGAAAACTTAAAGACACAAATCTGCAGGATTTGAATCATGTTTAATAGCTGTGAGTAAAATAGAGAAGCAGTTTCTCTGCTGGACGATGCATTGCTGGTCTGCAGTCACAAATGATAAATGATGCAGCCTCCCATGGATTAAAGTGATAGATTATCCACCTGTATGTGTGAGAGACAGAGATTGTGCAGCATTAGTCCCTGTACAGCATAAATACATGTATTAATACATTCAATATAAATATGTTACACACATTATAACTCTCAGACTTAGGGTCGTATTCAATTAGCTGCGATAAGCCGTTTTCGGCTAAAAGTTCTCGCAGGTGACACTATTTTTCCAGGCGAAAACTTATCCCCGTATTCAATTCCAAAGACTTTTCACTGGTGCAGAAAATCAATGTATTCGAATAGATGAAAAAGAGATTTGCATATGAAACCCAGCGGAAAAAAGTGCAGAATTGGGGCTTCTGGTTCAAACTTGCTTGAAACATCCTGCACCCTTGGGACAGCTCCCTAAAGGTAAACTGTGTCAAATAAAGTAAAAAAAAAAAACATAAGAACACCCCAAAAAAGTACTTTCATTTTGGGGGTGAAAAAAACAAAGTTGGGGGACAATCTTAAAAACTAGCGAAATAGACCCCAGGGGGGCCCCAAGTATTCCCCAGATGGGACTACTTATTTTCTGCAAAAAAACCTGCTAAATGCTATTCTTCACCACTTTTGCAAAGACGCTAATTAGCAGCTAATGATTGCATTTAAGTACCCCAAATACCTTCAGCAGGTCTATTCAGTGGTATCTACTGTATAGTGATCCCAATGTCAGTGCATCTTTTGGGGGGTGTTAAGCTGATTTCCCCTAATTTGACAGGACTTTTCACCAGGTCTGAATTTGCTGGGTCCCGTTTTCACCGAAAATTGCCATTTTCAAAATGAATACCGGGAAAATCAGGGATGAGCACGATTCTTTTTCACATGCAAAACCAGAGTTGTTGGCGAAAAGTCCAGCATGCAGAAAGAATGGGACTTTTCGCGGCTAATTGAATATGTCCCTTAGTGGAAAAAAAAGTTAATGAATAAATAGAAGAGACAATTGTGTGTATATTCAGTGGAATCACAAGGGGGGTAAGGGCCGCACCAAGGTTTCACCCACCCATGAATGACGCCAAAGTGCTGAATTCCCCTCAGTCACAGGACCAGGTGCTGTACTGTAGCATTGCCTATAGCACTTACTCCTGACACAGTGAGGGAGCCGGCAATGCACACAGGCTGGTCCCTGATTCAGTCTGCTTCTCCGAACCCCCAGAATGACTAAAATGAGGGATCAGGCAGATAGGCCACACCCTTATGCAGTAGACCATGCCCCATACCCACGAGACCATGCCCTCTTTTCCCTGGCGCTCCTCTCATGGGACCCATGGGTGAGTGATGCCACTGTAACACTCATAAAGCACTGAAGCCCGAGGGAGTACATGAAAGTGAAGTAAATATATATTGGAAAATTTAATAACTATGTATAATTTACATTATTAATGACAATCTAGCAAAGAATAACCAGTAAATATAATTCATAGGAGTCATGATGTTTATATAACTAAAGATGTGTAATAAAGTTTGCACACAGATAAGATATTTTGTAATTATCGTTAACATAATAAATAATATTCATTTCACATAACATCGTAACTGTGGTTTTAAAATGTTATTATGATGGATTATCATTTATTATATCATTATGTGGGCAACATTTATATAGCCATAAAGTTATAAATAAGAAACAACACAATCACCTAATCACTGGGAAACTCATAAAATAATAAATGTTGCTAAATTGTAAAAGTATTATTCACTTGAATTTATATTAATCTATATTGCCGTATGTTATAATGAATAAATAATATTAATATAATGAAATACTCAATTTGCCCAATAGTATATTAATAAAATAGTATTATCCCATTAGAGAATTATTAATGTCATTTACCTTATTCCATATGTAATGTTTGTCCTCATTATAAGAGTATTGTGGTTCCTCAGCATTTGATTCACATAATTTTAACCGACCCACAGATGTATTAACCATTATTAAGCTTTTAGTTGTTCCCTGAGGTCTAACAATGACCATCAGAACCAATGATTAGTAAATACACTGGCAGAGCAATGGGTATTACTGGATGGCAAGGGGGTATTGATATGTAGGGTAAGGTCAGAGAGGGCATGTCTGGGGTGTACAGCAGATGGAATGGCATATGATGCTGAGTTGGGCTATGCAGAGGTCCATCTGATCTCTTACGCCTAGTACAGGGCTGGTGACAGTGTACGCTGATAATAATGACTGTCAGGCAGATAGAGGCAGCACAGTAACATAGATCAGAAGAACATGACAAATATTTGCATTTAGTTCCAGGCACACAGTGTATGCAAAATTACATCCAAATTCAAATGACCCCTGTATCATCACATGCACAAACATCCTGTAATCTGTCTATGATCCATTATAGTGATTCCAATGACTATATCCTTTTATATTACCAGTCCTGGAGTGTGGGGAGATTTCCCTTTGTTACAAAGGACAAGGAGGTCAGCAAAAGAGACTAAGGTGGGTCTGAGTGTTCTGATTTATAACCTAAGTTCTGGATGGGACCAAGTGCACAGTAATTCATCATCAAGTCATTGGTATGTGACCTCCCTGCAGGTCTGTGTAGAGCATTGTGTTCTACTGTGTCCTACTGTGGTTATACACCAATAATATATTTTTGTATAAAACCTTTCACAGACCCTGTATGGGGGAAGGGAGTCTGTGAGTAGGGAAAAAAAGATTGCCAGGCTTTTGTGTACTGCTAGGGCCAAATATTTATGTGTAAGTGTAATGTTGTGATTACTATATATGGCTGTCAGCCATCTGCGTATTGTAGGTAAATTGAAATCAATTGAATGATGACAGAGAAATATGTAAATTGGAGGCTATTTTACTATGTACCTGGCATAGTCACATGGGATGTTACTGCTTCCAGATGGGCTGTCTCAGTCATTGCTACATCCCACACAACTGTGATCTCCTAAAATATTCCAAAGCTTGTGGAGGCTACATTATAAGGATGTCAGTTCAATGATGTAGAGTTAGAACTTGTCAGTGGCCTACCTCCCACACTTAGCAGGACATAGATTGCTGGCCCTCCTAAACAGAATCCTTAACAAAACTCAAATGGGCTCAGCCTCAGACCAGAGATGACATAACACCTCTCTCAGGTGTTACCACTAACCTCCAGCACTGAGGGAATCACCCAGCAGCCAGCCACTATAATAGCAAACTCATTGCACTTCTCCAGAGCCTGAGTATTAGTTGTGTTCTATTTAGGTTCTCCCACTCCAGAACTATGCTCTCCAGTATAAGTTTCTTCCAGTGTTATTTATACTCTGGTGTACATTTTCCTTGACAGCAGCCCATGTATACCAGCATTTCCATCTGTGGTGTTCCCAGTCAAAGTCTCCATACCAGATAAGTACAGTATGTTGTTGCTTTCATGGTGGGAACCAACTACTTTGGGCCATGACCTGGGTCCACATTGAGTAAAACTCATATACTCTTGCAGGGATTCCTGGTGAGGTCTGGTGGGGGTCTAATTCCACCTTTTTGCATTTATCATCTGTTTGTGTACTCTGATACACTCTGTCTGTTTTCAGATTGAGAGTTATTGCAATAAATTGTGTGTATCTCACTGCATGCTACACACCGTCCCTGCACTGCCAACACATCCGGTCTCTCACTACACATTACACACTGTTTTCTACATGCCAGCACAAACATGTAACTTGTGATATGTTACACACTGTCCAAACAGTGCAACCACTTCCATGTTCCTTATATGCACTGTACAAACAGTGGAGGTCTTAGACTCTGCACCAGGGTATTTTTTGCTCCAATTTGATCTGCTTGCTTTCATCATGTGTGTGTGTGTGTGTACTCTGATACACTTGCTCTCTGTTAGCAGCTCCAAAACTGCTGCAATATACTTTGTGTACTTCTTTGCACTTTGTACTATATACTGCTCCAACAGTGCCAGCATGTGCAGTGGCAAATGCAGGATCTCTAGAAGGGGGTTTCCAAATCCTTGAATTTAGATTGAGTTTGGCCAGTCCATGAAGAGGGCATGATTAGTTATTAACCAGCTTTAATAGGTGTCATACAAACCAGCAATCACAGTAATTAGCCATTTGATGCAGCAGTAGGGCCATCCTGCCTGAGCTGAATGTTTGTACTTTCGATGTGGGCACCATTCCTGAGCATTGTAGCATGTTTGGGGGAGCAAAACCTAGCACTGCCCTGGACATATATGTACATTTTGGGCTCTATAACAGTGCATCCCTAACAGTGCATGTTTTCCAGATCTCCAAGTTAGTGCACAGGTTTTTTATTACTGGCTGATACCTGTTAAAAGATCTACAGGTGGAAGAGCATGCAACACTAGTAAAATGCTATTATATTACTATTTCTACTGTAGTCATGGTGTGTGCTGGGGAGGGGGGTTTCCAGGCAGCTGGAAACCCCCCTGTGTTTGCCTATGACATTTGTGCCTCTTATTGTATGCATACATCTACCTTGCATGCTACATGCTTTCCAAATAGTGCAACCACTTCTGTATACCTAATTGCACACTACATACTGCTCAACCAGTACCAAACCCTACATGTACCTTGTTGCATGCTACATGCTGTACAAACAGTGCAAACACATCCATGTATCTTGTGGCACACTACCAAAATCCCACTATGTTATACACCTCAGGGTTACCACTTCTAGAAGTATCGCAACTATACCTATTTCTGAGTGTTCTCCTGTAGAAACAAAATCCCAAAGCTTCATATGACCGGAGTTTGAATTCCACCTTCATCTTATATATCTGATATTTTAATTTCTCTCTGGCTCCACTTTTTACAACCCCATTTGTTAAGTAAGGCCTCCACACACTGTGCGATAAAGCAACCGATCTAATGGATTTGAACGATATCACTGCTATATTGTTCCTTGTCTGGGTAAGATATCAGGCAGCGCATGCTCCCATGGGATAGTACGTCACTCTTCCATATCTTTCTGCATGTTCACTTGATCTGGGGGAGCGATGTATGATTCAATGCAGCACAATGCAGGTGGGGGAGCAGTGGCAAACGCAGGATTTCCAGAGGGGGGACTCCAAATGCTAAATTTTAGAGCGAGTGTGGCCAGTCAATGAAGAGGGTAGAATTAGCACTTATCCAGCTATAATATGTGTCATACATAGTGTATTGTGTGTCATAATTCCAGCATATACAGGACCAGCGATCACAGTAACATATTATATGTGTCATACATAGTGTATTGTGTGTCATAATTCCAGCATATACAGGATCATTGATCACAGTAACCCATTATGTGTCATACATAGTGTATTGTGTGTCATAATTCCAGCATATACAGGACCAGCGATCACAGTAACCTATTATATGTGTCATACATAGTGTATTGTGTGTCATAATTCCAGCATATACAGGACCAGCGATCACAGTAACCCATTATATGTGTCATACATAGTGTATTGTGTGTCATAATTCCAGCATATACAGGACCAGCGATCACAGTAACCATTATATGTGTCATACATAGTGTATTGTGTGTCATAATTCCAGCATATACAGGACCAGCGATCACAGTAACCCATTATATGTGTCATACATAGTGTATTGTGTGTCATAATTCCAGCATATACAGGACTATTGCTAATTATTTCATTTGTGATACTGAGAAGAACATGCAGCACTAGTAACAATCTATTATTTTACTATTTCTATTGTGGTCATGGTGTGGGCTGGGGAGGGGGGTTTCCAGGCAGACGGAAACCCCCCCTATATTTGCCTTTGGGGAATGGGGTGCCGGCATATCAGGCAGTCAGCCACCAAATCCCTCAGTATGTGTGGGGACCGCCTGATATGTTGGCTGTCGAATCAGCCAAGGCAAATAAGGTGCATATTGCACCATGTATAGGGCCCTTTAGACTGCTAAACATACTGATTAACACACCCACCCACAGTACCAGCTGACGCAGTGTGTAGTATTTGAAATCATATCTTTCAAAACCTGCAAACAGGCTTTGCCCTGCCATTGTGAAGGCTGCATTATAAGAAAGTAGAGATGAGCAGGTTCAGATCTCAGAGATCCGAACCCACTCGAATTTGAGGGATCCGGGGCAATCCGAGCGACGCTCAGATCTCCCTGCCTGCCCTGGCTCCCTCACCCGAGGCAAAACCTCATGACCCCGCTGTCGGGTCGCAAGGTTTTCTATTGAACAGCCTTAACAATGATTGTCGACCCCGCTCTGCCGACACTGCTGTCACAGTAAGTGCACTATTGGTGTATCCAACCCAAATTGTCTGATTTTAGCTGTTTTCGTGATTTTTTAAGAAAAAAATCCAGATCCATAACCAAAATACGAAAACAAAACATGGAGGTGAGGTTTTGGCAAAACCAATCCAGATCTAAAACCAGGGGGGATCCATATCCAAAACCAAAACACGAGGGTCGGAGCACATCTCTATAAGAAAGTAACTCAAAAGGAAGTAGAGTTTCAGTTTTAGTTTAAACTGAATTTGTACTGATTGTTGCCCCCCTTTATTATCTAAACAAATGCAACAAATCCTCATGCATTATAGCTCCGGCATGCTGCTACTTACTGTAATTCTCACAACATCTCTTTGTAATATCACACATTGCCGGTAAACATTAACTATTGTTACTCATTTTGCAGGATGGAACCTTTGTTATTAATATTTTCTTGCCCTGTACTACTATCTGCAATACGCTGACTACTTTCAATATCTCTCCATACTGCCCCATTATTAGCTAACCCAGAGGTTCTCAAACTCGGCCCTCAGGACCCCAGACAGTTCACGTTTTCCAGGTCACTTAGCAGATGGACAGGTGTATTCATTACTAACTGACACATTTTAAATGATCCACAGGTGGAGCTAATTATGTCACATGTGATACTGTGAGGAGACCTGGAAAATATGCACTGTTTGTGGTCCTGAGGACTGAGTTTGAGAACCTGTGATCTAACCCCTATTCTGCAATCCCTCCCCTGTCTACCTTAATTCCAAATCCCACTTACACAATATATTTGCCCTCTTCAACCTACTGTATTTATTTTCCTGTAATTCCCAACTGTATGTTACACTGCTCTGAATTGCTCATTATGCCCACTGTAACCCATGGTGTGGACTCTAGATGGCTCCATTACCTGGTACTTTCATGGGCAGGATGAACATTATGTGTAACTATTTATACATTGGGTATCCTGGTAGTTGCTTTTCATTTTACCATTGTATGTCTTATTTCCATGTATTGCTGTATTGCACATTTACTGTGATATAATTTGGTGCAATGTTTAGTAAGGTAAAAAAACCTTGTGCCCCCCCAAGCCAAATTTTGGATTGTCACAGGTATGTGCGCTCTCGATCATCTTATTATCCAATAAAAAAAAGGGGTTGCGGGGCCTTCAGAGTTGAAAACTCACTTATTCGAGGGTCTTAGGTGTTCTCGTCAGCTCCCGGTGGCCTTCTCTCCATTCTGTCACTGGGAAAAAGGCTACTGGGAGTCCCTTGGGCTCCTCATAAGCTCAGGGGGCAGCAGGGTGGTGCAAGGGCTGCTGGTAGACTTGTTCTGGTGGTGCGAGAAAAAAGACGCATACAAATGGGATACAGTGATTTCTATAGTCCCATTTTCAGTCCCCTAATTGGAAAGCAAAATCCCATGGCTGCAGGAAAAACTCTGTGCTGCGTGCTATTTTAAATATCCCACCAACAATTGGATTCCCCCCATTGTACACTATGGAATTAACCTAAAATGGCTGTCTTGTCTGGTACTTGAGTGGGATAGTCAACAAATGATTTGACCAGTTGTCATGTTTTTCAGGCATTGCTTATTCTTCACAGAGTAATCCTATGTAGTCCACCTAAATGGCTGCCTCACCTGCATCCTTCATTGGTAGGAAGACTAACCCTTGGTGTAGCAAAAAAGCAGATTTTGTGTCCGCATGGGTAACTGCACATGATTGCGTCAGCAGAATCCGTAACTTTCCCTTGTAAATGTATATGTACTGTTGTTTGTGTATAGGAAAAGTAATTTTTTTTCTTAAAGAAGAATGTACATGTGTCTATCTGTAGGAAGGTGTATTTGTATAATGTCATGCTAAAGTCTAATGTGAGGTGTCAAAACCCTTATTGTAGTTCTTTGAAGATGAGATGAATGGTAGAAGGGATTTATTTCCCATAGCATCATAAAACTTGGTCAACATGTATATCTCACATAAGATAAATGACCCTGGAAAGTACCAGCCATTTGATAAGGCTCTGTCAGGGTGATCACAGACTCCATTTGGAGTTAGCCAAACTCAAGCACCAGTCTGTGACCGGAGTCATTAAGTAGTCATTAAGAGCTTTGCGTATTGTTCTTGAACAGAGATCAAACCAGTATTGCTTATACCAGAGACACATTTTCTGCTAATGGTGTGTTTTTTTTCACCTAAGTCCAGGGGTATGTTTATTGACATAAGCCTTGGAGCTAAACTTCAGAAAGGGTTGAAAGGAAATTAAAATAACCCCTGTCCAAATGAGAGAGAGACCCCAAAGATCCAACTAGCTGGACAACCCTCTCTGAGTTGACAAGGGTTAAAATCACCTCAGGGAAGGGGGTCGGGGGTGCCTGGAGAAACATGCATAAAACTGTAGCTGACTTCTGGGTCAAAGTTCATTTTTGAGGGGCTATCGTCAAAGGTACAGATTGAATCGGAGTTCGTAATTAGGGGCTGCCCTGTCCTCCAAATCATATAAGACACTGGTGGTTTGTTTTTCCCTTTATTTTATTTCTGAAATTGTAAGTATCTTGTATGCAACCTTTTATTTAATATTATTATAATCTTGTAAGTGTTTGTAACTAAGCTTTGAAGGTATTCTTGAATTAAAACATTTAATTCTAGTTCTGGAACTGTGTTTTTATGACCCAAATGCCTCATGTTTGGCATGTTACCTATGTTTAAATATTGATGTTGTGTGTACAGATGAGAGCAGAAGCTTGCCTTATGCTTTAGCATTAAATTGGTTTTCTGCTGGTTGCAGATACTAGAGATAATAACCTCAAGTGATGAGTTAACTGGTCTAAGTCACGGGCGGCAATTCTCAGTTTGGCGTATCTGGAGAGATCAGCCAGGGGGCCGTTACAATTGGTTAGCAGTGGTGGGATAATAATAAGTGTTTTATTTTTAGAAAAACTTAAGTTAAGGAGGAAGTACTCTTAGAGAGGAACCCAAATTCAACAGTTACCAGAACTCATAGCTTATATTAGTAAAAAGTTCACAATGTGAAGGCACTTTCTGTTTCCCCTACCCTGTTATTTTATACTTTGGTGAACAATGGCCACAAAGTACAAAAAGCTCAAGAAGGAAGAGCTGGTAACATGGTGTGTGCAGAAAGGTCTGGTCTGGATGGATCATTCTAAGAAGAGATTGATCCAGGATCTAATGGACTATGATACAGAGCATCAGGATGTCAGTTTGTCAGTGCTGGAAAGGAGTGCATTGGTGGGGGCTACTGCATTAGCCTGGGATGTACCCGGTTTTACTTACTGTGGGAAGTGATAGCAGAAAGTTGGACCCCTATGTTTACTCTTTTCTTATCTATCTGTCCATGGAGATGGCCAGAGCTGGGTGCCTTGCAGAGAGACAGAGAGTTACATGGCAGATGGGAGTTCTGCAAAATACCAAGCTGAGGGAAAGAATGCATCAGCTGGAGCTACTGCAGAAGTCAGGGATGTACCCTGTTCTGGATTGTTACTTACTGTGGAAAGTAATAGAGTAACGTCGGACACAAATGTGGTCTCTATTAGCAAATGGGTGAGAGATATGGAGTTTATCTCAAAGCTGGATCGATATCTAGACTCTGCTTTTAAGTACATGAAAGAGCCCAACCCAGCTATGGTACTGCAGCTTGGGGAGAGGTTCCATACTAAGAAGGCTGCAGAATGTAAGGCAGCTATGGACCAGGAGGCTGCAGAGCATAAAGCGGTTCTGGACTGAGAAGACAAGGAGGCTGATCACAGGCTCCGTTTGGAGTTAGCCAAACTCAAGCACCAGTCTGCGACCAGAGTCATGAAAGCCGACAGACTCCATACAGAGCATTTCCCTGTGTGGGAATTTGATGGAGAAAGCCCAGCAAATGCTAGCTGTGGTTTGGGCAATCAGACAGCCCTGGACATTATAACAGACACTAGACAGAAATCTGACCCCTCTGTTAATTCCAGGGAGACTGCAGGATGTGTGGCAGCTAGGGAGGCTGCATATAGCCAATCCATTGAAGCACCAGTGGTTCAGCTTACGTGTTCTTTCCAAGACACCGAGGACTATTTTACCATGATGAGTATGGAGGAATTAGCTGATGAATGTCAGCTGCAAGGTCTCTCCTGCAGCAAAATGATTAGGCAGCTCAGGTGGGCACAGGATGAAGAATGCAATGCCTTCAGCCCGTATCACAGGGTGATTCTGTATCTGGATCATAAGATGAGTTCTGCAGAACTGCTGGACCACATGGAGTAATGTTTTCACCTTGCTTTGGAAGTTGCAAAAGATTGGGGAAAGCTCGATACCCCATTCTGGCAAGATCGGTGTAGCTGGGTGGATGCTGAAAGGAATTGCCTACAACAACTTCTTTCTCCAGCTGAAGAAGCAATGACTCAGCCTACAGGGGTGCCACCGTGCCCCACAAGGAAAAGGAAACCACACCAGAGTCAGCCACTATGGAATATGATACCGAGATATCACAGTGTGCTCTGCTGGGATAGGCTGTTAGTACGAGCAGCCTACGACCTCAGGCTGCACAAAGATGGTGACTGGAGGAACCCACCAGGAAGGAGAAGTGACCTGGAGGAGCTGTTCCATTGCCTTCTACTGGAACTGTGACTCCTGTTTCAGCACCAGTGAAGCAGGTGGGGGGAAAACCGGTTTGGGCCACGGGCCGCCAGTCTTGTGTATGTGATGATCCCAGGCACCTCAGTGCCAGTTGTTCAGTAAAGGAGAAGATGACACCCTCTCCTGCAGGGGCTTCACCAACAAAACCCATGCATGCTGTTTTGTATGCACAAGTGTCCCAGGAGGGTGTCAGCGAGAATCTGCAAGCCATGGTTATAGGAAAGCAGGTAACTGTGGGGCTATGCAACATGGGGACCGATTTTGACTTTAGTGCATCCCACATTATTGGACCCGGAGAACTTTATTCCTGGAAAGACAATGGCGATATGGGAGGTCGGGGAAATCCACTCTGAAGTAGCCATGGCCCAGGTATACATGGACTGGGAAGTGGGCAGTGATTTCCGAGAGGTGGGTGTGTTGCCCCATGTACCCACCAATGTGTTATTTGGGACTGACCTAGGTCGTTTGAGATCAATATATGAAAGTGATGTACCCAATGCAATGTTGTCAGTTTTTCCCACCAACCTCATTCCTTCCCAGGTGGCAAGTGAGCCTGATAAAATAGCAATGTCTACGAGTAAGAGTGGGGCAATGATACCATGTAATGATGAACATACTTGTGTTGATTTACAGGTGACCAAGGAAAATGCACTAGATCAGGTTAAGGTGGTTAATGCTGATACTGTGAGGAATGATATGTCTGCTGAGGATGGTGCATATTCTAATGGAATAGGTATATGTAGAGATGAGAAGTGGATAGGTTACCCCCACAACTATGTGGACTTATGCAAGGAACCCAATATAGGGTGGATTGATGAAGAAACCCCTAATGGTGATATGTTTAGGGAGAGTACTGTCACACATGCTACTGGGTTAGAAAGTAATACTGTTTTCCCCTAGTGCGAGAGTATCTGGACTTGGAAGTAGGGCGAGGCATTAGGGAGGAGAGGCATGTGCCTACTAATGTATTGCCAGGGACAGATCTGGGGAAATCATTGAATGTTCAAGATGAGTGTCCTTTTACCATGATGTGTGCTAATGCCACTTCTCCTCAGGTACCCGTGGATGCCCGTCCAGGCATAAGTAATGATACTAAGGAGAATGGTAATGGGTCTATGTTGATAAATGGCCTGTTGAAACCATTATGCTGTACTGTACTTTCCCCTGAGCTGGCAAATAATTCTGTGAATGTCTGTGGTATAGGTGACAATGTGTTTGCTGGTAAAAGTGTATCAGAGACAGGCAGTCAGAGTAGGAGCCTGGATGCAGGTGATGTGACACTGGGGGAGGTGTATAGGCCACTGAGGTCACACAGCCTCCAAGGATTTTTGATGGAGACCTGTGTGACTTTGCATATTCCCCCCTGACGCCACTCTTGCCATCAACTCACTCACACACACAAAATCAAATCTCTGCCCACCTCTTAAGCCCTCTGTGAAAAGCTTAGCTATTCAGGTGGAACAGGGATGTGTCTGCAGCACAGGGACAGGATAGGATTGGGTGTGAAACAGAGGTTGCTGTATGTTCCACTGTATGGGAAGAGACAGGACCTTCATTCACCATTGAGGCAGGCATCCCTAGAAGCATGAACAGGGATTTGTTAGCAACCACAGGTATACCAAAATTTGTGGCTGCAGACTCCCTAAAGCGGAGCTCATTAGACTGGTTACCATGGGTAATGAGGAGCCTGATATTGTAACTCATGTGCTAGACTATACTCATAATAGTATGGAGATTGCCAGTCAAAACATAGGGACAGAGTAGTCTGATCTCCAAGACTTGATGTCTAAATCTTTAGTGAACTAGTTATGTTCCCCATATGTTTCTTATGGGTTATATAGGATTTCTTGAGTATCAGAAACAGCAGGCTGGCAAATGCTGCCTTATGCTGAGATGGTTCCTGAGGGCGGACACTTGTCCAGCCCCCTGGAGCTGCTAGACAAGGACATGCAGGTAATGATAGATGGTAATACCTTGGCTGACATTGCTAAGAAGGGTCTGTCAGAGTCTCAGTCTATACTCCTGGAAACCCCATCCCCTGAGCTTGCAACCAAAGAGGACGATAACCACATTTGTAAAAATATGGTGTCTGGGTGTGCTGTCTATCCTGATATAGGCCCCAAGAAATGAGACATGGATGTTGTTTGCTCTCAGGTGCTATATGTGGAAATGGTAAACCCCATTCTGGTGGAGACAGGACAGAGGGATAAAGGCACCAGGTTATGGGTGGTCAACAGGAGTCTGAGTAAGCCCACAGTGGATAATGCCCACACCCTGCCCAGGATGGAGGAACTGTTAGCTCAGCCAATCCAGACAGAGTAATGACAGCTACCATTGTACAGCATGGGAGACTGTGGCATGAGGTGCCAACTGTTCACCTGCTGATTTTAAAAAGGGGAAGTGTAGGCAAAAAGCAGATTTTGCATTCACATGGGCATAACTGCACATGATTGTATCAGCAGAATCCATAACTTTCCCTTGTAAATGTATATGTACTGTTGTTTGTGTATAGGAAAAGTCAATTTTTTTCTTAAAAAAGTGGGGCCTGATACAGAATAATGTCAATGTACATGTGTCTATCTGTAGGAAGGTGTATCTATATAATGTCATGCTAAAGTATAATGTGAGGTGTCAAAACCCATAGTGTAGTTCTTTGAAACTGAGATGAATGGTAGAAGGGATTTCCTTCAGATAGCATCATAAAACTTGGTCAACATGTATATCTCACATAAGATAAATGACCCTGGAAAGTGCCAGCCATTTGACCAGACTCTGCCAGAAAAAGTCATTAAGAGCTTTGTGTATTGTTCCTAAACAGAGATCAAAATAGTATTGCTTATACCAAAGCAATAGGCTGCAGTGGGCGATAAAATACATCTGGTTGGTCCTACAATGCACCTTCCCCATTCATCAGATCATTGTGACTTATTTGGCAGGTAATGATGGAGGAAACAGGCAGCAGTGGGTGATATAATACATCAGCTCCTACAATGCACCTTTCCCCATCCTCATATCACTGTGACCGATGTGAGAGGTAATGATGGAGGAAAAAGGCTGCAGTGGGTGATATAATACATCTGCTCCTAAAATGCACCTTCCCCCTTCCTCATATCACTGTGTCCCATGTGGGAGATGATGCAGGAAATAGGCTGCAGTGGGTGGTATAATACATCTGGTCCTACAATGCACCTTCCCCCTTCCTCATATCACTGTGACCCATGTGGGAGGTAATGATGGAGGAAACAGGCTGCATTGGGTGATATAATACATCTGGTCCAACAATGCACCTTCCCACATCCTCACATCACTGTGACCCATGTGGGATTTAATGATGGAGGAAATAGGCTGCAGTGGGTGATATAATTAATCTAGTCCTACAATGCACCTTCCCCCTTCCTCATATCACTGTGACCCATGTGGGAGGTAATGATGGAGGAAATAGGCTGCAGTGGGTGATATTATACATCTGCTCCTACAATGCACCTTCCCCCATCCTCACATCACTGTGACCCATGTGGGATGTAATGATGGAGGAAATAGGCTGCAGTGTGTGATGAATAATCTGGTCCTACAATGCACCTTCCCCCATCCTCACATCACTGTGACCCATGTGGGAGGTAATTATGGAGGAAATAGGCTGCAGTGGGTGATATAATACATCTGGTCCTATAATGCACCTTCCCCCTTCCTCATATCACTGTGACCATGTGGGATTTAATGATGGAGGAATTACGCTGCAGTGGGTGATATAATTAATCTCGTCCTACAATGCACCTTCCCCCATCCTCACATCACTGTGACCCATGTGGGAGGTAATGATGGAGGAAATAGGATGCAGTGAGTGATATAATACATCTGGTCCTACAATGCACCTTCCCCCCATCCTCACATCACTATGACCCATGTGGGAGGTAATGATGGAGGAAATAGGCTACAGTGGGTGATATAATACATCTGGTCCTACAATGCACCTTCCCCCTTCCTCACATCACTGTGACCCATGCGGGAGGTAATGATGGAGGAAATAGGCTGCAGTCGGTGATATAATACATCTAGTCCTACAATGCACCTTTCCCCTTCCTCACATCACTGTGACCCATGCGGGAGGTAATGATGGAAGAAATAGGCTACAGTCGGTGATATAATACATCTGGTCCTACAATGCACCTTCCCCCTTCCTCACATCACTGTGACCCATGTTGGAGGTAATGATGGAGGAAACAGGCTGCAGTGGGTGATATAATACATCTGGTCCTACAATGCACCATCCCCCTTCCTCATATCAATGTGACCCATGTGGGAGGTAATGATGGAGGAAATAGGCTGCAGTGGGTGATATAATACATCTGGTCCTACAATGCACCTTCCCCCTTCCTCACATCACTGTGACCCATGTGGGAGGTAATTATGGAGGAAATAGGCTGCAGTGGGTGATATAATACATTTGATAATACAATGCACCTTCCCCCATCCTCACATCACTGTGACCCATGTGGGAGGTAATGATGGAGGAAATAGGCTGCAGTGGTTGATATAATTAATCTCGCCATACAATGCACCTTCCCCCATCCTCACATCACTGTGACCCATGTGGGAGGTAATGATGGTGGAAATAGGCTGCAGTGGGTGATTTAATACATCAGGTCCTACAATGCACCTTCCCCCTTCCTCATATCACTGTGTCCTATGTGGGAGGTAATGATGCAGGAAATAGGCTGCAGTGGGTGGTATAATAAATCTGGTCCTACAATGCACCTTCCCCCATTCTCACTGCACTATGACCCATGTGGGAGGTAATGATGGAGGAAATAGGCTGCAGTGGGTGATTTAATTAATCTCGTCCTACAATGCATCTTCCCCCATCCTCAGATCACTGTGACCCATGTGGGAGGTAATGATGGAGGAAATAGGCTGCAGTGGGTGATATAATACATCTGGTCCAACAATGCACCTTCCCCCATCCTCACATCACTGTGACCCATGTGGGAGGTAATAATGGAGGAAATAGGCTGCAGTGGTTGATATAATTAATCTCGTCCTACAATGCACCATCCCCCATCCTCACATCACTGTGACCCATGTGGGAGGTAATGATGGAGGAAATAGGCTGCAGTGGGTGATATAATACATCTGGTCCAACAATGCACCTTCCCCTTCCTCATATCACTGTGACCATGTGGGAGTTAATGATGGAGGATATTGGCTACAGTGGGTGATATAATACATCTGGTCCTACAATGCACCTTCCCCCATGCTCACATCACTGTGACCCATGTGGGAGGTTATGATAGAGGAAATAGGCTTCAGTGGGTGATATAATACATCTGGTCCGACAATGCACCTTCCCCCATCCTCACATCACTGTGACCCATGTGGGATTTAATGATGGAGGAAATAGGTTGCAGTGGGTGATATAATTAATCTCGTCCTACAATGCACCTTCCCCCTTCCTCATATCACTGTGACCCATGTGGGAGGTAATGATGGAGGAAATAGGCTGCAGTGGGTAATATAATACATCTGGTCCTACAATGAACCTTCCCCCTTCCTCATATCACTGTGACCATGTGAGATTTAATGATGGAGGAAATAGGCTGCAGTGGGTGATATAATTAATCTCGTCCTACAATGTACCTTCCCCAATCCTCACATCACTGTGCCCCATGTGGGAGGTAATGATGGAGGAAATAGGCTGCAGTGGGTGATATAATTAATCTCGTCCTACAATGCACCTTCCCCCATCCTCACATCACTGTGACCCATGTAGGAGATAGAGATGGAGGAAATAGGGTGCAGTGGGTGATATAATACATCTGGTCCTACAATGCACCTTCCCCCATCCTCACATCACTGTGACCCATGTGGGAGGTAATTATGGAGGAAATAGGGTGCAGTGGATGATATAATACAGCTGATATTACAATGCACCTTCCCCCATCCTCACTTCTCTGTGACCCATGTGGGAGGTTATGATGGAGGAAATAGGCTGCATTGGGTGATATAATACATCAGGTCCTACAATGCACCTTCCCCCTTCCTCATATCACTGTGACCCATGTGGGAGGTAATGATGGAGGAAACAGGCTGCAGTGGGTGATATAATACATCTGGTCCAACAATGCACCTTCCTCCTTCCTCATATCACTGTGACCATGTGGGAGTTAATGATGGAGGATATTGGCTGCAGTGGGTGATATAATACATCTGGTCCTACAATGCACCTTCCACCTTGCTCACTTCACTGTGACCCATGTGGGAGGTATTGATGGAGGAAATAGGCTGCAGTGGGTGATATAATACATCTGGTCCTACAATGCACCTTCCCCCATCCTCACATCACTGTGACCCATGTGGGATTTAATGATGGAGGAAATAGGCTGCAGTGGGTGATATAATTAATCTCGTCCTACAATGCACCTTCCCCCTTCCTCATATCACTGTGACCCATGTGGGAGGTAATGATGGAGGAAACAGGCTGCAGTGGGTGATATAATACATCTGGTCCAACAATGCACCTTCCCCCATCCTCACATCACTGTGACCCATGTGGGATTTAATGATGGAGGAAATAGGCTGCAGTGGGTGATATAATTAATCTAGTCCTACAATGCACCTTCCCCCTTCCTCATATCACTGTGACCCATGTGGGAGGTAATGATGGAGGAAATAGGCTGCAGTGGGTGATATAATACATCTGGTCCTACAATGAACCTTCCCCCTTCCTCATATCACTGTGACCATGTGAGATTTAATGATGAAGGAAATAGGCTGCAGTGGGTGATATAATTAATCTCGTCCTACAATGTACCTTCCCCAATCCTCACATCACTGTGCCCCATGTGGGAGGTAATGATGGAGGAAATAGGCTGCAGTGGGTGATATAATTAATCTCGTCCTACAATGCACCTTCCCCCATCCTCACATCACTGTGACCCATGTAGGAGATAGAGATGGAGGAAATAGGGTGCAGTGGGTGATATAATACATCTGGTCCTACAATGCACCTTCCCCCATCCTCACATCACTGTGACCCATGTGGGAGGTAATTATGGAGGAAATAGGGTGCAGTGGATGATATAATACAGCTGATATTACAATGCACCTTCCCCCATCCTCACTTCTCTGTGACCCATGTGGGAGGTAATGATGGAGGAAATAGGCTGCATTGGGTGATATAATACATCAGGTCCTACAATGCACCTTCCCCCTTCCTCATATCACTGTGACCCATGTGGGAGGTAATGATGGAGGAAACAGGCTGCAGTGGGTGATATAATACATCTGGTCCAACAATGCACCTTCCTCCTTCCTCATATCACTGTGACCATGTGGGAGTTAATGATGGAGGATATTGGCTGCAGTGGGTGATATAATACATCTGGTCCTACAATGCACCTTCCACCTTGCTCACTTCACTGTGACCCATGTGGGAGGTATTGATGGAGGAAATAGGCTGCAGTGGGTGATATAATACATCTGGTCCTACAATGCACCTTCCCCCATCCTCACATCACTGTGACCCATGTGGGATTTAATGATGGAGGAAATAGGCTGCAGTGGGTGATATAATTAATCTCGTCCTACAATGCACCTTCCCCCTTCCTCATATCACTGTGACCCATGTGGGAGGTAATGATGGAGGAAACAGGCTGCAGTGGGTGATATAATACATCTGGTCCAACAATGCACCTTCCCCCATCCTCACATCACTGTGACCCATGTGGGATTTAATGATGGAGGAAATAGGCTGCAGTGGGTGATATAATTAATCTAGTCCTACAATGCACCTTCCCCCTTCCTCATATCACTGTGACCCATGTGGGAGGTAATGATGGAGGAAATAGGCTGCAGTGGGTGATATTATACATCTGCTCCTACAATGCACCTTCCCACATCCTCACATCACTGTGACCCATGTGGGATGTAATGATGGAGGAAATAGGCTGCAGTGTGTGATGTTTCATCTGGTCCTACAATGCACCTTCCCCCATCCTCACATCACTGTGACCCATGTGGGAGGTAATTATGGAGGAAATAGGCTGCAGTGGGTGATATAATACATCTGGTCCTATAATACACCTTCCCCCTTCCTCATATCACTGTGACCATGTGGGATTTAATGATGGAGGAATTAGGCTGCAGTGGGTGATATAATTAATCTCGTCCTACAATGCACCTTCCCCCATCCTCACATCACTGTGACCCATGTGGGAGGTAATGATGGAGGAAATAGGATGCAGTGAGTGATATAATACATCTGGTCCTACAATGCACCTTCCACCCATCCTCACATCACTGTGACCCATGTGGGAGGTAATGATGGAGGAAATAGGCTGCAGTGGGTGATATAATACATCTGGTCCTACAATGCACCTTCCCCCTTCCTCACATCACTGTGTCCCATGTGGGAGGTAATGATGGAGGAAATAGGCTGCAGTGGGTGATATAATACATCTAGTCCTACAATGCACCTTTCCCCTTCCTCATATCATTGTGACCCATGTGGGAGGTAATGATGGAGGAAACAGGCTGCAGTGGGTGATATAATACATCTTGTCCTGCAATGCACCATCCCCCTTCCTCATATCAATGTGACCCATGTGGGAGGTAATGATGGAGGAAATAGGCTGCAGTGGGTGATATAATACATCTGGTCCTACAATGCACCTTCCCCCATCCTCACATCACTGTGACCCATGTGGGATGTAATGATGGAGGAAATAGGCTACAGTATGTGATGTTTCATCTGGTCCTACGTGTGGTAAACAATCCCACGTTGAAAGCTAAATCCTCCTATAAACTCTTGACACGTGACCCTGTATAGTCACACTAAAGTGATCACTTATTAGGTGTAATAAGCAAGTTATTTTCCTTACCACCTGTTACATGGGACCACGCCATCTCAGGATTACGTTGTAATGTATAGATGTGGGATTATGGATATGTAAATAATAAATCCTAGTTAGGATTTGATAAAGACGCATATTATGGTGGTCCAAAGTTTATACAGTATATATTATATGAGCCACAATTAATGTCTAATTAACTTTATTGTTCAGCATTTACTTGACATGTGGAGGATACTGGTTAACACTTTTTTTCTCTATATAACTTTATTATTCACAAACAAGATGGTAATGTTATACACCTGTAAACTCAGGGTAAGTCCCCCGTTCTTACAGTTTGTATTCATAGATATTATATAGTATACTTTTAATTATTTCTTAGTTACTCAACTTGAAAAAGATGCCTGGAGTGCATCGTAACGCGTAGAAAGAGTGATGTTAAAGATGTTTTAGTTGTGCATTTCCAATCCTGCCCTAGTCCTGTATTATGTCACAGTGTTGGACACCCGGGTTTCATTTTCTTGGATGCCATATGTGACTCTATACCACCCGGTATTGATACATGCTACCTATTCTATTTATATTTTCTGTTTAAATAAATGGATACTGTTTGATCCACACCATTAGTCTGTTTCTCTCCCTATGCTTGATATCTTGATCCATACGGGGTTTGGAGAGACAAAGTAACCTTTAGGTGTCTGCTGACAATTGTATATATATTTACTTTCATCATACACAAAGGGTGTATAATTATTCCAGCTTACAGTGCACCCGGCCTTCTAACATTGGACAGAAGCTTCTCCTGTGGGAACTCTCTTGATTGAACTTTCACATCTTAAACACTTGGGTGTTTTCCCTGTAATTGTGTTTTGGAATTCAATACAGTATTTTTGTTTTATTTCTTTGTTTCATGGTATTGAACTCGCTGGAGGACTTACACCATATCTTTCATGGAGGTTTGGGTGAGACCAAATAGACTTGATTACGGTATCTAGGACTGTGTCAGAATTGTTTATAGTCTAGCACATAATTATAGGACAAGCATTTTTGTATGTACTTTATGTGTTTGTATTTGGTGAATCATTGTTGGCTTATCTGCTGCTGTGACTTTTTCTGTACTGTGTTCCTGTATAAACATTATTATGTTGCAGAATGTAGCCCATTGGCCACAAAGGGTAAGATCATGTGAAGATAGCGTCAGCTACCGGGGCCAAAATCCAGAATGCCTTACGTTACAGAGCTTTGTAAATTTGGCATTTAGCATCGTCATTGCAATCCTTGCAATTGAAAATGGGAATTACAGCATATGTTGACAATGTATGCTGTGGTCCCTGTACATACATCCTGAGGATTCCTAATAATTGTGGGTATCCCCTGATAATGGATATTGTAGAGTAGTCTCACATTTTACAGTGACATATAGTGTTCATAAAGCACCAGATGCTCTACACTAGGTCTCTCTTCTATATTCCAGTCCCTGCAACTAGTCCATATCTATTACATTTTTATCATTATCATAAATATAATTAGAAAAGAAATATCACAGAGCTGCAATGTAGTACAATCTTTACATACACATATTAACCTAAAATAATTCCATCATTAAATTAAAAATATTTTCTGGTTTATATTCATAAATGTGACAATTTTATGATTTTGGTAGATTTTTGCCCATAAATTTTCATTCTCATGTAATTCACACCTGGATGATAATAATAACAATGAAATGTAATATGACTGTATAGACCAGAGGATCCCAAATGCGGTCCTCAAGGCACCACAACAGTTCATGTATTAGAGATAGTGATGGCTGAGCACAGGTGATAAATCTAACTGACTGAGGTACTATTTAAGTCACCTGTGGTCAAGCATGTATATCCTTATAACCTGGACTGTTGGAGAGCCTCGAGGGAACCTCTGGCATAGACCAAGGTACAACCTTCACTACTCCATTGAAATAAAGATTAAGTCATAAACACTGGTGGCTCTAGAGGTGCGGCTGCAACACAGTCCAGAATCCAAATAGGGGATCCACACCAACTGTCACCTCAACTGCTGACAAACATCACTGGCAATTGTTGAGGTTCCCCTGTTTGAATTTTGGACCATGCTGCAGCCGCACCTCTATAGCCACCACTGGTCATATACTAAGGAGGGGAAAAGATGCAAAGAAACTTTTGTCAATCAAATTCAATTATAGATTTCTGACAAAAAGTTTATTGAATTCATTGATAACAAAAGCTTTAGCAAAGATCTGATTGAGCCATCGCATTTAGTGCTAAATACCAACAATGGCAGGAAAATCATGATCCTTGTTCATACACAATTTAATCCTAATTCTGTAATATTTTTCTTCTTCAAATGTAATGTAAAACCGTGCAGGTCTTTTACGTGCATATTGTAATGATTGGACATTGGGACTGTCAGAAAGGTCTACAGCCTTGTGATAAAACTACTGTGAGAGGGGAGAAAAGCGTCAAGGGAGAGCATTGAGACCTGCATTTGTTCCTTGGATTTTATAAAGAAAGACTGCACGGTGATTTTTCATACAGCCGCGATATACCTCCCCAACGATATACCTTCTGCCTAACCCGATTACAGCTAAGTGCCAGTTGGCCCATCCAGATCCTCTGTGGGTACATTCACAGCCAGCAGCAGTTCAGTCTGTGGATCCAGAATCCCCATCACTTGCACTATTGTTGGAGGGATACCATGCTGTGCTACTTTCTACTCGGCCACCTTGGGAGGCACATGTTAGGTAAACCAGTGCTTATTGCTTTACTGAGCAGTCCGGGACCTCTGGATTATTATTGTTTGGCAGATAGGGGAGTGATGAGTGTTATGTGTATATGAGACATCTTATGGCAGCCAGCCAGTCCCTGAGTAATGCAATGGGACATCAAGTTTTCCCTCACACCCCAAAGTGGTGCAGGGTAATACTTGCTATGTCAACACTACGGTATATAGCCAATATGTGCACAGTTGGGCATGGAGTTCCCCTCTAATTCTGCAAGACAAACATCATCAATAAAAAATCTGTTGTCGCTAAGTAATCTCCATAACTACACAGTAATTTCTACACTATTACTAAAACTGCGGCATCTGCACCCAGTACACTGGGGAAGGGGTGATATCACTATATGGTTCTGTATAGACTTACCACATGATGGGCGCAGTTTATTAGGGGAAGCATGTGAACCAGGGATCACATAACCATTTAGGGTAACACACCAGCAGTCACCGCTTCCGCTACACTGCAATGGACGGTAGTAGCCATTGTCATTACAGGCAGGTATATGTATTCCTAATGGTTGTGGGTTCAGTCCAAGCACACGGTCACGTTCCTTTGAGCAGGGTCCTATAGAAATACAATGTCTGGTCAATTAGCAGGAACCTAACACTGGACAATTTATAGAGTGAAGAATAAAGCCTATGGGTTATAGTTATCACGTATGTGGCAATAAAAAATGTAGGCTCCCTGGTATGTAACAAAGATCATATCCCGGCACAAAGAGCTGGGGATCCTGGGGATCCTGGGGATACCTAATAATTGTGGGTATCCACTGATAATGGATGTTGTAGAGTAGTCTCACATTTGACAGTGACATATAGTATTCATAAAGCACCAGATGCTCTACACTAGTAGGGGAATTCAATATGGGAGCGAAAACTCTGCTTTTACACTGTATTCAATTTTAAAGACTTTTTGCAGGTTCGAAAAGTCTTTGAAAAAAAACGGGGATAACTTTTCCCCACTGAATAGGTGGCGAAAAAAAGTGCAGAATTGGGGTTTAGGGGTGCAGGCTTAAAAAAAAAAGCCTGCACCCCTGGGAATGACATTTTCAAAATTACTGTGTCAAAAAAAATGTAAAAAAAAAATAGGGACACCCCAAAAAATTAATTTTTTGGAGTGAAATAAAAAAATGGGAAAAAATTGTTTAACAATAAGGAAATAGGTTCAGGGCTATTCTGCAAGGATGCGGCAGGTGTATTCTAGAATAGATTATTAGTGGCAGGTGTATTCTAGAATAGATTATTAGTGGCAGGTGTATTATAGAATAGTTTATTAGCGGCAGATGTTTTCTAGAATAGATTAATACCGGCAGGTGCACAAATGCAGAATGTTTACAAAATTACTTTAGGGACATAAAAATATGCTAGTACCCATTTTCATGTACCCCAAATTTGATGGGACCACTTAAAAAAATGAAAAAAATAACCTAAGTGCTCTTCTGCATCACTTCTTCAATGTCAGGAAAAAAGCACCTGCTGCGGCTAGTTAAATCCCCGACTTTCATTTGCAGGCTAAAACAGGGGTACCCATAGTGATCCCCCATGATTTTACAGCATTAGGGGGGTTCTACAATTTTTTTAAGGAAAATTTCGTATTTTATCGCAAATCCCACTTCGCCATGTCCCGTTTTTGTGGATTTTATATTGAATACGGGGATAAAGCAGGCGCGCGCCCAATACTTTATCCCAGGAAAATCTCCGATATGAAACGTAAACTTCAACAGCGAAGTTTACGTTTCATATTGAATACCCCTTTAGGTCTCTCTTCTATATTCCAGTACCTGTATCTGGTCCATATCTATATATCTGCACTATTGTTGGAGGGATACCACACTGTGCTACTTTGTACTTGGCCAGCACGGGAGGCACATGGTAGGTAAACCAGTGCTTATTGCTTTACTGAGCAGTCCGGGACCTCTGGATTATTATTGTTTGGCAGATGGGGCAGTGATGAGTGTTATGTGTATATGAGACATCTTATGGCAGCTTTTCCCCTTGGAAATCGGGAAGTGATATTATCACCGTGTTTATGTGGATTGTGACATTTCCAGACAGGAGTGCTTTCAGGCATTTCTTTTTAAACAAGCATAATTTCAGCCACTTGTGTATATTTTGTATTTGAAATAATTTTTTCAGCTGTGACTATTATTAACATATACTGTACCCCCCATTTACATTGGTGCACTGATGGATAATCATATTTGCTGATATATCAATTTAATATAGGAACTGCAGTTCTATGTTTATGTGTACTATATTATGAATAAAAACAGTGACTAACATCTTTTGGAGTATATATGTGTATATAAGGTGACCACAAGTGCAGTCATACATATATTTTCACATTGGGACTGTCAGACTGGACACAGGAGCCATTACAAATATTTGATATATTAAACTGGATATTAAGGGGTGAATTCAATTGAACACAGTGGAAGTGATGTGCAGCACTGTAATGGGACATCATGTCCACTGTCTTTTAAAAGTTTTTGCTCACACCCCAAAGTGAGGTGGGGTAAGACTGGCAATGTCAGACCTACCGTATATGGCCAATATGTGCACAGTTGGGCATTGAATTCCCCTCTAATTCTGCAAGACAAATATTGTCAATAGAAATCTGTTGTCGCTAAGTAATCTCCATAACTACACAGTCATTTCTACACTATTACTAAGACTGCGGCATCTGCACCCAGTACACTGGGGAGGGGTAATATCACTATATGGTACAGTATAGACTTACCACATGATGGGCGCGGATTGCCAGATGGAGTATCTGTACCAGGGATCTTATCACCATTTAGGGTAACACACCAGCAGTAACCGGTGCTGCCACTACACTGCATTGGAAGGTAGTAGCCATTGTCATCACACTGAGGTACAAAAACTCCTATTAGTGATGGCTTCTGTCCAAGCACATGGTCACGTTCCTTTGAGCAGGGGCCTATGGAAATACAATGTCTGGTCAATTAGCAGGAAAGTAACACTGGACAACTCATAGAGTGAAGAATAAAGCCTATGGGGTATAGTTATCATGTATGTGGTAATACAAAATTGAGGATTCCTGGCATGTAACAAAAATCATATCCCAGCACAAAGGGCTCCGTTAGAAGCCCATCCCTGAGATATGTAAGAAGTAAAGTGTTCACAGATGAGATAATTTTATCTCTGGCTACAATACTGCGCATACATGGTCATCAGACGGCACCTGTGCCAGCGGCCTGCACAGGGGAGGGATCCTTCAGATCTTTTCCTTAGAAACTGCAGCATAATGTAGCCCATTGGCCACAAAGGATAACATCATGTGAAGATAGCGCCAGCTACCAGGGCCAAACCATGGAATACATTATGTTACAGAGCTTGGTAAATGTGACATTTTAGCATCCTCATCGCAATCCTTGGGAATGGCGACCATAGCAGATACTGTATCTCCAATGTATGCAGTGGTCCCTGTACATACATCCTGGGGATACCTAATAATTGTGGGTATCCCCTGATAATGGATGTTGTAGAGTAATCTCACATTTTACAGTGACATCTAATATTCATAAAGCACCAGATGCTCTACACTAGGTCTCTCTTCATTTTTGTCATTTTCATAAATATAATTAGAAAATAAATATCACAGAGCTGCAATGTAATACAATCTTTACATACAAATATTAAACTAAAATAATTACATGATTAAATTAAAAATATTTTCAGGTTAATATTCATAAATGTGACAATTTTTATGATTATGGTAGATTTGTGCCAAAAAATTATCATTCTCATGTATTTCGCACCTGGATGATAATAATAACAATGACACACAATATAAATGTATAGACCAGATGTTCCCAAATGTTACCCACAAGGCACAGCAGCAGTTCATGTTTTAGACATAGCGATGGCTGAGCACAGGTGATAAATCAAACTGATTGAGGTACTAATTATGTCACCTGTGGTCAAACATGGATATCCTTACAACCTGGACTGTTAGAGTGTCTTGAGGATCTTGAGGGAACCTCTGGCATAGACCAAGGTACAACCTTCACTTCTCCATTGAAATAAAAATAAAGTAATAATCACTGGTGGCTCTAAAAGTGGGGCTGCAGCATGGTCCAAAATCCAAATAGGGAAGCCCCACCAACTGTCACCAAAACTGCTGACAAACATCACTGGCAGTTGGTGAGGCTCCCCTATTTGGATTTTGGACTGTACTGCAGCCGCACCTCTAGAGCCACCACTGGTCATAAACTAAGGAGGGGGAAAGATGCAAAAAACTTTTTGTCAAACAAATTAAATTCTAGATTTCTGACAAAGAGTTTCTTGAAGTCATTAATACCAGAAGCTTTAGAGAAGATCTGATAGACCCAACGCATTTAGCGCTAAATACCAACAATGGCAGGTAAGTCATGATCCTTTTTCATACACTATTTAATCCTAAAGTCTGGAATATTTTCCTTCATCAGATATAATGTAAATCAGTGCTGGTCTAATAGGTGCATATTGTGATGAATGGATATTGGGACTATCAGACTAGATACAGGAGCCATTACACATTATATATATATATATATATATATATATATTCAATTGGATATTATGGGGTGAATTCAATTGAAAACAATGGAAGTGATGTGCAGTACTGCAATGGGACATCAAGTTTTCCCTCACACCCCAAAGTAAGACTGGGGATGTCAGACGTATGGTATATGGCCAATATGTGCACAGTTGGGCATTGAATTCCCCTCTAAATCTGCAAAACAAACATCATCAATAAAAAATCAGTTGTCGCTAAGTAATCTCCATAACTACACAGTAATTTATACACTATTACTAAGACTGCGGCGTCTGCACCAAGTACACTGGAGGAGGGATGATATCACTATATGGTATTGTATAGACTTACCACATGATGGACTTGGATTACCAGGTGGTGTTTCTGTACCAGGGATCTCATCACCATTTAGGGTAGCACACCAGCAGTAACCGGTGCTGCCACTACACTGCAGTGGAAGGTAGTAGCCATTGTCATCACACTTAGGTACGAAACCTCCTATTAGTGGTGGATTCTGTCCAAGCACACGGTCAAGTTTCTTTGAGCAGGGGCCTATAAAATACAATGGCTGGTCAATCTGCATGGTAAACACTGGACAATACATAGAGTGAAGAGTAAAGCCTATGGGGTTTATTTATCTATTATCATGTTTAGGTCCTGCAAATTATAATTATTTATTACCACATATCCTGGAAATAGGCAAATAAGGATCACCAGCATTCAGCAAAAACTCACATTCAGAGATGTAGGTGCCATAACCATATAAAACAGGAAATGTGGAAACAACTTGAGTCCAATTTGACCTTTGACAAAATCACATGGTATTGTGATGGAACGCATTAGCAGGGACATTTGAACTATCGCAATATAGTTGCATTGATCTTCTTACAGGTTAAACAGGTTAAACAGGTATTACGCTGATTTGCTGCTTCCTCAAAGTCAGGCTTTAGTTTTACTGCTGGCTGGATGATAGGCACCTTCACGGGTGGAGATTGAGGCAGTGTATCCTTAACTGGACTACAGACACCTCTGCTGGTGGTCCACATTCTAATCAACTCGGGGGAGTGAATGTGAGTGGGTCTCCTGCACCACACAGATATTTTTTCCTCCCAAAGAGTCAGAGCACAGGCCAGTGATTCATAAGTATGTAGTAATCTGTTATACCTGGATATAGAGCCTGAATGTTGGGACCATTGCCGCTGGCTCTATCAGGGTTTGTGAGTATTATCTTACATGGACACACTCATCACGGATCGCAGGAGGGTCTGTAAGTAATGACTTATTCTCAATATATGACTATAAGCTCGTGACTGCTACCTTCCATTACACACTCATCAAAGGAGGCTGACATACACCAGGCATTAATCACCTAAATGGTTGGATGTATCATATACAGCCAGAGATTTGTGTTATACCTTTAAAGTGGTGGCTTCTGGAACACTAGAAAGGAACCTTTGAGCAATACATATTATCTTTTCTAAGAGATCTGCAACAATCTTGTTACTATGTTTTTATTTGATATAAAATGTCTATTGTTTATTACACTTTGAGTGTTATGTGCTATTTTTTATATACAATAGGTTTTTAAGGCTTAATTCAATTTATTTAAATACTGACACATCAGCTTTTCTATTATATTTCTATACATAATCTATAATAGTTACCCAATTATAGAAGACAGCACTAATTATTCATTTTATCTTATTTTGGTTAGAGATGAGTGGGTTTGGATCTCAGAGATATGAACCCACCCAAACCTAGGGGATCTGAGTCAGATCCGAGCCAGCTCAGGTTTTCCTGCCTGACTCGGATCTGAAAATAAGGCAAAACATCATCATCCCGCTGTTGGTTTCTTGTGGGTTTTGGATTGTATAAAAGATCCCGCGATCACCGCCATTTTTCATTCTGGCTGTGTAGAGTGAAGAGGGAGGGAACTGGGGGCTGTGCTGTTATGCTGTTGTTATCACACAGGGGATGGATGCTTAATGTCCATAGGGGCTGGCTGTTGTCCATATAGGGGCTGGCTGTTGTGAGGTTGTCCTGTCAATAGGGGCTGGCTGGCTGTTCTGCTGTGTTGTACAGGGGGTGCTCTGTCCATCATGGGTGCTCTTTGCCCTGAGTGTGAAAAAAATTAAAATATATTTTTTTATTTCTTTGTGTTCGTTAGCCACACTTATTATCTGCAACGTAGGTGTGCAGCTGTGCTGCCGGTGTCATTTATCAAAGGGTTTTTGCTTAAATCAGGGTTCATCTCCCTCCCAAGTGCCCCCAAAAATGTAAATAAAATATTGTTTTTCCTGTGTGTGTGTGTGTTTTAACGATCCACACTTATTTGCAACAAAGCTGCACTAGGGGTGTTGTCGGTGTCATTTATCAAGGGGCTGCTGCCTCTTTCAGGTGTACTCTTCACCCCCAGTGTGAAAAAAAGAAAAACTATTTTTTGTGTGTACATGTTAGCCACACTTATTAGCAACATAGGTGTGCAGGTGTGCTGTGCTTCCGGTGTCTCATTTATCAAGGGGCTGCTGTCTCACTCAGGTGCTTTCTCTCCTAAGTACCCAAATAAATGTAATTCAATCAATCAATCAAAATCAATCAATCAATGCATTTTTTTTGTGTATGTGCGTTAGCCACACTTATCACCAGCAACATAGCTGTGCAGGGTTTATGCCTGTGTCATTTATCAAGAGGCTGGTGCCTCATTCGGGTGCCCTCCCTCCCAATTGCCCCCCAAAATTTAATTCAATCAATCAATCTGTATTTTTGTGTGTGAGAAAAAGGGCATCACAAAATACCTCTGCTGAGATTTACATAAACATTTTCAAAGGTGAAAATAGAGGATATAATTTAAAAAATGGAATACAGCAGCTAAAACTGTGTTCTCTGATTATAGTGTTCCTACCCATGGCCCATCTACCTTAATTTCAGTGAGGCAGAGGGGCATCTCCATGCAACCATATTCCAGAGAGCAGCTGCTCCTCCTGTAGCCCAGGTCAGAAGATGTGTAGGGGATGTGGTGATGTTATGTACTAAAATGGAGCTCACAGCCACTAAAGTGGACAATAAATCCCCAATCTAATAGGGAGCACAGCTGTAATTTATACACAACACAGGATGGGATGACGATATAGGCTTGTGTGCTGGTATAATCTGGGGTGATGTATACAATATTCCCCTTCACGCAATATTAATTTGTCCCTGCTGGAATCCAGCATTACAGGTTCCTCCTGTAATTTTTGCATGTAATTGACGGTAAAGGTCTTTCTCATATAATTTGTAGTTCATTTTGATGGGCATCATCTTTGCCATATTTTGGGGATAAAGTCTCAGGCCGATCACTGACAAGGTTCCCGGCTGTGCTGCAAACTCTTTCTGAGTACATACTGTAGGGTGGGCAGCTCAAGTAAAGCAAAGGCAGTTTTGTGTAAGGGCCTCCAAGTGGTATATTTACTAAAGTTTCTAAATATGAAAAGTGTTCATGTTGCCCATAACAACCAATCAGATCCTGTCTATCATTTTCTAGAATGCAATAGAGAAATTATATTGATAAAAACAATCTGATTGATTCATTTTTAGAAACTTTAGTAAATTCACCCCCAAATTGCCTCTTTTTCCTGCCAGTAGTTATTTACATGTATCTCTTTCTCTTCAGATCTGTGTCTGTTGGGAGGAAAAAACAATGTCTTCATCCCTTCTGGGATGAAAATCCACTCCCAGTAAGCAGGCATGGCGCTCAAGAATTCCCAAGAAAGACACAACCTAAGACTAAAACCGTAAATCTGAAATGTTGCATTTAATGTTCTGTTCCGCTTGTTCACATATCTGATCTGGTTAAGTGGACATTGGGAGCAATGGCAGTTTTAAGACCACAAACTAACTATGTTTTTTTTAAATTTCCCTGTACAGGTTGGAAAATGCCTTTACGGAAGGTTTGCAAAGGATTGTTCAAGTCAATTGTTTTTGGAAAGCACTCTTCCTGGTCCCCTTCTGGGAAAAAACTCCACTCCTAGCCGCAGAAACAGGTGCAGGATTCTCAAGAAAGACACAACGTAAAAATCCTTAAATCAGGGGTAGCCAACCTCAGTCCTAGAGAGCTACTAAGAGTTCACATTCTCCAGACTACCTTGCTGGTACACAGGTGTATTCATTACTCACCAACACATTTGGAATGATCCACAGGTGGAGTTAATTATTTATTATACTTGTGATTCTGTGAGGAGACCTGGAAAAAATGCACTGTTGGTACCTCTCGAGGTCCAGGCTTGGCTACCCCTGCCTTAAATCATAGATCTTATGCCTGTCCACATATCTGTGCTGGTTAAGTGGCACTTTGAGGCCACTAACTATGTTTTTTTTAATGTCCCTGTACAGGTTGGGGGATCCTTTTTCATGTGGAAAGCACTACTAGAAGTCTTCCTGGTCACCTTCTGGGATGAGAAAATTCATTCCCATCAGCAGCAGGCATGGCCCTCAAGGATTCTTTTGGGGAAAGGACTGATGTGAGTGTGTCAAATATTTTTTTGTAAATGCCTCCTCCCCTCCCCTTCTCCCTCATAAATTTTCTTCAAAATCAAAAAATGAATTAACATTTACTACCATTCAACCCTTCCTGTCCCTGCCCTGTCTTCAACTACATATATATTCCAACTCCCTCAGGCCTCACTTGAATAATAAAAGCATTTGTTTCCTGTGCCACATTGGAAGTTGAACTGCTTTGTGTTTGTGCTGCCCACTGCTGCCACTTAAATTAGTCAGGAAGCTAGCTTTGTGCAAATTTTGGGCCTAGATTTTATGAAAACAATATAGTGAGCTGTGAGATGGTCAAAATTGACTAGAAACAAGTGGAAAGTTATTAATACTGTAGAAACAAAAACTGGCCCATTTTATATGATTTTAAAAGATTTTATGGTTTTTTTAGAAAAAATCCAGATCCAAAACCAAAACCGAAAAAAAATATATGGAGGTGAGATTTTACCAAAACCAGGGGAGATCCAGATCCAAAGCCAAAACCAAAACATGGGGGTTGGTGCACATCTCTAATTTTGGTATATTTACAACTTTGTTAGTTGTCTTTTGAATTTATTATTTTCCATCAAGAGGGTTTATAATTTGAGGATGCGCAGACTATTCTGTTAAAATATAATTGTTGGAATTGCAAATTAACACAGAATTTGTATATATACTTTGCTGCAACCTTTATGTTTAACCCCTTTTAGTACAAGGCCCTCATTCAGAGCCACTCGCAAACAGCAGTACGCTCGTTGCGTTCCGATGTTGACTAACCACGCATGCGTCGGTGTTACACTGCGCATGTGTGTACGGCAGATTGCGAGCTTTTTATCTGTCGTTCCTAAAATAGCGTACAGGAAGTGACATGTCAAATGTGATTGACAGAACAGGGCGTTTTTGGGTGTTGACGGGGGTGGAGATGGAAAAACGCAGGCGTGGCGAGGCGTTTTTGGGGCATACATACATTAGCAGAAGCGAACGTAAAATGTGTTCGGACCGTCACATACGTCACTGGAACATCCTCTTTCCCTTCAAAATGCTCGCACAGTTTCGGGTCTGGATTACTCGACCACATTGGCGATGGCCTTCTCCTCCGTCCCGGGACTCCACGATGTTGCAGCGATTAATCGCGTGTGGTCACAAAAGCAATTAGTGTTGTATTGAAAACCGGCTTGGTATGTGTTTGGAAAGCAGTTTATTGGGATAGCACAAAACCGTACGCAGGTGGAAATCATACCTGCTAATGTCAGGATTACACAATCAATTGGCGTACATTTTTTGGGGTTTTTTTTGGTTTCAAATTGTTGTTTATGGCCTATTGTGACAATAATGTCATCATGTTTTAATTAGCTCCCCTTTTTTTTTTAATGTGCAATTTGCATCAATATGAGCCAAGCACAGAAGGAGTGTGGGAAAAGTCGCCATTGCTGTCACCGTTTTTTCGCCCGTTTGGATGGGGGAGGGTGGGCGCCAGACCGGGTCCAGGATGCCATCGGGCTGGCCTGTCCAGAGGCAGATGTTGTGGCCTCTGGACTAGGCACAGGGCTAGGCACATTTGGAGGATTGGCTGATGTTGTGCCAGAGGTGGAGGATCCTGATGTTCCGGCAGGAAGGGAGGTCGGCTCCACCATGTGCTGGTGAACGAGCTGCTCCAGGGCATTGGCGATGCGGATGTTGGCCCTGGTATTTTCCGCCAGGGCCTGACCAATGGTCACGTTGGCCGCAGCATTTTGCTCCAGGGCCTCAGCCACCCGTAGCAGACTGGCGTCCATCCTCTGCAGAATCTCCGTATGGAAATCCGATTTGAAATTGAGTTCTGTGAGGAGGCCCACTGCCTGCGAGGGGGCACGCCCTGGACTGGCTTCTGCAGGGTCCTCAGCCGGATGTACTGGTTCCTCCCCTGCAGAGCCAGCAGAAATTCTGCGGCCAAGGCTTCCCTCTGGAGCAGACTCATCCGCCTGTGTCTCTGTTGGAAAAATGAGAAAAGACTCGCATTAGAATCTACGTATTGGCACAATAGCATTTCAGAGTTGGTGACATCACAATACTTACCTGGGCCAACATGAGGAGCCGCAAAATCTGGCATGTCCGTATCCATGTTGGACACGCCAAACACCTCCACAGGCTGCACACACCCCTGTGCCAGCTCTTCTAAATCCGTCAACTCCAATGACACAGGGGTGGGACCCCCACCTGTCCCCCTTGCATGCCTAGCCCTGTCCGCGAGTTTTTGCTTTAGGCGATATTTGAAGTCGCCTCATCTGTGGGGAAAAATGGAAGCCATTATCCTTTGGTTTAAAATGGGGTTTGTTTTTAGGGGGGGCAAGGGTTTACTTACCGCCGTTTGACATCTCGGGCTAGACGGACATAATCACCCACCGTATTGACAGCAACGGCTACCTCTTCCCACATTCTCCACTTCTGGCTTAGACTCATATTCCTGTCTGCCTGTGGCAGGATGTCCACACACTTCTGGATCAAAACCTCCATCTCCTTTCTTGTGAAATGTGGCTGCCTTTTTTTTTTGGCCGCTTTGGCCGGAATACTGGGCCCAGCAGCCTCTTCCATGTCATCCTCCTCACCTATTTGTGTAAATTTACAGAACTCACAAAATCACAACTTGCCTCATCTTATGTTTCAAATTAATCGTTGATAGAAAATGCATGAAAGACTTACCGCCTGACTCTTGGGCATTTTTTCCATGGTCTGTCGCCATGTCTGCGGTGCAAACAAGAAATACACCAGAATTTGAATGTGTTTTCGTGACGTATTTATACATGCGTCCTTATTTTGCGGCCGCATCATTGATTGTGCGGCCCTATGATCCCTCCTTAATTTGTGCGGGAAACGAAACACTATTTATGGCTTGGTGTGTCTCAAGTCGAGGTGGTGTTTTTGGATTGCTGGAGGTTATCTTGGCTGGAGTTTATTGATTGTGTAGAAAGGAGTTGGAGGTTGGAGAATCGTTTGTTGGTTAGATTTGCGTTTTTTTTTCCGTTATCTTTGTTGGTTTATATTTTTGGGACCTCGTTTGTTGATTTGGTAAGTTTTGTGAAGTCTAACTTTTGTTCAATTGTTGTTTCATTGTGTTTCGTATATTTTGTAATTTTTGGATACCTAATTTATTCTATTTTAGATTTTGTTTATTTTCGACCCCAAAGACCTTTTGATTTTGCATCTTAGATATTTGCTCTTGGTAAGTCCATTTTTTATCTTGTATTAGCGAACTAATTAGCGCATTTTTAGTAGTTACTCTTGTGACTTGTATTAGCGAACTAATTAGCGCATTTTTAGTAGTTACTCTTGTGACTTGTATTAGCGAACTAATTAGCGCATTTTTAGTAGTTACTCTTGTGACTTGTATTAGCGAACTAATTAGCGCATTTTTAGTAGTTACTCTTGTGACTTGTATTAGCGAACTAATTAGCGCATTTTTAGTAGTTACTCTTGTGACTTGTATTAGCGAACTAATTAGCACATTTTTAGTAGTTACTCTTGTGACTTGTATTAGCGAACTAATTAGCACATTTTTAGTAGTTACTCTTGTGACTTGTATTAGCGAACTAATTAGCGCATTTTTAGTAGTTACTCTTGTGACTTGTATTAGCGAACTAAGTAGCACATTTTTAGTAGTTACTCTTGTGACTTGTATTAGCGAACTAATTAGCGCATTTTAAACAGCTTAATAATCATTCTAACTTTTTGATGGTTTAGCTTTCGCTTTTTGAGCCAACATTTCGACCCGTTTTGATGTACTGTGTTAAATGTCGCTTTGCGGTTTTGCTAAATGGGTGTTTGGCATATTTGAACTTTGGTCTAGCACAAAATGTATCCACAAAAATGCACAGAGTGAAATGTGTCAAGTAATTTTGTTGTTTATTTTCAGTTTGAACGTATCATGACAATACCCCGGCATGTAAGCAGCAATGGATGGTATCATCAAGCTAAGTTGTTTTAATATAGTTTTGGGGTGGGTCAAAAGCCTTACTTTTAAATTTTGGAATTTCAGGTTGATCTGGGGAGGATTGTTCTGGCCATGCTCCCGGAAGCTGACCAACCTCAATCTCATCCCAGGCGTAGGCATCGTAGGCATGCAAGGCCCCAGATATTTCGAACACGTGTCACCCTTTTTGGAATGCCCGATGATGAGGTTTTAAGACGCTACCGTCTACCTCCCAAAATCATCATAGACACTCTCTCATTAATAGAAAGTGATCTTGAGCGGCAAATTGACAGTCCAACAGCAATACCACCACTGACGCAATTTATGGCGGTGTTACATTTCTGTGCCTCAGGATCGTTTCAAACAACGGTGGGAATAGTGGCGGGCATCTCCCAATCCTCCTTTTCCCGGATCCTGAGGGCAGTGATGGAGGCACTTTTCAAGCACCTCCATCATTTTATTCAAATGCCTTTGGATATGGGTGCCCTTAGTGTGGCCAAGGCCAATTTTTACCAAATAGCTGGCTTCCCACACATCATAGGGGTTGTGGATGGTACTCACATACCACTTCAGCCTCCAGCATGGCTGGAGGCAATATTTCGAAACAGGAAACACTAACACTCCCTGAATGTGATGGTGGTATGTGATGCCTCCCTCCAGATCCTGTCCCTGAATGCTAAGTTACCAGGAAGTGCACATGACTCCTTCGTCATCCGGCAATCAGGGATATGGCAGAAATTAACCAACCTACAAGCTGGTGATGCGTGGCTTCTGGGTAAGTGGAGACCTTTAGTACATAACAATGTTAAGCTTGATACACAGTGTTCCTGATGTTGTCTCTTATTTTTCACAGGAGACAGTGGATACCCTTGCATGTCCTGGCTGCTCACTCCTTATTTGGCTCCCACACCAGGCCCACAAAGTGAGTATAATTCCGCACTTACAGCCACTAGGCAAGTGGTGGAGCGCTGTATCGGCCTTTTAAAAGGCCGATTCAGATGCCTCCACCGCTCTGGTGGCGAGCTCATGTATTTGCCGGATATGGTGTCGAAAATTGTGGTCCTGTGTGGGATATTTCACAACATCGCCATAAGGAGTGGTGTCCCAATGCAGCCAGAGGATGCCTTACCTGAGGATGGCCCCCCCGAGGTTGGTCGGAGGTCAGTATGTGGGGGGGCCATACACGATGATGTGGTGGCCAGATTTTTTAGGTAAGTTTGACCCAAACTACAGTGTTTATACCTAATGTGTTTGTGTTTGTTTGCGAACATCTAATTTTTTTTTTTTTTTCACCATCTTCTGTTTGTTCACATAATCTTTGCCACTCCAACGCTCACTACTTCCTGCTACCCTTACCAAACCTGGATCTGGTGATTTTGTCCATATATTCTGGAACCCATATCGCAACGCCATGTTTGTGGAATCATGTTGGCATGGTCCTTCGTCAACCAGTTCTTGATTGTTTTTTTTAATTAAATATTTTATTTGTATGTGTTGTATTTGAGATTATTACTGTTTTTTTGTTTTGGGACTGACCACTTTGATTTCTCATTTATGTTGTGAATAAATGTTTGGAGAGTGAAATGGTCTTCCTTTTTTTGGACGTTAACAGCAAGTGTAACCAGGTTAACACACCTTACATTTGACTAAGGGGTAATCCAGTACTGACACCAGTTGATGTAAACTGAAATATGTTTGCAGGTTCCCAACCCACACCAAAAGGAAGCCTGTCCAAACCTTTGGATTTTGAAGATTGGCCTAAGCAGCTTGCACACCAACTAGGAACCTGTAAAATGGCAAAATATCTAATTGACACTACACCCAAAAAGGGAAATGACATTGTTACTGTTATGTGTTTCTTGTGGCTGTTTAACATACAAATACAAAATACAATCTAACTTTTAAAAAAGGGAAATCCTTGCAGGAACAGTCTACTTATGTCAGGGAAAACTATTTGTGTTTTAGAAAAAAAGAATGAGCCAGAACGTATTTTAGAACTACAAAATGTATTTACAAAACGAAAATAAACAAAAAAAACTACTGGCGAAGGATGCCAGACAGCCGGTCAAGGGCCACAAGAAGGCCAATTACATGTTGGCGCATCTGGCCAACACAATCCTCCACCTCTTGACGACGCCTCTGTTCCTCTGTGGGTGAGAAAAGTGTGTGGATTAATAAAACAATAGGGAATCCACATTAAAAAAACAAAAACACAACGAAATCACTCCTAAACCGAAAAAAGAAAAACCAAAACAAAAAGGGGGTGCTGGCAAAAATACAAGGCCTATGTACAAATTCACACAGGTGTGATATGTGTATGTTGAAATCAGCAGGAAGAGGTAAAGGCAAACTGCTAAATCACCAAAAGTAAACCAAACAAGCACGAATAAAGGCACGACACATGATTACATACAAACAGTTTGTGGTTAAAAAAAATGAGAAATAAAAACATACCGGGAGCCAAAACGGGAGCTCCGGAAGTCCCTCCATGTTCCTCCTCGGAGGAGCCTTCATTCCCCAAAGAACGGGGAGGGGTAATGATGGACTCCGGGGAGGGGGTAATTGGAAGAGGGGTGGGTGGAGGAGAGGGGGAAGTGGGACGGAGGGGAAGGAGGCCCGACAGTTCCGGGAGAGGGTCTGGGAAGGCTGGGGAGGAGTGGGGTATAGGGGAAATATTTGGGGTGGAGTGTTGGCTGGGGGTTGGGGATAGTGGCCGGGAACGCCGTCTGGCCGGACGGTGACGGCGTAGTCTTGGCCTAAAACTCTCCTAAAATATGTCAAACAAATTGAGATTAGTTTCTGGGCAAATCCGGGGCCCAAATTAAAAAAAAAAAAACCAGCAACAAAAAACATGCAAAAAGGAGTAGAATGAAAAAAACAGAAATAGAGGGAAAACAAGCACACGCTGATATGAGGACAAATAATTAATAGGACAGACAGGAAAACATGCACACGCAGATATGAGGACAAATAATTAATAGGACAGACAGGAAAACATGCACACGCAGATATGAGGACAAATAATTAATAGGACAGACAGGAAAACATGCACACGCAGATATGAGGACAAATAATTAATAGGACAGACAGGAAAACATGCACACGCAGATATGAGGACAAATAATTAATAGGACAGACAGGAAAACATGCACACGCAGATATGAGGACAAATAATTAATAGGACAGACAGGAAAACATGCACACGCAGATATGAGGACAAATAATTAATAGGACAGACAGGAAAACATGCACACGCAGATATGAGGACAAATAATTAATAGGACAGACAGGAAAACATGCACACGCAGATATGAGGACAAATAATTAATAGGACAGACAGGAAAACATGCACACGCAGTTTGCCCCACAAACACAAACATGAAAACCACAATACATAACACTTACTTTCAACGATCTGCATGCGAAAGCATGCCAGCAAGCGGGGCGTTCGCCGTTGCAGGTCTGACCACCTGCGCTCAAGCTGCCCGATGTTGCGGCGTGAACCCAACGACCGCAGGCGGGACCGTGCCTCCGTATACGCGGAGCGCTTCTGCCGGTTGGTGATGGGTGGAGGCTGGCTGGTGATCCGCCTATCCATCACCTCCGTAAGCACCAGCAGCTCGCGCCTGGTGAATGCGGAGGCTCTCATGATGGCAATGGAGTTTTTCATACAAAACATTTTTGATAAAGTGTGGCCAAAATTTCTGATTGGCTAATGTATTTTGGAAATTAACAGGAGCAATTTTATTGGTTAGTGTATGAGTCATGTGTTCAACAGGGCCAGAAATCTCTGGAGAGTTATGATAGGCTTGATGCAGTGACATGCGTTTGCAAATTTAAATAAAGAAATGAACCCCGGAAAATATGCGGGGATCCACAGCAATAGTACAATTGTTTAATTGTGGTTCACATGTTTTTTGAACAATAAAAGCGAATGTTCCATCCGTACGTATTCTGCGGGTAAACACAAACACGGACAAGAGTAAAGTTTCTTGCATTGTGTTGAAAAAAAAAAAACAATTAAGCTAATTGATACATTGATTGGCATGATACGATTGAGGGAGGTAGGCAGAATAAAGGAGCAGGTAATCGACATCTGACAAGGCCACTTCCGGTTTCACTTGTGCGTGCGTTCCCTTCAAGCCATTTCGGGGATGTACGCTCGCTATTTCGCACGCTCGTTAGTTAGAGGAGGGGTCGCCTGAGTTTAGGGAGGAATTTTAGATGCGAACGAAAATACGAGCGAGCCATTGAATTTAAATATTTTTGTACATACGCCTAACGTACGTGCGCCCGCTTGCGAGTGGGTCTGAATGAGGGCCCAAGTTCCTACCAGTAGGTACACAGTGCTGGGATTGTTGGAATTGAGTCCAACTTTATAATGCTAAAATATTTTACTTTATAACCTAAATGACAGCAATAGCTTGCAATTGGTATACTCTATATTCCAGGGACACAGTGTCAAATTAAAGAACTAATATTGGGATGGTAGAAGTATAATCATATCATACCAGCAGAGCCGTAACTTGACTTTTTGGTGCCCTGTGCCAGAAAGAGCATTGGCGCCCCCCTCATTTTTCAAAAGGACATAATGCACACAAAAAAGGGTCATGGCCTCATGGGGAAGGGCTAGGGAAGAGATAGGAGAGGCCAGGACATGCTGGGGATGAAATAAGGGGAATCTACAAGCAAGAATGATAATAAACAGAAATTAGACAGGCCCAAACAGTGCCCCCTGACCTGTGGTGCCCTGTGCCATGGCACCGGCCCACTACCCTAGCTATGGCCCTGCATACCATCAGCACTGATGGAGAAAGGTCACCGGCCGCAGCACTAGACTCTGGATTGGGACTATTAGGCTAAGCAGGGAAACCGTTTGGCTTGGAATTGGTTCTATTATGCTGCACATTGAACGCTTTAGGTTACAGAAGAGAATATACAGCGCTAACCTTAGTACATGGATTGGGTGACGTTTTTTTTTTATTTGCAAAGACCCCCATGGATGCTACAGAGACCAGCGCAAAGGAAGAGGTGAGTATAGGTACTCCTTATGGGTTTCTACATTGGACACATACTTACCTGGCAGCAGGTAAGTATGTGTGAGTGAGGTATGTGTGTATTAAACTTTTACTATATATGGTGTGTGTGTACTGTCTTTATTTAACTATTTATTTTACAGTGGAGGTACAGGTTCTGGCTCCCTGCTGCCACTTGTAGTTCCACAAGTGCCAAAGGGCAGGCAAGCTGGCATATGTAGTTCCACTGTAAACTACAATAGTTTACTTTAATTTTTCACCTTATTACCCCTGTACCCACAGCCCAGGGGTGAGGGGAAGAGACCCAAGCCTGGGATTTTGGGAGAGGGGGGGCCCTTTTTTCGGGGGGTCCCCATCTCCCCTGAGATCCCCGTCTCAGCCTGAGTTAGTGTGAGAATGCTTTGGTCCTGGAGATCCTGCAGCAGGGTCTGTGTGCTGTGGCATTACACCCCAGTCATTTTGGCTCCGGTGCTGGTTTTAATTATAGCGGGACCCATACACATTTTTTACACCTATAATTAAAACCAGGACTGGACCTGCAGCCTAATGCTGGTACCTAAATTATGGGGAAAACCCTACTTGTTTTGTTCCCCATAATTTTAGGAACCAGGACTGGCTGACAAGTACGGGGATGGTTAGGCTTTTGAAGGGGGGCCCTATCTCATTTTTTTTATATATATCTAACCACTTTTTTAAAGGTACAATACACAAGCAGCTTACACATATGGTATCTCACTGATACAGTATGTGCAGGCTGCTTGTTCTCTTGAATTTGGTAGAGAGAAAATACTGCAATCTCGGGTGAGTAATCTCATCCAAACTCACAAATAGGGGGAGAAATCTCGATCTGGTTCACCATCAGAAAACTCACTTTCAGCTAAACTCACTTCTTAGTAAGTTTGAAAGTTGTTAAAGGGTAAACTCACCTAAAATTCGGTGAAGCAAAGAGAGTTTAAAAAAATTAACTCAACCATTGATTCTTAGTAAATTTACCCCAGATTGTAGTGTTGCTGGCTATGGAGTCCAGGCGCCCTCTATATTACTTTTCTTTCATATTATCAGACTTCAAGTATTTGTTACAAGATACATTTAGCCAGATTCAGCGGATTTGAACAAATGTCATCAATATAAATTTTAGTCTATAAATTGTCTCCGTGACAGCACAGTGACATGGGCATTTCTAGAGAGGAGGGGGACCATGTGCAGTCTCCGATATGGGCCCCCTCCTCTCCGCCTGGCTGCCGGCAGTGCACTGAGTTGTCTGTGGCCAGCACCAGAGTTATAGACTCTGAGCACTGGATGTGGGACTCTGGAGCAGTAAGTAATATTATGGGTGCAGGTTGTGCAGTACGGGGCCCCCCTGGACCTAGGGGCCTGTGTTCGCTACACACCATGCACCCATTATAGATACACACCTGCACAGTGGTTTCTTCACAAGTAATAAAGCTGCAATGTCTGCATCCAGTACACTAGGGGAGGGGTGATTTCACTATAGAGGTACAGTGGAGACTTACCACATGATGGGCGCGGTTTGCCAGGTGGAGTATATGTACCAGGGAGCTTATCACCATTTATGGTAACACACCAGCAGTATTCAATGCAGGGGTGACACTGTGTAGGAAGGTAGTTGCCATTGTCATCACACTGAGGCACATAAGTTCTGAGATCTGGTTTCTTTTTAATCACACGGTCACGTTCCTCTAAGCAGGGACCTATAAAATACAATGTCTGGTCAGTCTGTTGAAAGTTAGTGCTGGACAATTCATAGGGTGAATAATAAAGCCTTAGGGGTAAATTTACTAAAGTGAGATTTTTTAGAAGTGAGTTTTAAAAGTGATGTTGCCCATAGCAACCAATCAGATTCTAGCTATTATCTTCTAGCAAGTGCTAATTAAATGTTAAGTATAATCTGATTGGTTGTTATGGGCAATATCTCCACTTCTAAAACTCTCACTTTAGTAAATGTACCCCCTAGTGTCACATTTGTCAGTGATATGTATCATTCTTAAAGTGTCAGTTGCTGGTGTTTCTTCTTTATTCACTTTCCTATTACTAAGCCAGTCCTTCTCATACATGTAAAGAAAAAAATGATAGAGTTGCAATGTGACACAATCTAATGCAGCCAAGATAAATGACGCTATAGATTCCAAAAGAACATGTTAAAATAGTTTCGGTTTATAGACGACATCATGTTTATTGGGGAGGGGAATGAAGAAGAGCAACATTATTTGTGAGGATTTAAATTCTAATTTGTTTAATATTCAAGTCACTTTTAAAATTTATAAAGAGGAATCAATGTTTGGATCTTATTCTCTACATGAAAAATTTTCAAAAGCTGCAACATTCATTATAATTACTGGATTCAGTTCTACTGCACAGTTTATACACACAAGAGATTTAAATAAGAACTAATGTGCACAGGACAATTATGTAGATATATATATATATATATATATATATATATATGGGCACAGCCGTGCCCTTATATTAAGGCTGCATCTAAGAAAAATAGAGAATTCTGAAGTGGGGGGGCAGGGTGTTTAAGGGGCTACACCTCAAAAGCTATAGGAGGTTTGTATCTGAAATTTGGTATGGCCGGGTAGAACTGTCACTGGGTGCTGTATGCCAAATTTCAGGGCAAAAACATAAAAAAATAAGGATCTGGGAGTAATTTAAATCTCCGACTTTCACATTTTTCTGACATTCTCAATTAGGAACCTTTTTCTGCTAAAGTCTATGGGGGATTTTTCCGAAGGCAAAACTCAGGGTAGGGGTGGAATTTAGACCTGGGGGTTGTTTTCTTAGGTAGCTATTGTGCCAGGGTACGTGCATTTGGGGTTCAGGTAAATTAGAAAGTTACAGTTTTTAAACTATTACCTCAAGAATGCGCCATTGAATAGATAGGACTTTTCAACTTGTGGCACAGCCGCAGTAGGAACCTCCAGCTGGTGTACTCACTGTGTCTTCACTTGGGTGCAGCAAGATGACCGTCGTTTGCGTGCGGTAGCGAGGGCCAGGTCCGGGGGGAAGATGCTGGAATTAGCTGCAGTGGAAGCTGCCTGAAAGGCACGGGGGGAGTAGTGGGCATAAGCAGTGGCTAGAAACCGGGGACAATATCGGGCTTTAGCAGCGGTGGTGTGGGTGGCAGTGCGGATGGTGGTAATGCAGACCCAGGGGAGGTAGCAGCACACTGAATGCAGGTTCAGATCTGGTAAATCCATGATGCTTGCTTCTGTGTTTACTTTAAAAAAATGACATGGTCCCACCCCCCAGAAAAAAAACAGCCCTGGGCTTTGGAGACCCAGTACTGGTTGTGCTAAATACAGGGGACAAACAATGTAGGGGTCCCCTGTATTAAGCACACCCAGCACCAGGCTTTTGAGAACCTGTCCTGGTTGCCAAAATATGGGGGACAAATGACGAAGGGTTCCCCATATTTAGTGCAACCAGCACAGGTCTCTGAGCTGGTCCTGGTTCTGAAAATACAGGGGGCAAAAATGCATACGGCTTCCCCCGTGTTTCCGTCTAGTGGGGGGGGTGATGCCACAGCCAGGGGAGCCCTTTCACTGGGCCCCCCAGCCACAGCCTCTTGGCCACTCACATAGCTGTGGGTGACCACCCACAGCTAATGCGAGCAGCCAGGATGATGGTCACAATGGTCAAGACCATCGCGACCATCGGGCTTGCGATGAGACCCTTGTGGTAGGGTCTCGCCCATCGCCAGCCCCAGAGAGCTTTTGGCTCTAACAGAGCCAGAAGCTGTCCTCAGACATCACTCTCTCTCCACCCCCAAACGGCAGGCATTCTCATGGTAATGCCTCCGTTTGGGCAGCCACACCCCCGGCCCGCCCACCAAATGGGGCGAGCTGTCAATCAACATTGACAGCTTGCCCCCTTTGGTGCGAGACCCAGAGCGATGGAGTGCCCATCGGCAGCCGGGTCTCATGCATGCGCATGAAGGAGCCGGCTCTGTTGTGCACATGCACTGTGGGCCACCATCAACCCGGTTGCGAGCACTCAGCGCTTGCGACCGGGTCTGAATCAGGCCCTGTGTTTATATAATTGAACGGATACCGTCCCTTATTGTTCACATGGGCATATTCATGCTGCAGCAACAATACCAATTTTACATGTGCTCCGTCTCACTGTTATATTTTTGTTTTAGTTAATAAATACACTGTTTCTATAATAAGTTTCTCCAAGATGTTAAACAGGAATATATTAGTGTTGACATAGTTTTGTCATATTAACAGCAGAACTGAAATGTCTTAACCTGCATATCACTGCAAGTTGCAAAAGTGCCAGCAGTAATTATTAGATTAAATTACATATATACTGTACATATGATTCAATCAAGGTGCTAATTCAGATCACATACAAAGGAAAATGTATAGGTCTTTGTGATTTCTCATGAAATCTCAATTACTGTATATGTATAATAGCAGAAATACAGTTCTGGATTACATAGTAAAACAAATGCAGAATGCAGTGAGTGAGGACATAAGATTGCTATGTATCATATCATATCAGGTATTAATAGTAAAGACAGTATGAACAGATACCACTTACTAACAGTAAGGGGATAGGTGGCTGCTGTGTCCCATGTACATCATGTAGTGAATGGGGCATGTGTGGACCCTCCACATGTACTATGAGGGTACGATGCAGGAAATGGCATCTGCTGTTCTCCCCCCACACTCACTGTGAGTCTGATGTATCAGTGCAGGCTCACTAGTGGGGCAGTAGGAGAGTGCTGGAAAAAGGTTTAACCAGATTATAGAGGTGAGGTGGGGGTGTCAGTTGATGCTGCTGCCCGGTATATGAGAGAAACCTCAGCAAATATCTGGTGAGCGATCACTGACAGCAGAGCCCTCCGGAAAGAAGATAGTGGGAATCAGCTGATCTGCAGTATTCACTCTCACCCCACTGATATAGCAAGACAGCACAGTGGGAACATTGATGAGATGGTGCAGACAGTGTGTCCCTGAGAGATAAGGAATACCTTATACCTGGTGGTATCTTGTGACGGTGATATGTCCCGGATGGAATCTCTCCTCGTGCAAACCAGAAGCTCCCGTCAAGACGAGCGTTTTACCTGACTTATGGATTTTTCAATTGAACTTTACCAGAAATACCTTTTATATTTCTGGTAAATATTACCTATATGAACTATTCAATTGTCGAGTATTTCTACCTCTATTATAATATTTCTTTATATAATGGTACCAATGGTTATTGTATCTGGTTTCCCCTTCCTCTTGCACCAGGGGTTCCCAATCTCGGTCCAAAAGGCACCCTAATGGTGCAGGTTTAAAGGATGCTTGGGCACAGGTGACTGAACTATTACCTCAGTCAATTTGATCTATCTATCTGTGCTCAACCATGGATATCCATACAATCTGTACAGTTAGGGGCCATGATGACTGAGTTTGGGAAACTCTGACATAAACAATACCAGATGGCATCATTCAGTGCTGAAATAAGCAGCAAATTTCCTTTTCAGTGTGAAGTGTGTGGATTGTGCACAATTAGCTAATGATGGCTGCAGACTCACTCAGGTGCATGTGTGGTTGTCATCAGGAATAATTTCAGTGATGTCATCATTAGGATCATGGTCTGCACTTCCCAGGAAGAAAAGTAAATTAATTCAACTACACTAGGTGAGACTGTATGGTAGCAAGATTTGTAATGGGAATGCCCACATCACACCCACATCAAACCCATTTCAGGCCCCATATACAGGGCTAATTTTAATTAGGAACATGCAGGAACTCCCATTAACTGTGAAGTAATGTCCCAGGCCAAAATGTATTTTCTATAAGATTTTATTTTAACCACTTAACTGACAATTTGTTTTCCAAAAACTGCTCTGAAAATGTCGTTTTTTTTATTATTCAATTAGGTCAAGGACATATGTTTAAAACTTATCCAACACGATTTTGTAAAAAAATATGTGATGGCCATTGACTGTACCATCGATAGCAAATGGTTCAACAATCAATATAAACAATGATTGTTTGTGACCACAGCTGTCGATGTTTACATAACATTGGGTTGGGGGGCTGCCATCTATATACGCATATAGACATGCATATACATGTGTGTATGTCACTAGCAGGGTGGGGGGAGAATAGATGACGGTGCCAACAGCATGCTGGTGTGTATATTCCCGGCTGCTGCTCTTTCCTCTCTGTAGCCGCTGGGTGTGGGATCCATGTGCGCCAGGCTCTAGCAGGGCAGGGGCAAGGAGGTGGCACACAGGGATTTTTGAAGAGTACAGAGGGACCAGGAGGTCCCTATGACATAGGCGGCTGCTAGAAGATCATTTTCCAACAGCCGCCCACTGAGCTTTCCCTACTGGTTGTTTCAGATACGACCATGTCAGGGAAAGCCCAGTCTGGTATGGTCGTATCGATAGGACCATGCCAGGCAAGTGGTTAAAGACGAGAGAGAGAGAGAGAGAGATAGAGTACACTTGTACATACTGTCCCATGTTGCTTCATAAAGGCATCACCTACAAGGGCACTTCCGGTATGCTCATAGAGTCCGGAACGCATCACCTAACAACTGGGTGACCGTTTGTATTCCACTCCAGAATTACATTGCAAGATCACAAAAATACAGTACCTGCCTCACACGTGCGGGCACTGTCCCATGTTGCTTCACATGGGACAGTATGTACACGTGTGAGGCAAGTACTGTATTGTTTAATATTTTGTTTAGTATATTGTTTAATATATTTTTGCGATCTTGCAATGTAATTCCTAGAACAGTGATCTATAGATTTGTATATGAGGAGGATTTGCTGGTTTGTGCTATAGCAATGCTGATGCTTGTTTGGAGTGTCACTGCTGAGTTGTATTATGACTGATTGCAATGGCTATCTAGTAGCTGGTGGTTTCCTGGGAGCACATATCTTTATCTGTTGTCTGGTGATATGGCAGGAGCTGGTCTTGAGAAGTTTGTGTATGGACTGAAATGTCGACCAAAGGCTATCGCTATCTACATGGATGTTACAATAAAATGATGAGTATATTTTAAAAAATTGTAAAGAGCCTGGTGAGTGCACTTTCCCTCAAATCAAATCTACCGATTTCACAATTTTTGAGGATATTAAGAAATAATTCTGATGGTGCTAGAGCACAACTCCAATTGGATGAATGTAAACGGAGGTTTGTTGAAAGGAGTTATAATACAAAGGTAATAATGAAGTGCCTCACCAGGGCAAAAATAATTTTTGATGACCGATTAAAGAATGTGATACCTGCGGATAGAACATGCAACAGAATGATTTTGAACACCCGATGTGATACCAGTTTAAGGACGGTACAGAAGACAGTCAAGAAACATTGGTCTTTGATAACCAGTGATTCAGCCTTTAAAAGGTTATGTGACCAGAAGCCATTTCTAAGTGTAAGAAGGGGCCCTAACTTGAAGGATACACTTCTGAGACCTAATATGCAACCAACGATTCCAACTGATGGGAACTGGTTATCACAACAAAATGGTTGCTATAGGTGCCTTGGATGCACGACGTGCCGAGGAATGGTCACTGGCAAATTCTTCTGTCACCCACATACTGGGAAGAAGATCTTTTTGCGGTATTGTTTAACTTGCACAATGGACCATGTAATTTATTCATTGACATGTCCTTGCGGTCTCGCATATATTGGAAAAACTATATGTACCTTTCCTGAGAGGATGAACCAACATAGGTCCTCCATATGGTTGGCTTTCAAAACTGGAACCTTTGACAAACCGGTGGCTACCCATTTTTTGAAAGCAGGACATCAGCTGTCAACATTACGCGGTATGATTATAGATTGCACACCACCCTTACAAAGAGGGGGGGATCGTGGCTTGAAGCTACTGTAGAAAGAAGTGTGGTGGATATATTATTTGGATGCAGTGGCCCCTAGAGGCCTGAATGAGATGAACTCACTTTCTATTTTTGTATGAATATTGAGTGTTCATGTAGGTTCCATATTAGTTGTTTTTCATTTTTCATTTTTTCTTTTTCTTTTTTATTACTATTTTTTTCGATAGCTGGTGATTGGGTCTACTGCTTTATTAATGAGTGATTTATGCAATTGTTTTTTAGTATAGATTGTTTATTTCTTAAATGTTGTTATTGTGCTCCCAGGTACCCACCTGCACTAAGCGTATATATCGTTGTGATATTTCCATTTATAAAAAATGCTGGCACATTTGATTATTGAAAACATTGCCACATATGTTGGTGAGTGTTCTTTTGACATCACCTCCGATGATGGTAATGATAGCCTGCTCGTTGAAATACTAGCAGTCTACTAACAGCATCTAAAGTGCTAAGCAAACGATCACCCGGTTGCTAGGTGATGCATTTCAGGCTCTATGAACATACCGGAAGTGCTCCTGTACGCGATGCTTTTATGAAGCAACACGGGACAGTGCCCACACGTGTGAGTCAGGTACTGTATTGTTTAATACATTTTTGCGATCTTGCAATGTAATTCTGCAGTGGTATACAAACGATCACCCAGTTGTTAGGTGAGGCGTTCCAGGCTCTATGAGCATACTGGAAGTGACTTGTAGGTGATGTCTTTATGAAGCAACATGGGACAGTATGTACACGTGTGAGGCAGGTACTATATTGTTTAATATATTTTTGCGATCTTGCAATGTAATTCCTAGAACAGTGATCTCTAGATTTGTATATGAGGAGGATTTGCTGGTTTGTGCTATAGCAATGCTGATGCTTGTTTGGAGTGTCACTGCTGAGTTGTATTATGACTGATTGCAATGGCTATCTAGTAGCTGGTGGTTTCCTGGGAGCACATATCTTTATCTGTTGTCTGGTGATATGGCAGGAGCTGCTCTTGAGAAAAGTCTGTGTATGGACTGAAACTTCGACCAAAGGCTATCGCTATCTACATGGATGTTACAATAAAATAATGAGTATATTTTCAACATTTTTAAAGAGCCTGGTGAGTGCACTTTTATTCTGAATATTATGGCTTTTCCCCGTGGACAGGCTTAATATTTGCACCCCAGCTGATGCATTTTCTATAAAGTGAGTGCTACTCTATTTTCTCTATATATGTTTGAGGATTCAATTGGATAAATACCCTCTGAGTGTGCACCCTGAAACGGTTATTTGTTTTTTTTTTCTGGACTAATTATAGAATACATTTCTGGAGATTTTTTGAATGACTTTCTATTGGGATTTTTTCCAGTTTTTTTTGGCTCTGGACATATTGTGGACAATTTAAACATTTTTTTTCTTTAAAAAGTGTTTTTGAGTTGTATTTCTATTTATTGTAATTTTTTGGGGGGGTTATATTTTAGATTAATGTGGCCCAATCACTATGCTTGAATAAATAGTATAACATTGTCCTTCTATATCTATTTGGTCAGTACATTTGTGGTGAGAGTTTAAGATGTACATTTTTAAAGAAAATATGGCACATGGTTTTTCTTTGCAAGATAATGATTCTTTAAGTGAAGCAGAGAATATACAGGTTAGTTTAACAGATGATGATGTCAGTAAAGTTTTATTTAATCAGTTTGAGTTTGATCAGTTACCATCTCAAACCCCTTTAGACATTTTTCATAAATTACATCGTTTAAAAAGAAGGGAGATTGAACTGGTGTTGCATGGTCAGTTCTTATCTGGATATGTTAGAAAAAAATGTATCCCGAGAGGGTTTAGAATGACCAATGTCCCGACTATCGGTCGAAGGAATCCTTCATTTTGTGTGAAGTGGCGTGGCATTCTAATAAGTGCTCAATTGATTTGATAGCACTAGTGATTGAGGAAGTGAGTCAAGAATTGCAGAAAATCAGGTCTGACATTAAAGACTTTGCAAGAGAAATGATACCGATCTTAACAACCGATAAATCGGATGATTGGTTAGTAGGGATGCAGACCCAGCTTGATAAATTTAAAACTGATTTGTTAACATTTAAGAGAAAGTCTATTTCCACGCTTTCAAGTTTCTATCAGAGACACACAGTTTATCGATGGCTCTCTGGGGATGATAAACGTACACGTTTTATGCATAACAGAAGATTTAGATGTGGCAATAGGGAAAGTGGTTTTGATAATTACACTACTCAATCTTCATTTGAGTCCTGAAGCTACTGATGAACTCCCACCATCGGGGTCCTCTTTTTTTAGGCCCAAGTACAAGGTCAAAGAGGGGGGCTCAAAATATAAACAGGGGAGGCCGCATACAAGCAGAGGGTGTTGGAAAAGGCAAGGGCAGAGGAAGGAAGGGGGCGAAGAATTAATTTTTAATTTATCGGAATATACGTTAAACCCCACCGAACATTTTCTGTTCTAAAGGCCTTTCTTTCATCCCTACCCATTATTTTGATGAGTTTCAATGGTCAGTTGACTTATTTAAAATGGGTAGAAAGCTCAGACTCAGGGAATACTTTGATAAGAAAGAGGGTGTCTTGGATAAAAGAGTTAACAAGACATTTTCTAAACCGAGTACTTTTGATCCAATCTCTACAAACCCTAGTTTGAGAACTTTCTTATGGATGATAGATCATGATGTAAAAGCTAATGTCACCAAGAATAAAAATGGATTTGATAATTTAAGATTTGAACAAAGACTAGCCTTAAAGTCATTTTGTAATAACACCTCTATAGTAATTAGGAATGCTGATAAGGGAGGGGCTGTTGTTGTACAATATTTTCATCACTATGATGCCGAAATTAAGAGACAATTGGTCGATACATCGACCTATCGTAAAATGGAGTTTATCCCTTTGGTCCGTATTAAGAAGGAGGTTGATGAGCTGATTGATATGGCACTTTTACAGGGCTGGATTAACGAGGGCACTGCGAAATTTCTGCATGTGGACAATCCAATTTGCCCTGTATTATACACTCTCCCCAAGATACATAAGTCGCTGGTAGATCCCCCTGGCAGACCGATTATTTCTGCCAGGGGGATCTATCTTACAACCTATAGCGCAGTATCTTGACTTCTATCTGCAACCTTTTGTGAGAACAACTAACAGTTTTCTTCGTGACACTAGTCACTTTTTGAATTAATTAAAAAACATTAATTGTTTAACCCCTGATGCCTTATTGGCAACTATGGATGTTTTTATCCTTGTATACAACTATCCCACATGTTGATGGGATTATGGCGGTTAAAGAAGCTTTGTTGCAGGGTCCTTATGAAGGTCCTCCTATTGAATTTATATGTGAACTCTTAACCAAACTACTGATGTGTAATCATTTTAAGTATCAGGGTGAGTATTATATCCAGATCGCTGGGACAGCAATGGGATCTAATATTGCGCCAGCATATGCAAATATTTACGTAAATAAATATGAAAATGAACATATTCTGGAGAAATATTAAAAAAAAATATTATATTATCGTAGATTTATAGACGATGTTTTCTAATATGGGGCAATGATGTTGAGTCTTTTGATGCTATGATCCTACATTTGAACACTCTGGATAGACCAATTCGGGTTATAGCATCGATTGATGCTGAATCAATGAATTTTTTTAGATGTGACGATTATGAAGAGTGGGTGCACACTTGAACACACTCTATATAGGAAACCCACAGATAGGAAAACCTTGTTAAAAGCTTCAAGCCACCCCCCCCCCCAATTCCCTCAAATCAAATCTACTGATTTCACAATTTTTGAGGATATTAAGAAATAATTCTGATGGTGCTAGAGCACAACTCCAATTGGAGTTGGAGGGAGGTTTGTTGAAAGGAGTTATAATACAAAGGTAATAATGAAGTGCCTCACCAGGGCAAAAATAATATTTGATGACCAATTAAAGAATGTGATACCTGCGGATAGAACATGCAACAGAATGATTTTGAACACCCGATGTGATACCAGTTTAAGGACGGTACAGAAGACAGTCAAGAAACATTGGTCTTTGATAACCAGTGATTCAGCCTTTAAAAGGTTATGTGACCAGAAGCCCCTTCTAAGTGTAAGAAGGGGCCCTAACTTGAAGGATACACTTCTGAGACCTAATATGCAACCAACGATTCCAACTGATGGGAACTGGTTATCACAACAAAATGGTTGCTATAGGTGCCTTGGATGCACGACGTGCCGAGGAATGGTCACTGGCAAATTCTTCTGTCACCCACATACTGGGAAGAAGATCTTTTTGCGGTATTGTTTAACTTGCACAATGGACCATGTAATTTATTCATTGACATGTCCTTGCGGTCTCGCATATATTGGAAAAACTATATGTACCTTTCCTGAGAGGATGAACCAACATAGGTCCTCCATATGGTTGGCTTTCAAAACTGGAACCTTTGACAAACCGGTGGCTACCCATTTTTTGAAAGCAGGACATCAGCTGTCAACATTACACTGTATGATTATAGATTGCACACCACCCTTACAAAGAGGGGGGGATCGTGGCTTGAAGCTACTGTAGAAAGAAGTGTGGTGGATATATTATTTGGATGCAGTGGCCCCTAGAGGCCTGAATGAGATGAACTCACTTTCTATTTTTGTATGAATATTGAGTGTTCATGTAGGTTCCATATTAGTTGTTTTTCATTTTTCATTTTTTCTTTTTCTTTTTTATTACTATTTTTTTCGATAGCTGGTGATTGGGTCTACTGCTTTATTAATGAGTGATTTATGCAATTGTTTTTTAGTATAGATTGTTTATTTCTTAAATGTTGTTATTGTGCTCCCAGGTACCCACCTGCACTAAGCGTATATATCGTTGTGATATTTCCATTTATAAAAAATGCTGGCACATTTGATTATTGAAAACATTGCCACATATGTTGGTGAGTGTTCTTTTGACATCACCTCCGATGATGGTAATGATAGCCTGCTCGTTGAAATACTAGCAGTCTACTAACAGCATCTAAAGTGCTAAGCAAACGATCACCCGGTTGCTAGGTGATGCATTTCAGGCTCTATGAACATACCGGAAGTGCTCCTGTACGCGATGCTTTTATGAAGCAACACGGGACAGTGCCCACACGTGTGAGTCAGGTACTGTATTGTTTAATACATTTTTGCGATCTTGCAATGTAATTCTGCAGTGGTATACAAACGATCACCCAGTTGTTAGGTGAGGCGTTCCAGGCTCTATGAGCATACTGGAAGTGACTTGTAGGTGATGTCTTTATGAAGCAACATGGGACAGTATGTACACGTGTGAGGCAGGTACTATATTGTTTAATATATTTTTGCGATCTTGCAATGTAATTCCTAGAACAGTGATCTCTAGATTTGTATATGAGGAGGATTTGCTGGTTTGTGCTATAGCAATGCTGATGCTTGTTTGGAGTGTCACTGCTGAGTTGTATTATGACTGATTGCAATGGCTATTTAGTAGCTGGTGGTTTCCTGGGAGCACATATCTTTATCTGTTGTCTGGTGATATGGCAGGAGCTGCTCTTGAGAAGTTTGTGTATGGACTGAAATGTCGACCAAAGGCTATCGCTATCTACATGGATGTTACAATAAAATGATGAGTATATTTTAAAAAATTGTAAAGAGCCTGGTGAGTGCACTTTTTTTCTGAAAAAATAATATATATATATATATATATATATATACATATACACACATTCATATCTATACTAATATATATTAGATATGTATGTGTGTGTGTGTGTGTGTGTGTGTGTGTGTGTGTGTGTGTTTACTATACACATATACATTTTTTTTTAAATAACTCCACCCACAGTTCCTGAACCTATTTTTCCAGAAATGTATTCCTACCCATATGGCAAACATTATGATCACAAGAAAAGACCAGCCAATGACATACCTATTCATGGAAGAAAAAAACCAGCGCAAGGAATAAGTAAAAATATTGAAAGTATATACTATATATACTAAATGGATGGTATAATTGTTTAGGAGTATCAGTGGCTCTTTAATAATGCTAATAGAAATAAATATAAAAATTGACATACACATATACAGACAAACAAAACACTTAAAATATGCAGTATAGAATAAAAAATGACCCCAATATTCTGATGGTGAGAAGAATATCTCACTAATAAGTCTGGCAAAACTCAATTGTATCTCACAATAGCAGTCATTTAATTGGCTGTGATTTAACCCAAATGCATGGTGATGACTAGTACCGCAATAGGTATGATGGCAAAACTTTACCATTCCTTAGGAATGGTGATTAGAAAGTCCTCTGACATCCAGCATAGTCGATGGAAAAGGCTGAAGCACAATGATGAGGAGATAACAGCTGCATAGATGCAGTCACATGGAAGATGGTAAGACTCGTCCTCTGGCATCCAGTGGGGTGTAACCAGACTGGAGCACAATGCAGGAAAGGTCCGTTTTGCTGAGGAGTAAAACCCTCCTGATGAAGCTGAGTGGATATTCTTCAGTGAAACATGTTGAGCATCATTAAAGAGCCACTGATACTCTTAAACTGTTATACCATCCAATTAGTGTATATATAGTATATATTTTTACTCAATCCTTGCAGCGCGGGTTTTTTTTCTTCCATTTCTACTCTCTTTTGGGGAGTGACAACCCCTTACCAGCTGCTCTCCTGATAGCGCGTCCTCCCTATATAACACACCCATTCATACCTATTTATAGTAGATTGGTAGCTGAGCTCTTGCGATTGAATCCATGGTCACAGTGTATTGCTTGAGACATTGGTTGTTATGTTCCGGGCATGCACGGTGCACATTTCCTTTTATTGAGCATTTGCACTTGGCCGATAATGGGGGTCATTCAGCATTGCACAGTTTATAAATATTATCTTCACGTGCATAGGATCTATTCAGCGAATGTGCAGAACAACTCCTTTGGTGATCTCACGCAGCACTTTCTATGCCTCTGCCTGATTTGCCTTATTGACAGGCAAAGTCATTTAAGGGGTGGTGCAGGTGTGGGGAACGATGGTATTCCTAGAAATGAGGGCGTGTCCACCCCATTTTCTGGGAGTGGCTAGGCCAGGGTCTGCGTCTACAGATGCAGTTTAATTGTCTCGCAAGCCAGCCAGTCTGAGTAAGCTGAGGCTTATTCTGCTGTCCACCATCACATCCGATAGTCGTGATGGTGATCCCAGCAAGTGAACTTGGTTACAGTGCTGGGATTGCAAATGCAACAGGGGGGTGTCATACAGGGGGCTGTCATACAGGGGGCTGTCATACAGGGGGATGTCATACAGGGGGGTGTCATACAGGGAGTGTCATACAGGGGGGTGTCATACAGGGGGGTGTCATACAGGGAGTGTCATACAGGGAGTGTCATACAGGGAGTGTCAAACAGAGAGTGTTATACAGGGGGTGTCATATAGGAGATGTCATACAAAGAGTATTATACAGGGGGGTGTCATAAAGAGAGTATTATACAGGGGGTGTCATATAGGAGATGTCAGACAAAGAGTATTATACAGGGGGTGTCATACAGAGGGTGTCAAACAGGAGGTGTCATACACCTTCTGCTGTATTTGCATATTAGTAGGGATGGAATTGCAGAGCTGCCTGCGTGCCTAAATCATATTTACAGCCTGCGTGTATACATCATCTATCTACAGCCTTCGTGTATACATCATATATCTATAGCCTGTATGTATACATCATTATAAGGGCACAACCGTGCCCTTATATTAAAGCTGCATCTAAAAAACTGCAATTCTCCCATAGAGAATTCCAGAGGGGGGACATGATGTTTAAGGGGCTACACCTCAAAAGCTGTTGGAGTTACCAAGCTGAAATTTGGCACGGATGGGTAGAACTGTTGTTCGGTGCTGCTTGCCAAATTTCAGGGAATAAGCATAAAAATTTAGGATTTGGGAGTAATCTCAATTTACAACTGTCACTTTTTTCTGATATTCTCAATTTGGACCACTTTTCTGCTGTACTCTATGGGTTTTTTGGGAAGGCATAACTTTTAGGGGGCAAATTTAGACCTGAGGTTTGTTTTATTAGGTAGCTATTGTGCCATGGTACGTGCTTTTCAGGTTCTTGTAAATTAGAAAGTTAGTTTTTCAACTATTACCTCAAGAATGCACAATTGAATAGGAACTTTGAACTTAGTAGGAGCCTCTACCACTCACTGTGGCTTCACTTGGGTGCACAAAGATGGTTGTCATTTGCAGGCTTTAGCAGTTGTGGGCTTGGGAGAAAGTGGCCATTAGCTGCAGCGGGATCCAGGGAAAGGCGCAAGGGGGTAGCCAGATCCCGGGGATGGTAGCGGGCCTTTACGGCAGTGGTGTGGGTGTTAGTGTGGTTGGTGGTGGGGAAGGCATTAGGAAACAGAGGAGGTAGCAGCACACAGATTCAGACTCGAATCTTGAAGATCCATGATACCTGCTTCTGTGTTTAAAAAAAAATGGCGTGTCCCCGCCCCCAAAAAGCAACCAGCACCGGGATTTGGAGACCCAGTACTGCTTGTGCTAAATACAGAGGGCAAATGATGTAGGGGTCCCCCATATTCAGCACAACCAGCACTGTGTTCTGAGCCAGCCCTGTTTCTGGAAATACAGGGGGAAAATGCGTAGGGTCCCCCTGTAATTACCAGAACCAGCACTGGACTCTTTCTAGCAGGGGGGTGATGCCACAGCCAGAGGAGCCCTTTCACCAGGCCCCCCCAGCTGAAGCATCACCCCTGACATCTGGTCAGCCCAGCCCAACTACAGTTCCCATCAAGCCTCCCCCACATGCTGGTACTTGGAAAACCACAAGTATCAGCATGCAGGGCATTACGGGCCTGTTGGTACCTGTAGTTCCACAGCAAATGCAATTTAAAAAAAACACAGAACACACACCGTAGAAAAGTAAAATTATATTAAAACATACATGTACACACACATGCACGCACTATCTCACATTCTCATGGTTTGTGATAATAATGTAATAGCGCACCTGAAAATGTTTAGCTGCTTCTATACTATGAAATAGAAAGAATTGTTATATGTTGTAAGAAGCACTTAAAATGGAATATATAAAAAAAGTATTTTGTAAAAGGTGTATTTTGTAAAAGGTATTTTGTATATGTCCAAAAAGTGTTTTATAAAGGTTTAACTAATGTAGGATGCCTGCAGATCCACCTGATAACTAATACAACATCAAAAAATGAAATGAAAAATAAATAAATAAACAAATTTTAAATAAAAAATTAAATGAAATGAAAATATACTAGGCAATCAAAATAAAAATAAAACTGTCAAAATAATTAAAATAATAAATCAAAAACAGATAAATGAATAAATGTGAAACTAGTAAATAATTAAAATATATTGAATAGTGCAATCTATGTTTATGATCTTTTGAGGGGATGATGGGTGCCCGCTGCTGAAGTGCAAGTCATGCAGGTGACTGTCCCTATCTTACCCTGAGACTCGGAGTCATCCTGCAATGCTGTGCGGACGCTGCACTGGTGCGGAGATGTTAACTTGCTCCGGCTTGCTCCCATTTTGCATGCGGGGGTAGCGGCATGGTCCTGGGCTGCTCCGGTCTCTTGCCTCTGATGTGCTTTCTGGCTGTTAGCTCTATTGATGAAAGGACCGTCGGCTTGTCAGTAATGAGGCACCAACGCGTTTCATCCACGTGACGGTCTTACGTGGATGAAACTCCAATCTGTTCTCTTCTCCAAGTAGATAATCCTATGGATTACCTATAATAAAAATTCCATAATCACCTCCTACTATGAGTGGATATGCTCTCTTCAGACAATCCAGGGTCTTGGGAAAAAAAATAAAAATATAAGGACCCTCGTTCATTAGTAGTATCCTCTAAGTACACTTCTACCCGAATGACAGCTCCACCCGGGATATCAGTACAGAAATCCCGGTGCAGAGCGCTCATTGGCTGAGAGAGGCGAGCCTTTCACTTCTCAATTAATGAGCTGTCCTCACCATTGACTTCAATAGTGAGAACCAAGCATGGCCTTTCAAAAATGGCACCTTAGCACCATTTTTTAAATTCAAAGATGGCCGCCACGATCCAATCAAGTCTTGCGATGTCATCACCCCGCCCCCTCGGCTCTCTTATATACAGCCAGCGAGAGGCGCCGTCCACTCAGTCCATCAGCCGGGGAGCTGGAAATTATACCTTCTAAAGACACTGCGGAAGCCCTGTTTGGGCGGTGGCCATACAAAAGAGCGTAAAGGCTGCCGCCCTCCAGGTGAAGACACTGTAGAAGTCCAGGGGGAAGCAGCAGCCATGTAAAAGAGCTTAAAGGCTGATGGCCCCAGGTTAAGGCACGGCAAAATAAAATACTTTAAAAAGTCTTTTTTTTTAAATTTTAATAATTCTTATGCAGGGGTACTATAGGTACCAGTAGGCCCTTAATGCCCTGCCTGCTGTTACATGTGGTTCTACAAGTGTCAGTATGTGGGGATGCCTGCTGGGACCTGTAGTACTACTGCAAAAGACAATATTTATATTTCCATATTCACCACACAACACAATCAAGTCGGCACCCACCATTCAGTGGTGATGGGGATAGCCACAGGCTATCAGCCTGGGCCTGGGGTGCCCTATGGAGGGGGACTACTTTATTGGGGGCTCCCCAGCTCCCAAGCGAACCCAGGCCTGGGCTGACTAGCAGTCAGGGGTGATGCTTCTGCTGGGGGGCTCGGTGAAAGGGCTCTGCTGGCTGTGGCATCACCCCCCCCACTAGAATGGGTCCGGTGCTGGTTCTGTTAAATACAGGGGGAACCTATGCATTTTTCCCCCTGTATTTTCATAATCAGGGCCAGATTAGAGCCCAGTGCTGGTTGTGCTAAATATGGGGGACACCTACGTCATTTGTCTCCCATATTTTGGCAACTAAGGCTGGTTCTGACTAGCCTGGTGCTGGTTGTGCTTAAATACAGTGGACCTCTACATCAATTTTCCCATGTATTTAAACACAACCAGGACTGGCTGTTAAAAGCCTGGTGCTGGTTGTGCTTTGGGGGAGGGGGGCTTCTTTTTTATTTTATAAATTATATTTTTAACATGGATGCTACAAAGATCTCACTGCTGCATTCATCCATCTGTGACTAATTGATTTTTTTTTTCTTAGGTGCATGCGCACTACCAGTGAGCCCTCTATCGCCCACTGAAGTCCCCTTTGCACTGCACCACTGCCACTACTCTGCACCACCACTGCTGCTGCAATGTAATTTTGTACATAGCAAGAGGTATTTCTGCAAAATAAAAATAAAAAACAATGTATTGCTAACTCCCTAAATAGAAATTACCTTGGCGATTTTTAACATTAAAAGGACATATAGGCAGGCTCGCCTACTCTCCCGATTCGGGCGGGAGCCTCCTGATAAACGGGTGCAGCTCCTGCCCCCCCAGAAAGGTAGGCATGCCTCCGCCGGCCACCGATCCCCCCCGGCCACCCCCACCAATACCTGTCAAACCCCCGCAGCGGGGGGGCCTGCTTCACAATGCCAGTTTTTACGGTATTGTGAAGCGGGGGCGGGGCCAAAAAGATGCTATGGCGTGGCCCCGCCCCTGTCACGCCCGCAAAACATCTTCTGCTCATCCATCCATGCCCCCTTTTGCTGGCCATGCCCCCTGCCCTGCCGATCTGGCTGCTCCCTCCCGGAGCAGCCAGATAGTCGGCAAGTATGCATACAGGTGTCCATCAAACTGGGGGCCTGATTCAGACCCAGACGCTATTTGCGGATGGTCGTTCAAAAAAAGGGGCCAGCTATTTAAATTGTGCGCTCGCTCATTGCGGTTTGACGCCTCTATGTCTGAGCGAGCTAAACGAAAAATGTGCTCGCTATTTTGTAAAGACGCCCCTTTGCCGTTCGCATCACACGTCATCTCCGGTATTTATTTGATTAGTCGGGTACATCGAAAGGCATTTGAACTGCTCACAGTGCTTGTGGTAGGTTTTTCCTACCGCAATCACTGCGAGCAGTTCAGGCTAAAAGACAACCAAGTGACGTTGTCGATGATGCTACTTTACTAATTATGCACTCCCATTAAACGCCCTTTTTACCGTTAGGCACGCCTGCGTTCGGATCTCCACTCCTCCGTTTACAAGCACCTTCCCCTGTTACCACCCACAAACGTTACATTCTGTCAATCAAATTAGCAGCCCCTCGCTGTTTTGCGAGCGCTCGATTTCTGACCGCAATGACTGGTATGCGCATTATGACCCATGCGCAGTTGTGCAAACATCGCTCATAGCAAACGAGCGGCCGCTTACGAGCGGCTCTGAATCAGGCCCTGGGTCGGTTTGATGTACATTTCGCATTCCAAGATGCTTTTTCATTTGCGTGTATAAATCATATATCTATAGCCTGCATGCATACATCATATTTATAGCTTGCGTGCATACATCATATCTATAGCCTGCATGCATACATCATATCTATATCCTGCATATATACATCATATCTATAGCCTGCTTGCATACATCATATATCTGTAGCCAGCATATATACATCATATCTATAGCCTGCTTGCATACAACATATATCTGTAGCCTGCTTGCATACATCATACTGTATATCTATAGCCTGCTTGCATACATCATATATCTGTAGCCTGCGTGCATCCATGGGAGGAGGTTGTGTCTGCTGTTGCTCCTGCTCTTCTTGCATGGCTGTGTAAGAGGGGAGTTCACCTGCAGGCTTCCTTAGGCAGGCTGCCTCTGCCTGGGGGAAGTGTTTATGAGAGTGTGGTTGTGACTCTGGTGTGGCCTACACAGCTTATTACAGCCGTTTATTGTGGGAGAAAGTGGACTTTTTTTCCCTGTTTAATCCATATGTTCTGTACTTGGCTGGAGAGGCACAGGAGAAGTGCCAGTGACTAAAAAAGACAGGTCCCGGGTGTGTGTGGCTATTTCCCAGCCTGGAGTAATGGACAGCGTTAGGGGACCATGTGTAACAGATGTACTGCAGCAACAGCCGGAGGTAAGTCCCTCTGTTTCTGGAGTGACAGGTGTGGGGGATCCGGTGGATACGTCCTACCTGGAAGGACCCGGCATGAGTATGAAGCAAGGTGAAGCTGCTCCAGTGGCACTTGTGGCTGTGGACATATGGGGGGGCACTGAATGTGAAGCATCCATCCCAGCAGAGGCTCCAGTGTCAGCAGCAGAGATGTCCTGGGGGATGGATGGCCTGGAAAGTGGCAGCCTCTATTGTGGCTTAAAGTGTGTCAGCAGACTCTGGGCAGGAGAGGAAGCTGTCAGCAGCTGAAGACCTGGCAGTGCAAGTCTTGGTGGTCACAGGCGGGCATGAATGTTACCAAGGGTCTTCTAATCTAGCTGCTTCCCATAAACTACCAGTGGGGGAAACCCTGAGTGAAGTAAGACTCTAGTCAGGTGGTGGAAGGTGTGGTTGTAGAGTTAAATCTTGTGTCAAGTCCCCATTATAGGGCCTTCTGATCAAGGGGTGGAGGAAGGGGTATGCAGGAGGTGCCCTTGACTTCGGGTGTGGAGTTTGCTGGCCCATCATGGGCCGGTGTGCAGGGTTATGATTTTTTGGTTGTGTTTTTTATGGTTAGAAGTTTCACATGGAGAAGTAAAAGTAAGCAAGGTCATGTTTCTTTAATAATCCATAAATATGGATCCCCATCCTATACGATATGCCGCGATTAATGTGGCTTCTGTAGATTATGAATGTGCTCGTATGATGGCTTTTGATTTTTTAAACACGGTTGAGGTTGACTTTTTTTTTTTTTTGCAAGAGACTAGGATTGGAAAGTTGGACCTCCTTCATAAAGTGAAGCGTGAGTAGAGGCGGGGTCCAACTTACTGGTCTCTTGCTGCCGAGCTGTACGGTTGGGTGGCAGTTATTTTACTGGCATGGTCACTGTACGCAAGATTATAAAATTACAGATAGGCAGATGTTTGATATTGGATGTTAACATGAAGGGACAGGACCTTAGGTAAATCAATATTTATGGTACTCAGTCACAATGGGAGAGGAAATATCTCTTCATAGAGATAAAACATTATCGTTTTATATCCCAGCAGGTGATCTTTGGTGGTGATTTTAATGCCATAATTAGGCCAGAGGACAGATGGGGTGCAAGAAGACCTCTGGGAAGTGACTCCAATTTTTTAGCTGGCGTGATTAGACAGGCGGGTCAGGTGGATGTACATATTCGTCACTCCCCAGACATCACTGGTTTAACTTTCTTCAGTGGTAGCCATTGGTCTAGCATAGATAGTTTTTTTGTTAAGGAACCTTCTAATACTTCATCCCTTGTGGTAAGGTTGGTGGAGTTTTCCAATCACTGTTTTCTCACAGTAACTTTGAATACCTCAGAACCCCTCAGAAAGGGCGGGACCTCTGGTGTTTGAACTCAGAACTTCTGGAAGTAGAGAGTTATGCAGTCCTTTAGGGTATTCTTTCAGTCTTTGGAGTCTCTTCTGGAGGCTGGTTGGAGTAGGTCAGAGTGGTGTGAGGTAATTAAAAAGAGAATCTGTAAGTTTTTCCATGGTCTTGTAGCTAAGAGAAACTTAATAAAGAAAAATGTCTACCATAGACTGAGAAGGAAATTGGATTTCTTGATCTCTGAGGAGAGAGATTGTGGGGAAATCTCCTGATTGAATGCTCAGATGAGAGAGTTTCAATATAACTGATTGGTGTCTTTGGTTTTGGAAAGCAATTGTGGTTTGTACCACTTGCCAGATCCTTACCAAAGCTGTAAAGCATCAGTTTATGCCAAACATATTAAAGGACTGGTTGAGGAACAGGGTGCTCTTTGTAAGGATAAAGAAGGCATTCTGGATGTAGTTGTGTCCTACTATTCTGATTTGTCTAAACAGCCACTAATTAGAGAAAGGATGGAAACATTTCTGAGGGGGACTCCACATCTGATTCCTCAGGATACATCTCTTGACTCTTTGGCCTGTGGTATAGCTGCTGATGAAATTAGGAAAGCAATAGTGGGTCTGAACCCCAAGAAATCACCAGGACCAGATGGTCTGACATCTGAGTTTTAGAAGACCTCCTAATTCCCTGCCTAGTGGAAGTATTTAATGAGAGCCTGGATGAGGGAATTCTCCCTCTTTCCATGAGGTCATCTGCAATTTTTTTGCTATCCAAATGGAAAGACCCATCTCATATTGAGAATTGGCGCCCCAAAGCTCTTCTTAATACAGACAGAAAGATATTGGAGAAAATACTTTTTAATAGGCTTTCACAATTTTCTCAGCTTTTGCTTTCATCTTCTCAGCACTGTACTATAAAGGGTCGAAGCACATTTAGTGCTATCCTTGGTGTCCGGGAGGCCATTGAGCGGTGCACGGCTAAGAAGTGGAGTGAGAAGTGGATCAGTCTAAGGCTTTGGACCGGGTAAACCACAAATATCTTTGGGCTTTACTGGAATGGTATGGTCTTCCAGGGTGGGTGGTTAATTTGTTACAGACTCTGTATTGACTGGCTAAAATCTTCCCACTTGTGAACGGTTGGGTGGGTCCTGCCTTTGAGGTATGCTCTGGGGTTTGTCAGGGCTGTCACCTGAGCCCCCTTTTATATGTTTTTGCGATCTATCCCTTTATCGGAAGGGTAGAGAGTAGAAATGTAGGAGGGGAGCAGCTGAGTCTGGAGTGTCCCTTGAGGGTAGTAACCTACACAGTGGTTCTGTCTTCTGAGGTAGAGGCCTGTGACATGGAGCATCTTATTTGTGAATATTCTAAAGCCTCATGCTCCAGGGTAAATCGGGAATAGTGCAAAGTTTTTTGGATGGGGGAGGAAGGTGAGGAATTTTCCATTCCGGACAGCTTCCCCCAGGTCAGCGATCAGATTAAAATCCTAGGCATCAAATTTGATCATGGTGATTATGCCTCTCTAAACTGGGTTAAAAGGCTGGAAGATGCTACCAAGAAAGTAGAATGTTGGAAAATATGGAAGTTATCTTTTAGGGAAAAGGATGACCTGTGCTAAACTTACCTGGCCCCTATTTTATTGTATGTCAGTTACATGTGCTTTCTGCCTCAATTTATGTGGGCTAGATTGAACTCCTTATTCTTTATGCTGTTGTGTGGGAATAGGACCAACATAGTTTAGAGAAGTATTACCTACAAACCGTGTAAAAACGGGGGTTTAGATATGGTAAACCATGTGATCTTTTTTGTGACAACTTTTATAAAATTCAATGTTGGGAGTATGTTTATGGATGCTCCCCCTCGGTGGGTAGCGGAATTCAGATGATGGGTGTCTCCCTTCCTCAGTCTATGGATAGATTGTGGCCAAGTGAAAAGTTTTCTGATTCGTCATGGTTACCTCCAGATATATGTCATCCAGAGCTTGAAAGTGATAAAGTGATATGGTGTGGAAGTGAGTGAAGTCAAAAACTGTTCCAGGAGGGAGTTGGGGAGCAGAATTTTGCACACTCACTTTTATGTCCTGCTGTCACTGAGGGACTGCCTGGGTAATAACGCTTCAGACGGATTAGGTCTGTTAAATTCACAGAGGATACTGCCAATGTTTAAAGATATTGCTTTGCACTCTTTTCAAAGAAAGCTTTATGTTGGAGGGAACCTCAAGTGGAGGAGTTCAAAAGAACGTGGTTGTCTACGGGAGGAATGTCCAGGGGTGGAGGCGATAATGGACCATTTCCAGCTTGAGTGCCCCTTTAATGTAAAAGTTTATAAGGAGGTTTCAAAGGCCATTGGAATCATGTGCCTTTTGGGTCTTAGTTACCCTGAGTGGGCTTATGGGGTAGTCAGCAGGTACGATGGATTTGATTTGACCACTATTTTCTTATGTTAGTTTAGTAGTTAGGTCCCACACATTGGGCGCACGGTGTCATGTCTCCATTTGGAGAAAGGTACTCCTCTGTGAAGTGGTGGTGGGTTCGATTCTACAAGAGATGAAGAGGATGATGGATCTGGATTGGTGGGAGGCTAGATGCTATCAGGTGGTTCCATCAGTGGGGTCAGTTCAAGCATCCTTGAGTGGGTGGTGGATAGCCTCTTTTTGTCCAGATAGAAGAGCTCCGACTATCAGATCTTCCCTCGTGACCACCCACGTAAGGAACACAGGCATTAAGACATCAATGACTACAGGGTTCTCAATGTGTGAAATATGCACCGCATGTAAAAAACAAAATGGAATAAAACACAGATTATAAAACAGGTGCAGTCATTAAGCAACAACAGAAAAATCAACATTAAAGACCGGATAAGTTGCCAAACTGCAGGAGTCATATATATGCTCACATGTCCATATGGTTTACAGCACGTGGGCAAAACAAAATGAAAACTATATATCCAGATACAGGAACACCTCTGTAATATCAAAAACACAAAAGACAACCACAGTGTCCCACTACACTTCAAGGACAAACACAACAACAACCCAAGGGACCTACAGTTTATAGGACTAATGAAAATTGTGGCCCCATGGAGAGGACGAAATATAGAAGATCTACTAAGCAAAGAGGAAACAAAGACCATATACGAAATTGGACCCCTCACACCTAAGGGCTTAAATATAGCTATGGAAATCAAGCCCTTTTTAAAATAAAATAAAATAAAACAAGTACCCCAAAGAGGATCATAGTTTAAGTTTTTAATCAATTTTCTAGAAAACATACACTCCTAGAAAATATACTATATGATACCCATTCTATTTATTGTTCCTTCTTTTGCCCATATGCAGCTATAATTTTATAATTACCGAAACTATTTTCTAATATGATGCTCCTCTTCAATTTTATTCTATTTTAGTTCATTCTACCTGTTCCTATATACTAATTTATTTAAAACTAATGTACAAAATAATTATTTATTGTATTTATCTATTTATTCAATAATTAACTCACAGACTTATATGTGTGTGTGTGTGTGTGTGTGTGTATATATATATATATATATATATATATATATATATATATATATATGTATATATATATATATTTATAATCCTTTATAGTTAGTATCATTGGGACATACATGTGGAGACACTTGCACATGTAGACACATATATTTATATATAATATATTGGTGAACCTAATTGGGAGATTGCATATATATATATATATATATATATATATATATAATGGTCAAATATTCCTCTGTGGCTGATGGATCTGCTATTTGTGACAATTTGGAGAAAGGATGCATATTTTCTATAACAATGTTGGGATGGAGATTTACCAGTCATTTCATAAATTATGTACTAACCTATGCACTTTAACCACAATTATATTCTAACATATATATAAACATATATAGGTTTGTCAAATGTTTTAAGTTATGTTATGTTCTTCGTTGACAGTCATGTCTGTCTGTCCATCACCACATACATATATTAGCACCAATGTATGGGTAAAAAGATGGAAAGTTTCCCCACTCTAATATGGCCGAATGCACTATGAGCTATCCTTCTTCCAAGATGGTGGAATTAGCATCACAATGAGTCCGCATAAATAGAGCCCCAGCCAGAGGATCTGGTATCTGCTTTCCTGAAGATGCCTTCCAGGTGAAATGCGTCAATTGTGGATCCATCGATCACAACACTTGCTGCAGTGCCCTTACCGCGGCTCCTTCGGATGGTCTGCCGGCAGACCCCCTGCATCCTGGGACTTCCTGGAGAATACACAACTACTCCCTAGAGTTAACCTAAATATAAGGTAAACCAACACAGTGAGACTACCCTTTGGACTTACAGGTAGATTTCACTTTATAAATTACTGTGCCCATCACACCACCTCCGCAGCAATATCTCTGTGTGCCCCCTGCAATTGGCAGACAGACTTAAAGTGTAAAGCAATTATATATGAGTTGGACCACACTTATTTTAAGCCATAGCGCACTGGAACTACAAATGTGGAATGACTAACATTCTGTATATGCTGGGTTACATTAACCAAACGCCATTAATGCATTGGACTTATAAGGACTATTAATTGTTTAGCAGTGGCCTAAAATCTCCCACTCACTACACAGTGTGAATAAAATGCCTCAAGCGTGTCACTCAGTGACACTGTATGTTCTGCAAAATTGCACATGTTTTATGTTCTATGTTGTATTAATGTATACTGGTAGTAGACTATTTCTATTCATTATTTGAAAAATTGTTTACCAATACTCATCACATATAGCAATTTTCATACTTATAATATTCTGAATAAACTCAATCTATTTTCTTTTTAGATTGAGTATGACTCCTTATTTTACTTTACACATTGTAATATTTTATCATTGTTTACAGCAACCTGCAGTATATGATTGTTATTGGGCTGTGGTATGCACTTAGTGCCTTTACTTTCTATAAGGAATCTATACATTACTGAGCTCTCTTTCCATATTAATGATGATTCATTTACTTTGCTGGCACCATGTAAATAACTCCCCAAAGTAAATAATGTGACAATGGTAAGGTCAGTATGGTCTAATATTCCTCTGCGGCTGATGGATCTGCTATTTATGACATTTGGCAGAAAGGATGTATATTGTCTATAACAATGCTGGTATGGAGATTTACTAGTCACCCAGATCTAAGAACAATAAAAGAACAATAAGTGATCTTCCCATTTCATACTCCCCCACCCCCTCACATACTGAGCAGTGCATCATTTCCTTACATATAGAGTCCTGTGAGAATATTGGGGCCCAATGTTCCCCCACGGAACAGTAATTGCAACATTATTGCTCCAATTTTTTGCCTCATAGCCTACAAATCAAATTGGGCAAGTATCCAAATGTCTTCCTGTAACAAAATAGAACAATAAAATTAATAAAACAATTCAACCATCACTAAGAAAAAGGAGAGGGTGGCAGGAAGAGGTTAACCTGGTCCAAAATCATACAACAACCAATACAATTCTGAGGTTCAGGGGAGAATCAGGACCATAATGATATCGGTTAGTGGAAAACTCTCCCGAGGTAAATCTAAATGACTGTAAAAAATGACAATAAGGAAATGAAACTACAGGTAAGTTATGGCTCAATGGATGTTTGCTAACATTGGACTTTCAGCATACTATTGCCTTTATTTCACATGCAGAAAGCCAGATAGTAGCAGCATTAGCATTAGCAATGGCCCCAAAGTAATACACAGACCCCATAATCTCTAGGGTATAGTTCATTCAGCAGTATCTAGAGCTCAAAAACATAACAAAGCTGAGAGACTATAACAGAGGAACCATCAAGATGCATTAATCATGCATCCTCACCTAGAGGACTAGACAACAAGTACTGTATACCTAGGGCTGGGGGCATTTTAAGAGCATTCCCTGTGCAGGGCCTCCTTCTCTCTCCCCAGAGGCCTGGCCGGCCTCCGCAGAAGCAGTAAACTCTGGGCACTAGAGTGTGCCCTGAGACTACTGCGCAAGCACAGAATGCCATAAAAATGGCTGTGGTGGACATTTTCAGGTGTTCTGTTCAGTGCTGACACCAAACAGGGGACCACGGACAGGTGAGTTTTAAATAATATGGGTGCAGGGTGTGCGGTGTGGGGCCCCCCTGGATCTGGGGGCCTGTGTTCCCTGCATACCCTGCACCCATTTTAGATACACCCCTGCCTGGGGCAGTGCCACTGGGCAGGTCCTGTAGTCAGCAAAGGGAGACAGGGGAACCCAGTCACACTGTCCCAGCTAGTCAGTTGATATAAGGACATGATACCTTTTTGAATCAGCAACCAGCTTACTAATGTGAAAGCTCTGTGAAAGTCCATCACAAAGGTGAGCTAGAGCAAACATAGGCCTCATTTATTAAAGAGTTGTATCACCAAAACGAGTGATACATGTCACTGTGTATGATAAATGGTGCTCCAGCCAATCAGCTCCCAACTGTCACTGTGTATGATAAATGGTGCTCCAGCCAATCAGCTCCCAACTGTCACTGTGTATGATAAATGGTGCTCCAGCCAATCAGCTCCCAACTGCCACTGTGTATGATAATGGTGCTCCAGCCAATCAGCTCTCAACTGTTAGAAAAATTACAGTTGGGAGCTGATTGGCTGGAGCACCATTTATCATACAGAGTGACATTCATCACTTGTTTTGGTGATAAAACTCATTAATAAATGGGGCCATGGTTTGTAAAGGGAGTATCAAACTGCTGTAAGAGACAAAACAAACAACTATCAAGGGAGTAACAGGGTTAATATAATCAACAAACACAGGTGCAAGCTGAGCTTAATGGCTTTATGAAACAGAAAGATTCTTGTGAAGTTGTGCTTGCAGAGTAACATAGAAATGCCAAGAAGCCATTGGGACATGACTACCCTCAACTTCCCAGTAAAATAAAGATTCCAAGTCTTGCAAGTCAATAAGTCTTCCCACTAATACCATGTGGCTTGGTATGTTCTAAGAGTCACCAGGGGAATAGATAACCCCCATATCACATACTTCAGGCCAGATGACCTGTTTGCAGTGAGAGGAGCATTTGTCACTAACCACATCAGCATCAGAAGCCAGCTCTATAATCATGTCCCAAAGAAATCAAGATAAAGAATCAGCAATGGTATTCTGCATGTCAGGAACGCATCGGGTTACAAAATGAATGTTACAGGACAAACGATGAAACACTAGCTGCACTAGGAGCCTAATAACCAGCAGTGAAGTGTAGCATCAATGGTTAATGGCCTGGACAACACCTAGGTTGTAACACCAAAATATAATACTTTTATTGTATATGCTCTTTCCCCACAAATCAAAAACCATTATGATAAAGAACAGCTAAAACAACAGAAGGTTCTTGGTGAGACTGCTGACCACCCATTCCTCTGGCTAAGCAGTGGCTGACCAAGAATGTGCCTGCCACATCAGTGGAAAGCTAAAACTGCAAGTTCGATAAGGGTGAGATCAGGAACTAACACTGTTAAATTTATTTAAAAAGGTGTCCCACAACCTTATTTGTCTCCAGTTCTTAGGGGAGAGCATAATGAAATGGTGAATGTTCTGTACACCCATGGTGGCCCACTCAAGTTGGCAACAAAATACCATACCCAGGGGTATGATGTGTCTTGTAAATTTAAACAGCCCCAACAAAGATTGCTTCTGCTGGAGGGTGAGCTTAACCCCAGCCAAAGACAGCATGATATTATTCTCCATATGTAACCAGCAAGAGACGGTGTCAATCTCAGTCGTGAATATGAATGACAAGAACAGGAACCCTCAGACATCTCCACTGTGTAAGTGGCCCCAACAAGACACCCAGAGAGAAGAGTAATAATGCACAATAGTCAGGACCAGTGAGACCAACATAGACTCCATCCTTTAGTCAGAAGTCATACTAGCCCTGAGAGAAGGTACGACGCTAGCAGTTAAGATAACATTTATGGGAAACTCTTTTCTCTTATGTTATTCTTTTTAAAATGTGGAAATAAGAATTGTGGGGAATAAAAGGAATTGTTAGTAACAATCTCTAGATATATCATACTCTGAATTAGCAAAAACGTATCATAAAAAAGATTGCACCATATATGTGAATAAAACACCAGCCGACCAGTCACATCTTTTATTTAAATCTGGTAACATATGTTGTATTCTTACGTTATGCTTCATTGTACCATTTAATAGTGCACATTGGACAACATATAAATGCAATAAAAAATCGCAAAAGACATCAAAGTTAAAAATAAGTCCCAATAAAAAAGGGGGGGGGGGAGGGATAGTAAAATCCAAATACGATAATCAGGGTAAAGTGTTAGTCACTGATCCTTATTGGTAATCCGGATTAATGTCCAGCAATATAGTTACCAGCTTATAGAGCAGCAAACGCATTCCACTGGGTAAATGTCCTGATTAGGTGGTAATGGAGCAATCGCTGAAATTTCAGAGAAGTAATGCCGGTCTGGAGGTCCACAATGGAGTTCCCAATTGGGGCAAACGTAGTTGATCAGGTACTAGACGCGTTTCACTGTGTGGTGCTCACAGCTTCCTCAATAGCAAGTCCTTCCTTCTGAAAGTGAGGGGTTTAAATACCTCTGTCTTAATGTTAACCAGCAACAGCTGTGTCTTAAATGATTTACTTAATCAATCCAGCCATATACCAGAACAGGCAACCTTTAGGTCTGAGCTTTAAAAGTATACATACATTGTTCAATCAGATTCTTCAGACTTAAAAAATCATATGCAGATAAAGAAATTACATACTTTATTCATATCGTTATTCTCAGGTCACGTGATGTATATATCTGTCACATGTCTAGAGATCATGTGACTGGATTCGGCTCATCATTATATGACTTTTTTTATCTGTCTCGTGATCAGGGCCGTATAAGCCGTCTGACTATCAAGTGATCAATATCACATCATGTCAGTGATCTTGGTAATCACATGGTGTAAACAAAACCATGTGTGTGGCACTTAACCTGCAGCGTATATATCATGCAAACACAGAATGAAAACAAAATCACGTGATCAAGATGCTCCGTTCTCAATATGTGTATACAATTATACAAACTATATATTTTAATTATACACAGTCTCATGGTTTAGAATATTTTATAGTATATCGATTCCGTTGTATAATATAAGGTAAGTAATGCAAAATAAGCAGGAAATCTTAATGAATACCATGTCCAATTCATTCAGTCACATAGTATAAACAACACCATGTGTATAATGATTAACCCACAGCATGTATATCACACAGACTTAAAGTGAAAGCAAAACCACATGATGGTATAGTTCATCTGGATTTTCCATTCATAATATGTATATACAATCATACAATTGATGGGTTCTAATTACACCCAGTCTCTAAACTCGTTGTTTATGGTGTTTACAATCCATTAATTCTCTTATGTCATATAGGGTAAGTATTGTATAATAGGCAGATAATCTGCATGACTTCTGTATCTAATAATCTAAAGACTAGTCGGAACCCATCAAATGAGCAAATCTAATAAGTAAACCCTCATAACCATATATAATTTACATTAGGCTGAAGTTGTATAGCCCATACATATCAGTAGGGTTACACAACTCCAGCAGATGCACCAATATCATCCTCTTGACAATGAACACAATAGGAATGTGCATAAAAAAAGAAAAAAACAACTATAACACAGTAATAATCCAACTATATTGACAGATGAAAATTAATCACTATCAATCCTTCTAGATAGATGTAAATAGGTGTCTGGATATATAGATAGGTGCTGGGGACCATAACTTCCTACCTAAATGACACCAATCATAAAAAGGAATTCAGTTCTATTGACTCATTGAGTCCTTCGGGGTATAAAGAGTTCAATTTGAACATCCAAAAGACCTCTTGGCGACATAATTGTTTATGTCTGTCTACACCTCTTTGGGTCAATTGGACTTGTTCAATACCAACAATAGTGAGTGATTTTTGATCGCTATTGTGTACCTTAAGATAATGTAAAGATAAACTATGTGTGGTGACCTTGTTAATAACATTGCGTCGGTGTTCCATAAAACGTCTTTTAAGTGGTCTTGTGGTGCGACCTACATAATTAAGGTCGCATCCACAGGTTATTAAATAGATAACATAAGTTGAGTCACAAGTTAGAAAATTAGTTATGGTATATATATCACTCTCATTAATATTTATCTTTCCAGTTTTTTAAGGAGTATATTGACACATAGTACATCTTTTTCCATAACGGTGAAAACGAGGTGGTCTACATGGTAACCATTGTGTATTATCTACAGATATATCTACAGTATTTGGTTTTTTACATGTTTTTAGGTGGCTCGGGGCTAAGATGGATTTTAAAGACCTATTCTTGCGATAAATCACTCTTGATTTAATGGGTAACATATCTCGTAGAACATTGTCTTGTTTCAAAAAATTCGATAGTTTTTACAAATAATTTCTCTAATTTCCTTATGACATGAGTTGTATTTACAAATAAAGGAGAGATCTCTCTCTGAATGTTGAATAAAAGTTCCTTTTTCATCTTTATCTTCATCCCTATTTTTGTTCTTAGTTCTTCTATCAACCAGTAAATCTGATCTGTCCATACGGGATACCTCATCTAAAGTTTTACATAGGAGGTATTCGGGATAGCCCTTTCTCCTAAAAGAAACTAACCTATCTTGAGCTTGTCTTTGAAATGTGTCCAGAGAGGAACAGTTCCTTCATAGCCTCATCATCTGACCCTTTGGAATATTTGATTTCCAAGGGTAATGATGAGCACTTTTGTGGTGCAAATATGATTGAGTACTAACCGATTTAAGATAATTCAATGAATGTATAGTACCATCCTTAATATCAAGGGCTATATCCAAGAATTCTATATGATCTGAACTATAATGATGAGTAAATGATAAATTAAATGAATTGTGAGTTAGAGAAGAAATAAACTGTGTAGCAGAAGAAAGATCACCATCCCAAACAAAAAAAAAATCTCCATTGTGGACCTCCAGACCGGCATTACTTCTCTGAAATTTCAGCGATTGCTCCATTACCACCTAATCAGGACATTTACCCAGTGGAATGTATTTGCTGCTCTATAAGCTGGTAACTATATTGCTGGACATTAATCCGGATTACCAATAAGGATCAGTGATTAACACTTTACCCTGATTATCGTATTTGGATCTTACTATCCCTTCCCCCCCCTTTTTTATTGGGACTTATTTTTAACTTTGATGTCTTTTGCGATTTTTTTTATTGCATTTATATGTTGTCCAATGTGCACTATTAAATGGTACTTTTCAATCCAAGCCATATACCTTATATGATTGACATTGTCATTGCATATTATTATTACATATATCTTATTTTTATTTAGTGATTATTATATTATGCTACCTATGCTTTATATGGTTTTTTGATCCATCACTATTCTTCCATTTCTTTGTATAATTTATATTATTAGGAGAGTGACATACTCCTTGAACCAGCAGGTTATTTGATAGCACTATTCTGATTTTCATTCTTGTTATGCTTCATTGTGTATGATTTGGAATAATCTCTGCAATTAAAGACTACATCATGGTGACAATCTTATGATACACTTTGAATTGGGAGGTGGTCACAGGTATCCTAATGTCTAACTCAAATATAGATACATCCAGTAGCCAATAGCAATTACTCAGCAATTCACTTTCACTGGCTAGCAATAGCTTATACATGCCAATCCAATGTTTGCACTATCACTTGCAAAGGCATAGAAAGGGGAGGGAGCGGGTACTAATTAGTACCCGGGCCTGGGCTTACTGGATAGGCCTGACGGGGGATCCAGATCCAGCACCCCCCACCTCCCTCTTACATCAAAGCAGCCCAGCACATGCTGCACTGGGAGACTGATCGTGGCAGCCATGGCAGTCTCCTATGCCTGTGGGGAGAGCAATCACACTGATCATGCCCCCCACTGGCTATGCACAAGGCTGAGGGGCTCACAGCACAAAAAAAAAGTTTGTCTTCCAAAGGGGTAGTGGCCTGGCCTCCTCCAATTAGGCCACACCCCCTTCTCCCCCCGAGCCTGGCACAGCTGTCGATGCCCCTGATCACTTGCCAATGCCACACAGACAATGCTCTTGGGAGAGGTAATGTAAGGTGCCAGAGCTGCTAAGCCAGAGGTTTCCAAACCCCAAAGCCAGGGCAGTAACTAGGGTGATGTGACCAGTGCCATGGCACAAGGCAGCACATGGCTGAGGGTGCTGTTTGAGCCTTTTAATTTTCTGATTATAATTATTCTCACTTGTAGATTGATCTTACTTTATCCTCAGCATCTCATGGCCTCCCCTATCTCTTCCCTGACATTTCCCCATGAGGCCATGCCCATTTTTCGGTGCATTTTCACCCTATTTTAAAAATAGGGGTGCTCCAATGCTATCTCTGGCACAGGGCACCAAAAAGTCTAGTTACGGCTCTGCTCAAGGCCCCTCAACAGGTCAGGTGCTAGATATATCCATGGTTGAGCACAGGTAACTTAATTAGTACCTAAGTCAATTTGATTTAACATCCTGTGCTCATCCATGAATATCTGTAACACCTGAACTGTTGGGGAGCCTTGAGGACCGCAATTGTGAAGCTCTGTGCTAAGCATCAATGCTGCCACGTGTTGCCCACTACAAGGGGCCAGGATGAGCAAGTCAGGGCTTTTAATATAATTCAACTGCTGTCGTTCTTTGCTATATTACTACATAAGGAAGCCCTGAAAATTTTGTTCCTTTATCCTTCATATAAACACTGTGAACAACATGTACAGTTTTGTGCGCTAAATAAAAATGGATAATTTCTTGATCTTTATCACATTTCCCAATAATGTAAAAACATTAATTAAAAAAAATATGTAGCCTCAGGTCTTCTCATTAGAGGAAGGGTCATTTCATTTTGTGTCTTCACAGATATATAAAATAAATATTCTTGTTATTAAATGTAATGTGACATTTCTAGGACACTCCCAGGATGGTCAGTGACCACGTATTTTACTTACCAGCAGCTCCATACGCCGAGGTGACCACACAGCTCAGGATGAGGACCAGGAGGGCGCCGGTAACTGGGGACATGTCTGACTGCTGGAGAGACGTCTGAGTGCCAGGTAGATGCTTGGTGTTTTATAGGGACAGAATAAGGAAGACAGAAGGGAAGAAGAGAGAACAGAACATACCTGTATGCAAACATAAACTATAATAACTACCTTTTTACTGAGTATATGCAATGACCCAGATTTTATCTACATCTTACTGCATCTGCTTTAAAGGAACAAAACAACATTACAGAACTGGCATCACCCAGGGGATTGTGTGTCTGGGGCCCCTCAGTGCCATCAAATGTGCCGACTCTGTTCCAGGCTCTGATAAATCCCTAGACATGGAAATCTATATTTTGACCAAACCCTTGTTTTTATCTACACACTATAGAGAGGGTCCAGGAAAGTTACATGGTGCACTATGCCAACTACCAATCATAAATATAATGTATGGTCAGCAATGATTAAATATCCTTGGCCTGAATGTTCCTTGTCATTCTATTTAATTTGTGTCTCCTTAATGTATAGCTCTGTGTAATAATAATAATAACAATAATAATAATAATTAATAATAAACTATACCTGAATGCTTGGCAAAGAGAGAGGTGCTAATTGTATAAAAAAAATCAGTACTTCACATGTGTGCTATGGTCATGATATACTGGACCTCATTCAGACCCACTCGCAAGTGCTATCTGCTCGCAAGCGGGTCGAAGGTGAGGGCCTGCACATGCGCAGTGCTCGCACTGTGCGTGCGCAAGCCCCAGAGCGAGTGACAACTGCACTCTCTCCGGGGCTCACTACAAAAGGGGCTGCTGTTGATGTTGATCGACAGCTCGCCCCATTTTGAGGGGGGGGGGGTGACCTGACAAATGGAGGTGTTCCTGAAGGAATGCCTGCCATTTGTAGGTGGCCCTACTGACATCACCAGTGATGTCACTAGGGAGCTTCCTGCTCTGTTAGAGCAGGAAGTTACCTTGGGCTTGCAGTAGATGAGACCCTACTGCAAGGGTCTCGTCACAAGCCCCAATGGTCGCGATTGTCTCAACCATCACGACCATCACCTAGTCGCTCGCTAATGCTGTGGGTGGTAACACACAGCTTAGCGAGCAGCCAGGAGGCCGCCTTTCAAAAGAAAAGCAGTCGCCCTCATTCAGAGCGAGCGCTGGTTTTTTGCGAGTGGCACTGAATGAGGTCCACTGTACCTTTATGCGGTGGAATGTCAGTACAGTGGTTAGCATTTTCTTTTTTTGCAGATCTGGAACCTTAGGCATTGTATAAACTTAATCTAATAATACATTTACGAACCTGTTTATTAATGATCACATTTGCAATTCGATCTGGGCATGATATACCACTCATGATCCCAATAGAGGGCCTGATTCAGACCCGGTCGCTCTGACAGAGCGCTCGCTCTGAATCAGGGTCAGGCTTTTTTATTTTTGGAGCGCCCTCTTGGCAACTCACATAGCTGTGGGTGACCACCCAAAGCTATAGCGAGCGGCCATGCTGATGGTCATGATGGTCAAGACCATAGCGACCATCAGGCTTGCAACGAGACCCTTGTGGTAGGGTCTCATTTATCGGAAGCCCCAGAGAGCTTTCGGCTATAACAGAGCCAGAAGGTCTCCACTGACATCACTTGTGATGTCAGTGGGGCCGCCCCCAAACGGCAGGCATTCTCATGGGAACGCCTCCATTTGGGCAGCCGCCCCCCCGGCCCGCCCACCAAAGGGGGCGAGCTGTCACTCAACATCGACAGCTCGCCCCCTTTGGTGTGAGACCAGGAGCAACGGATTGCCCATCACTAGCCGAGTCTCATGCATGCGCACGACAGAGCCGGCTCTGCCGTGCACATGCGCTGTGGGCCACTATCGACCCGGTTGTGAGCACTCAGCGCTTGTGACTGGGTCTGAATCAGGCCCAGAGTACATTCCTGCGAAGTGCGCATTTCCATCCGTGCGATGTGCTCGATTCCATTCCTGCGTTGTGCTTGATTCCATCCTTGTGATGTGCGCTATTCCATCCCTGTGATGTGCGTTCCATCCCTGCGATGTGTGCAATCCCATCACTGTGATGTGTGCGATTCCATCCCTCCGATGTGCTCGATTCCATCCCACCGGTGTGCGTTCCATCCCTGTGATGTGCGCGATTCCATTCATGTGATGTGCGCAATTCCATCCCTGCAATGTGCACGATTCCATCCCATCGATGTGCCTTCCATCCCTGCAATGTGTGCAATTCCAATCCACTGATGTGCATTCCATCCCTGCGGTGTGCGCGATTCCATTCCTGCGATGTGCGTTCCATTCCTCCGATGTGCATTCCATTCCTGCAATGTGTTTCCATCCCTGCGATGTGCTTACCATCCCTGCAATGTGCGCGATTCCATTCCTGCGATATGTGCGTTCCATCCCAGTGATGTGCATGATTCCATCCCTGCAATGTGCGCAATATTTGTGCATTTCCATCCCTGCGATGTGCGCTATTCCATACCTGCGATATGTGCGTTCCATCCCTTCAATGTGCGCAATTCCATCCCTGTGATGTGCGTTCCATCCCTGCAGAGTGTGAGCCTGATTCAGAGCCGCTCGTAAGCTGCCGCTCGTTCGCTCTGAGTGATGTTCGCACATCTGCGAATGCGTATTGGTCGTTATGCGCATGCGCCAACCAGTCTTTGCTGTCAGAAATCGTGCGCTCGCAAAACAGTGAGGGCCTGCTAATTTGAGTGACAGATTGAGGCATTTGTGGGTGATAACAGGGTAAGGTGCTTGAAAACGGGGAGTGGAGATCCGAACGCAGGCGTGCCAAACAGTCAAAATGGGTGTTTAATGGGTGTGCATAATTAACAAAGCAGCGTCCTCGACCACATCACTTGGTTGTCTTTTTTAGCCTGAATGACTCGCATGTTTGCGGGAAGTAAAACCTACCACAAGCACTGTGAGCAGTTCAGACGCCTTTCGATGTACTTGATTAATCTAATAAATAGTGGAGATGACGTATGACGTGAATGGCCAGGGGGCGTCTTTACAAAATAGCGAGCGCATGTTTGTTCGCTCGCTCAGACATAGAGGTGTCAACAGACCGCAAAGAGCGAGCGCTCAATTTAAATAGCCGGCCCCTTTTTCTGATCAACCGTTCACAAATAGCGTCCGGCTCTGTATCAGGCCCTGTGTTCCATCCCTGCGATGTGCGTTAAATCCCTGCAATGTACGCTACTCCATCCCTTCGATGTGCATGATTCCATCCATGCGATGTGCGCGATTCCATCCCTGTGATGTGTGTGATTCCATCCCACCGATGTGCATTTCATCCCTGTGATGTGTGCAATTCCATTCCTGCGAGGTGCGTTCCATTCCTGCGAGGTGCGTTCCATTCCTGCGAGGTGCATTCCATTCCTGCAAGGTGCGCGATTCCATACCTGCGATGTGCGCGATTCCATACCTGCGATGTGCGCAATTCCATACCTGCGATGTGCGCGATTCCATACCTGCGATGTGCGCGATTCCATACCTGCGATGTGCACGATTCCATACCAGCGATGTGTGCGATTCCATCCCACCGATGTGCATTTTATCCCTGTGATGTGCGCGATTCCATTCCTGCGAGGTGCGTTCCATTCCTGCGAGGTGCGTTTCCATACCTGCGATGTGCGCGTTTCCATACCTGCGATGTGCGCGATTCCATCCCTGCGATGTGTGCGTTCCATTCCAGCGATACATGCACGATTCCATCCCTGCAATGTGCATGATTCCATCCCTGCGATGTGCATGATTCCATCCCTGCAATGTGCATGATTCCATCCCTGCGATGTGCACGATTCCATCCCTGCGATGTGCACGATTCCATCCCTGCGATGTGCACGATTCCATCCCTGCAATGTGCACGATTCCATTCCTGCGATATGTGCGTTCCATCCCTGCTATCTGGCAGTATTGCATCCCCCATAGAAACAAGAGAAAAAAAATGGAGAGCGCTGGACAGAGGTAAATGTTTTAATAGTCACTGACAATGAACATGACAATAAAATATATATAAAAAACTATGAATATAGTCATAGAATACAATGTAATAATGAGTCTCAGATCACACAGACCACCTGAAAACCTCTCAATGAGGAATCAGCATATAATAAGGCAAAGCATGCATCAATCAGCAATGGTATGCCTGTAGTTAATGGCAGAGCATGGCATGCATTCCACAATGGACTTGAAAAAGCATTAGTAGATCAAGCTGGTTAGTAGACATGGAATATGTCACAGAGAGTAATGACTCAATATGATGAGGAAATGGAGACCTGTATATATATCAATAAACAGTGGGATCTTACCACCTGAGAGACAATCTGTGTGCCGGCGTCCCGGCAATAAACCAAGTGGCGTCTGTCCTGTTCAGGGAAGAAAGGGGGATGTGCGCTGCCTGCTGCCCACTGCCCACTGTGATACCAGGCGGCACAGGGGGACCAGGGACAGAGGACAGAGGTGCAATGTCCATTCCACATAAGGGTGTCCTGGCATCTGGATGCGGCAGCTGGTAGAATGTGCACTACCTGCTGCCCGCTGGGGAATCATGCGGCACAAGGGAACAAGAGACGGAGGACTGATGTGCAGATGTCCACTCCACGTGTGCGTGTCCCAGCGGCTGGGTGCAGCAGTGTGCCTTCTGTGAGCTCACCAGAGTGATGGAAGCGGGACCAGCTGGGAAGGGGTGTGCAGCCAATCGGGTGATGTTTGAGTCTGGGATTCAAAGGAAACACCTGACGCGTTTCTCGGCCAATAGGGAGGGCCGTTTCATCATTGGTAGCTAGTGTCACCAAAACAATCTCTATTTATACTGATCAGTAGCAAGTTAAATGGTAACACATGAATTAATTAAAATCAGTTAGCTTGTCAGCTCGTATTTGTAACTGGGATAGATAAAACACCAAGAAAACAAAAGAACTTAATAAATTATTACAAAATAAAATACAACAGTATATAAATATGAATATTAATAATAGAAAACTAAACCCTTAAAAAACATAATTTAATATAATTTAGATATGCAAGCTTTAATAAATAGACAGAGAATCCTAAAGGTTTTATAATCACACAGATTATTAAATGATGTTAGTTAACCTAACTATTCACATCTAGCTGAGATATGCATATGGCCAGATGAAAACCACTCTCATTATATATCATTATTAATTCCAACATGATGAACAGGCTCTATGTTGTCAGACCTAGCATGGTCACTAAATGTAAATACAACATATTAGATTACAAAAACATATATATATATTATTAATAATATTAGATATAGAAACTGCAGAAGAAAGATGATGTAGACATACTGGACTAATAGAAAAGCATATAACTAACATAAACCATAATATATATATATATATATATATATATATATATATATACGTATGTTGTGGCTGCTGGCGGGAATGGAGAGATCACAGCAAGTATCGGAGATATCTGCTGCCGTCCCTCTGTCATACATTCGGGGGATACTAAATATTTGCAGTTACCCCCCAAAAATTGGGTGTTTTCTAGGAATAAGCCACAAATATTTAATGATAAATGGGCCCCTTAATGTATTAATACTATTTAATGTACTATTAATATAAACTTAATGTAATAATACTATAAGCTTAATGTGCTAATAATATAAACTTAATGAAATAATACTAGTATTAACATAATGTACTACTACTATAAGCTTAATATACTAGTAATATAAACTTAACATATTAATACTGTAAGCTTAACGTAACTAACACTATTGGCTTAAAGGACTAAAATAAAGACACAGAGACATACTGTAAATCTTGGCAGAATTAGGTCAGCTATTTACAGTATTTAGTTATTATGTAATCAGTTAAACCAGTTTGGTGAGAAGGAAGGACGTCCAGAACTGAGAAATATCTAACAACAACATACAAATGCATTGTAGACTAAAGTTTGCTATTCCTGCGCACTGGAGCTTAGTGGCCGGGGGATGCAGCACTTAGATAAGAGGGTGCCAGCCCTCCTGGGGGATAATTGTAATAGTGTAGTATCTATTGTGATTCCCCTTGTGGTGTAATAATGGTGTCTAGTGGTTAATGGATACTCAGCCCCTGGTGGTGTATGGATATATTCTTACCATAAGGTGAAAGAGGTGCTATATAAATAGAGCTCCACTGAGCGATATGACAAATGTTTAATAGGGTATAACATAAACATAAATGTAAATCAGCTGCACAATACACAATGGTATGCTGCGATGTGGTGATAACAGCACAAACACTTTGGATGGTTACACACAGTGGGATATAATACAATAATACAGATAGTGGTATGAAAGAGCTCAGACACTGACAGGTGGTGTCCCAGCCTGTGTAAGTCCTTCTTGGTGGCTTCCTGTTCAGAGAACAAGTCTGTTACAGTGGATGCCGGCACTTGGTGATGTGTGTCACACGTGCAGAGTAGCTGGTATGTGGGGACTGCTGCTTGCTGGCCATTTGTAGTAGTTCGGGTTTCTCGCCAGGGATGCAGCAACTGGCTCACCTGGTCCTGGTGGTCCACTGGCCATCTACCTGAAACGTGGGTCCGTGGTCAGTACAGCAGGGTTGGCATTGTTCCAGGCAGGGGTATGCCATGCGGTGGCTGCACCTTCCTCTCCTCGGGGTTGGCAGCTGTCAGGTGGTCTCCTCCTGTTTGCAGTGCTGAGTGTCCGGCTTCTCTGACTTCTGGATAGCGCGCACTCTAGTGTCAGGTGCGGTCACGTTATTAGTAAATGGAAGGTAACCATACAGTGTTAGGCACAAGTGTTCAGTATGTGGACCCAACACGTTTCAGCCCTTAGGCCTTTCTCTGGGGTGTAGTATCCTGACAGGTGGTCTCTCCTTTCTTTTATAGGAGCATGTTGTTTTTGATTGGTTTCTGGTTTTCTGCTGGAGGTATAATTAGTCATGTGTGTTCCACAGTGGCCATGTTGTTGGAGTCTATCTGGTGTAGAACAGGTTAATCAGACATTTTGGGATGTGTTTCATTGTATGGAGCATCTTATATTATGCAGGAACTTCTTGTTGTTCATTTTAAGTTAATTGTCCAGTTCCAATGAATAGTACAGTGGATATTAGATATCTTAAATGGTGTGCAGCTCTTTAACTTGTTCATTGCTTTATATACTACAAAAAAAGTGGAGAGGGGATAGTGAGTACCTGTACCAAATGTATGTTAAGACCTCTTAATATAATATTATAGAACTAGTAAATCATAGATCTAACCTGAGTGATGTGGATTTGGAGTAAAAATGAAGTGTTGCAGACTATAGATCTGACCTCGTTGACTAGAATCAGGCCTTTAGGTGCCAAGCTATCTAGTTCTATCATGCATTTTAGCTCTTCTTTATTTATTAATATAATGTAGTCTCCTCCCCTCCAGTTCTTTTTTACTTTCTTTATGCCATAAAACTCTATTGATTGTGTTTTGCACTGGTGCATCTTTTTGATGGACACTCAGCACTGCAACCATGAGGAGACCACCTGACAGCTGCCAACCCCGAGGAGAGGAAGGTGCAGCCACCGCATGGCATACCCCTGCCAGGAACAACCCCAACCCTGCTGCACCAACCACGGACCCATATTTCAGGTAGAAGCCCAGCGGACCACCAGGACCAGGTGAGCCGGTGGCTGCATCCCTGGCAATAAGCCCGAACTACTACAAATGGCCAGCAAGCTGAAGTCTCCACATACCAGGTACTCTGCATGTGTGACCCACATCACCAAGTGCCGGCATCCACTGTAAGAGACTTGTTTTTGGAACAGGATGCCACCAAGAAGGACTTACACAGGTTGGGACTCCACCTGTCACTTCTTATCAGTGTCTGAACACTTTCATACCACCATCTGTTACATTGTACTGTATCACACTGTGTGTAACCATCCATAGTCGTTGTGCTGTTATAACCACATCGCAGAATACCATTGTGTGTATTGTGAAGCTGATTTACATTTATGTTTATGTTATACCCTATTAAACATTTGTCATATCGCTCAGTGGAGCTCTATTTATATAGCACCTCATTCACCTTATGGTAAGAATATATCCATACACCACCAGGGGCTGATTATCCATTAACCACTAGACACCATTACTACACCACAAGGGGAATCACAATAGATACTACACTATTACAATTATCCCCCAGGAGGGCTGGCACCCTCTTATCTAAGTGCTGCATCCCCCGGCCACTAAGCTCCAGTGCGCAGGAATAGCAAACTTTAGTCTACAATGCATTTGTATGTTGTTGTTAGATATTTCTCAGTTCTGGACGTCCTTCCTTCTCACCAAACTGGTTTAACTGATTACATAATAACTAAATACTGTAAATAGCTGACCTAATTTCACAAGTCAGTGGACGTAAATAGTTTTATTTTGGCATCTAGCGGAAACTTCCCCAAATGGCTGCAGAACATACCGGCAGGACAGTTCACTTCAATACAAAAACAAGATGAACATGAATTTCATAACACAATTCACCCAACAAGCTAAACATGTCAAACACACCCTAATAAAACATTGGCATATTCTACTTCAAGACCCAATTCTATCAGAGATTCTACCCCCCAGACCATTAGTAACATTCCGCAAAGCACCTGACATCAAAAAGAAATGAGTGCAAAACCATATTCCACCCAAAACAATGAAACAGACTACCTTACTGACATCAGGTACAGAAGCAAGCGGCTTCTACCACTGTGGAAGCTGTAAAGCCTGTCAAACCATGGGCTGCAAAAGTACCAAACCCACCACATCCATAATATCACCCAGCAAAAACAAAGAATTCTTCATTAAAAATAACATCACATGTGATTCAAAAGGGGAAATCTACATAACAAAATGCCTGTGTCCCAAAATATATGTGGGAAGAACCATAAGACCTTTGAAAACACGTATTTGCAAACACATACGGAATATTCAAAAAGGATCAGAAGATGACCCCCTCGCGACACATTACAAAAGATGCACCAGTGCAAAACACAATCAATAGAGTTTTATGGCATAACGAAAGTAAAAAAGAACTAGAGGGGAGGAGACTACATTCTATTAGTAAATAAAGAAGAGCTAAAATGCATGATAGAACTAGATACCTTGGCACCTAAAGGCCTGAATCTAGACAACGAGGTCAGATCTATAGTCTGCAACACTTCATTTTTACTCCAAATCCACATCACTCAGGTTAGATCTATAATTTACTAGTTCTATACTATTATATTAAGAGGTCTTAACATACATTTGGTACAGGTACTCACCATTCCCCCTCCCCTTTTTCTTGTAGTATATAAAGCAATGAACAAGTTAAAGAGCTGCACACCATTTAAAATATCTAAAATCCACTGTACTATTCATTGGAGCTGGACAATTAACTTAAAACAAACAACAAAAAGTTCCTGCATAATATAAGATTCTCCACACAATGAAACCCATCCCAAAATGGCTGATTAAACCGGATAGATTCCAACAAAATGGCCACTGTGGAACAGACATGATTAATTATACCTCCAGTAGAAAACCAGAAACCAATCAGAAACAACATGCTCCTATAAATGAAAGGAGAGACCAGCCATCAGGATACTACACCCCCAGAGCAAGGCCTAAGGGCTGAAATGCGTTGGGCCCACATACTGAACACTTGTGCCTAACACTGTATGGTTACCTTCCAACCACTGATCACGTGACCGCACCTGACACTAGAGTGCGCTCTATCCTGAAGTCAGAGAAGCCAGACACACAGCACTGCAACCATGAGGAGACCACCTGACAGCTGCCAACCCCGAGGACAGGAAGGTGCAGCCACTGTGCAGCATACCCCTGCCAGGAAAATTGCCAACCCTTGTGCACCGACCACAGATCCACGTTTCAGGTAGACGCCCAGTGGACCACCAGGACCTGGTGAGCCATTTGCTATGTCCCTGGCAATAAGCCCGAACTACTACAAATGGCCAGCAAGCAGCAGTCCCCACATACCAGCTACTCTGCATGTGTGACCCACATCACCAAGTGCCGGCATCCACTGTAAGAGACTTGTTTTTTGAACAGGAAGCCACCAAGAAGGACTTACACAGGCTGGGACACCACCTGTCAGTGTCTGAACACTTTCATACCACTATCTGTATTATTGTATTATATCCCACTGTGTGTAACCATCCATAGTGTTTGTGCTGTTAAAACCACATTGCAGCAAACCATTGTGTGTATTGTGAAGCTGATTTACATTTATGTTTATGTTATACCCTATTAAACATTTGTCATATCGCTCAGTGGAGCTCAATGTATATAGCACCTCATTCACCTTATGGTAAGAATATATCCATACACCACCAGGGGCTGATTATCCATTAACCACTAGACACCATTACTACACCACAAGGGGAAGCGCAATATATACTACACTATTAGCATTGTAGACTAATACCGCCCAAACTGCTTATGTCAACACAAAATGAAGGTATCCAACTCCCCCTCTAAACTTCACTACCCATCCCGTGAGGAAGGTGTCACTGTTCCCATAAGGGTCATGAAGTTTATAATATAGTCATGAAAGTGACTGAACCCCAAAACAATCAAACCTTGCACCTGGCCTACTGTGCTGCCATTCTTTCCGACCCAAAATAGCCCAAAAATGTGAAACTACCATGAACTAAGCAACATGAAAGGGAGGGTGGGAAAGCTTCACCAACCAAAGGGCGGGGCCTGTGAGACACAGCTGTACCATAGGCTGGCACAAGCATGTGACTGGCACCAGGGCCCACCCCCAGCCTTGTGGTTTAAGCCACTTCATGCATCTTCTGACTTCAGTTCTTCTTTATCTTTACTCATATTGGGGGTTTATCTCTCTCCAAGCTTTTATGAATACCCCCTATAATTAGGTGTGCACAGAGTGCTCCCCACACAAATGCCACCCATTTTTGGCACAGGGCACCCATGTATGGCTCAGAGCACCTGTATACGGCACAGGGCCCCCATATATGGCACAGATAAACTGTATATGGCACAGAGCACCCATATACAGCAGAGAGCACCCATATAATACAACACAGGGCACCCGTATACAGCACAGAGCACCCATATACGGCACAGAGCACCCATATATGGCACAGAGCACCCGTATACAACACAGGGCACCCATATACAGCACACTACACCCATATATGGCACAGAAAACCCATATACAGCACAAAGCACCCGTATATGGCACAGAGCACCTGTATACGGCACAGGGCCCCCATATATGGCACAGAGAAACTGTATATGGCACAGAGCACCCATATACAGCAGAGAGCACCCATATAATACAACACAGGGCACCCGTATACAGCACAGAGCACCCATATACGGCACAGAGCACCCATATATGGCACAGAGCACCCGTATACAACACAGGGCACCCATATACAGCACACTACACCCATATATGGCACAGAAAACCCATATACAGCACAGAGCACCCGTATACAACACAGGACAGCCATATACAGCACAGTACACCTGTATATGGCACAGAGCACCCATATACAGCACAGTGCACCCATATACAGCACACTACACCCATATATGGCACAGAAAACCCATATACAGCACAGAGCACCCGTATAATACAACACAGGGCACCAATATACAGCACAGTACACCTGTATATGGCACAGAGCACCCATATACAGCACAGAGAACCCATATACAGCACAGTGCACCCATATACAGCACAGGGCACCCATACATGGCACAGAGCACCTGTATACAACACTGGGCACCTTTCTTGCTTCCTCTGACTATCCCTGACCGCCCACACTCAGCTGAGACTCTTGGTACCTCATACTTTTTATTTGTTCCTGAAGGCTATGGGCCTGATTCAGAACAGCACGCAAACCATGTCCAATGCTGATTTTAATGTTGTTGAGCGATAGTTTACTACTGCACATACACAAAATATTCTGAACCCCCACAATACATGCGGTATCAGAGGCTGAGAGACATCCTAGCGGATGACTGGGAGGAAAACTGAAGTGAATGCAAAAAACGTGTCCTGTGGGCAATTTAGTTGTGTGAATGAAAGTGGTTGTGTCCTCAGATTCAGAGCTGGAAACACTGCACCTGCCATAGGGTACACCCTGGTGGATAGTCCAGAAACACCGGTGGTGTCACAGCATGTACAGGCGCTGTAAGTGGGTGTGTCAGGGCTGGCTAATCCCGGTGCACGCTAGTACACTTTTTCCTTTTGTAGCAAAATGCTCAGATGTGACTGCATGAGGATCTAACCTGTGCAGTGTACAGTGACCCAGGAACCTCCGGGCAGATGATGTGGAGGTTACAGACACATTCAGTACTAGGAACACTTAGTAAATTGATGATGAATATGTGGATTTGAAGGATCGGTGTGCAGAGGACTGAATGTCGGCCTTATATGGGGCTTGTCTTGGGACAGTTCTCTAACTTGCATCCACCGGGATAACATTGAATGAACACAGCGATAACTCAGAATGTATTAATAACAAAGGGAACATTTAGCAGCTGTTCCATGAATTTCTGTCTCTATTTGCAGCTGCAGCGAGAGTTCTGGACAAATAATCACAGATTATTGTATATAAGACGTACATGGTGAGGAGCCCTGGAGAAATCACTATTATAGGCAGAGGGGGAGCAGAGTACATCAGGTACTACAGACATGAGGAGCCCTGGAGAAATCACTATTATAGGCAGAGGGGGAGCAGAGTACATCAGGTACTACAGACATGAGGAGCACGCAGTTATGCTAATTGGAAGAAGGGGGTTGATTTAATTTGCTGGAATTTGTGGTATAATTCAGGAAGTGCTGGTACATCCATTACAATCCCCCCTCTATCTCCCTCATTGTACTAGGGGCGTGGAAATAACTGTACAGTGCAATACTTATCATATAAACATATATAATAATTCCAGTCACAAAAACATCGATATTAATATAAAGTGGACGTCCTATTCCCAGAGAAAGCTGCCTTTTCCATGTTTGTACATATTATATAGCAGCATAATAAAGTATCACTTAAAAATAAAATATTTGATAGTAAAGAAAATATGTTGAAGGGTTTGGGCCTAAGTGTGAGTAGCTAGATGAACAAATACAATATACAATATGTGGAAAAGAGTTTGATGTACTGAACGTACAGGGTCTGACTATGATTTGAGAGCAAAGCAAATAAGAGCCAATAACTTTGCACCTTGATACAACTGTGCTGCGCTGCAGGTGGGGCAGATGTGCAGAGACATTAAGATGTCAGAGTGAGGTGACCAAACTCATATCTAAATTGCAGTGTAACAATAAACTGGCCAGAATGTGTTGGCTACATGCAACAGCAGCCAGTATTTACAAATGCAAAAACATGTAAGTGTCAGCCTGGGCGTTCCTCTACTTTGTGCGACAGACTGAGCAAACCCTGAGACGCCCACTTTGCATATCTTAGCAATGCTCAGCTGTGCTGGTGAATCTGACCAAAGCACCATCAACTCTTTGGACAGCCCCTGTTTGGCGCACAGCCTCCCTTGTAACTTTGTCAAAGTATAGCCACTGTGGCTGTGGTGGAATGAAAGAGAACATAGTGGCATACCACAACATGCCCATAACATAACCATGACACCTCCTCTTTTTGTGATCACTTTAGGCCACAGCCCAGATTCTGAAATGCCCACGGGTTCTACGGTATAGTGCTATATGTAATGACAAATCACTGTCATAGAACTGAATTGGGAAGAGCCAATTGGTCGAGGGCACTAGTTCCCCTGCTCTTAGCCAATCAGTGCTTTCCCCATTCAGTCCAATGACAGTGACTGGGAATTGTATGCAATCGGGAAGCCGACTGCCAAAATACCGGCAGACGGCTTCCTGACTGTCATATCCCGGCAAGGGTGAAATGCCGGGCCTCTATATGTAGACGCCCGCATTTCCCCGACGCTGGTTTCTGATTTGTGTATGGGACCCTATGCATTTTTTTTATCCCTTTATTTTCTTTTTACCATAATGAAGCCTGCACAGATCATACTGATCCCCCATACTCGCCTCTCACTGGCAAGTCAGGCAAGTCTATTGTTCATGCAGGTTGGCCATCATCAGGGGCGGGATGGCCAGCCCAGTAAATTTATGGAAGCAGCCCTAATGGGGGCAGGGTCTGTTGAGAGGCACGGGATCCCTCCTGATTCTGAGAAGGACACAGTTGCAGCTGTACTTACATATTCAAGTAATAACAGACAGCACTTAGTGACTTACAAAATTCACAACAGACTCAGGAGCCAATGTATTAAGCCATTTTTACATAAAATTATTTACAAGCTGCAGTTTCTGCATAATTTTATGAATTGATCTTATGTACTAATATCACATTGCAGGATATTTCACAGAAATCTCCTGCAAA